>JACEFZ010015527.1:482500-1004164 GCA_014155875.1 Cepaea nemoralis
CCAAAACTAGGGGGAAAAGGTGAAGTGGTAAATAATGAAATATTATTAACCGTGAAAGAAATTAATTGAGCAGATCGAAAGGAAAGGCAATTGTTTTGAAACAAACCAAATAGACAAGAAATGAAATGAGACTGCAAAAATTGGAAGAAAAAAATTATTAGAATAAATCAGATTGAGAATGATATGGCCAATAAATTAACAAAAAGAGCCTTGAAAATCGGACAGTACAAATATTAAATGACAATATAACAGTGGAAATATCAACATGAACAAGAAGACAGCATAAAGAAAATCTAAACTGCAAACAGACGTGATGACAGTAATGTGCAAGATTTTCAGGTGTTGTGAATCGCAGGAAGCAATGAGTTAACTGGATGAGAACATCCTTAAAAGAAAAAGAAGTTAGTTGCATATCCTTTTATAGAACGGTGCAGTCAACCCCAGTATTCTTTGGTTGTTTGTGTGTAGTTTTTTTTCTTTTTCGTAAGTTTTAATTCAGTAGTTTGCCATTGCTTTCTGAACGACCGGAACTCATACCATTTTATGAAAGTACAGCGCAAGTTGGTTTGCTGTCAAAACGCCCGCAACTGTGTTTCAAACACGATATGCGGGATTACGAATCGCGTCTGTAACACCTTCACCATGGTGGCCAGTATGGATATATGCTTATATCAGTATAATGGTCAGTATCAGGCAATTGAGAAAACATAAAATTATTGAACATCGTACAAAACAGTAGGTTGTTTTGACTTGGTCAGAAAATCCGATATGGAACTCAATTACTGAAGACTCTGGAGATAAAGGTCAAAGCAAGAGAATCAGAGGACTCATCTCATTATGTTCCTCTTGTACCTTACGGTCTCGTGATAAAGAATAAACAGCGGGAGGGTATCCGTTTGTGGACTCCGTGTATTGAGATTCCCGTGGACTCTGATATTCTCTCTGTCAATCGTTTACGCGGCCGGCCCTTTCTCTTGCTTCCATTTGGTCTGTACATCATTACTTGTTGTGGTATACTGTTGGTTAGTAATCTAGTTATATGGCCAAACCATTTAACTTGCTTTCTGATTAAATCTAGCGTTGCTATAACCCCCACTTAGGTCCTGATTTCTTCATTTCTGATTTTCTCTCTGCTTGAAACATTGAGTATTCTTCTAGGGAATCTCGTTTCTGTTGTAGTGACTTTTATTTTCTTTTTTGCCATATTTCAGGTTTGGCACTGGTAGTGTTGGTACGTTCCTGGGGGAAAGGGGGGGGGTGGGGGGGGGGACGACGACACACAAGCATGCAAGAATTTTGCGGTACAGACTTATGCTGAACTGAAGAAATTTGCTAAGAATGAGACAATGAATTAACATAAGCAGAGGACTTCAGACTATTGGCATTATAGTAATGAAAATGATGATGATGATGATGATGATGATGATGATGATGATGATGATGATGATGATGATGATGATGATGATGATGATGATGATGATGATGGTGGTGGTGGTGGTGATGATGATGATGATGATGATGATGATGATGATGATGATGATGATGATGATGATGATGACGATGATGATGACGACGACGACGACGATGATGATGATGATGATGATAATGATAATGATGATGATGATGATGATGATGATGATGATGATGATGATGATGATGATGATGATGATGATGATGAAGATCACGATGATGATGATGATGATGATGATGATGATGATGATGATGATGATGATGATGATGATGATGATGATGATGATGATGATGATGATGATGATGATGATGATGTGGTGATAATCAGGGTGGTGATGACAATCGCATGAAATGAGGACACGGCAAAATATAAATAACGCTCATGTATCTCTGGCAACATATGGAATCAAAGGGCAAAGGACAAAATGGCAAGCGGGGATACACCTTAATAGAAATGCACATAAAACTAATATAGCAGAAATTGGAACAAAGAAATAAAATTCCAGAAAAGAAATACGCTCATAACAAATAGAATATAGATGATGATAGCAAAGCTTATTATTAGGAAACTACATCAAAGAAATTATATAGGGTGAGTGAAGGCGTTGAATGGAATTAGGGTGTGACAAATAGACAGATCTTGACAAAAATGGCAAACACATAAAAAATGAAACAACACCAGAAAAAGAATAACAAGTTGATTCTTTGGAATCACTTCTATACCATTAGTCTTCTTTTTATCTTAATGTTGTACTCTCTTTAATTGATGTGCATTTTTGATGAGATATAAAACTTCGGTTACAGTTCTTACTCTAATTTATTAATGAATGATGCAATATAAACGTTGGTGGTTGTTGTAGAAACTGCTTGGCAGAATTATTAATGTACAGTAATGTAATGTTCGTAAACCAGTCATCAAACAAGCCTGCGACGCCTAAAGGCATAGAGCCGTGAAGGATAAAAAGAAGTAGAAGAAGAATGTAAAGAACGTTTTTACACTCGTGTCGGTTGAATAGTGCTGGTCCCATATTTTTATAGACTAATCGGAAAATAATGGGTGATGTGGTCAATATCACTCCGCCTATACTTCCCAGCAGATTTCATTATTAATGCATGTATGTGTTAATTGCACTTGTGTAATAGTGCATATACAGATAACATTGTACTAGACCAGGCATACAAGCAGCTGAGAATATCATGAACAGAGAAGAAAATAAATGCCGATGTATTGAGAGCTGCGGGTATTACAATAACTTATGGAGGTCAGCGAGGCTGAAAGGATAATAACAGACGATTTTAAACATCCGATTTGCTGATGTCGAGGTAGCGGGGTAAACCCCTACACTGGACATTTGGACTCAGATGTTGACTTCTCGTCCTTGATTTGGGGGTTCTAATTAAAAGTTTGTGCGAAGCGTCTAACATTTAGAGCCAGAAATCTGATTCTGAGACAACGGGGAGTTTTATGATGGCGGATTGTCGAGCCGTCGATCAACCGTCTTAAGTCAAGCTAGAAGAAAACACGCCCCGCCGTCTTGACCTAAACTGGAAACTCAACGGCCAAGTGAACATCCAAGATCTACAACAGGTAGCAGCGAACCGCCGGACATGGAGAGCCATGACTTCTGCCCTATGCGCCACCTTAGGCTCAAGAGGAAGGACTAACTAATTAAAAGTGCCTCAGAAGACGGAATGGGGTCGCCTGATGGCAAGGGACACTGGTAACAGGGAAGGCTAATTTATACCCAAAAATCAACTCAGTCCACCTGAAGCCTCATTGCACCTTTGGCACCTTTCCGTCTTGAAAGACGATAGTTTGGTACATTGTGCTTCAAAAAGGCTTAATAACTACGACCCATGGCGGTGGCGAGTGTGGCTGGTAAGGCCAATTCTTGCTGCAAATGTTTGCCCACAGTAGATGCATGTGAAAACATGGTCATTTCCTCAATTGTGCACCATCTTATGTCTCTCACGCTCTGTGTGTGCTTTATCTGCAATCATTTTCTCCTTTGTCTTTATTCCATTTCTGATAGTTGCCCTCCATGCAACACGTTCAGCGGCGACGTGCTCCCAATGTGCATTATCAATGCCTGTATCAATCATGTCCCGCTTACACACATCTTTGTATCGTAGTAGAGGCCGACCCTGAGATCTCCTATCCGTCTGTAATTCACCAAAAAAGATGTCCTTTGGTATTCTACCAAACGTGTCCTATCCATCTAAGCCTACGAAGACTGAGCATGGAATACACCGTCACACAACCTGATCTTTCCAATACTTCAGTATTTGTGATTTTGTCTTGCCACTTAATGCCAAGTATTCTTCGCAGACACCGCATATGAAAGCTGTTTAAACGTTTCTCTTGGCGTGAGTAAGTTGTCCAGGTTTCACTGCCATAAAGAAGAGTACTAAGGACACAGGCTTGGAAGACGAGGACTTTTGTTTTGGCAGTAAGCTTCCTGTTCTCCCAGACTCTTTTTTGCTAACATGTTCATTGTTGTTGCTGCCTTGCCAATCCTGATGTTGATTTCCTGATCGAGGGATATGAAGCAGCAGGATATGAGGCACCTGAAGCAGTAGCACTTGTATTGAATAAGCTTAAGTTCAAAGCGAGAAAACCAAAGATTACACAAACCAAAAAAAAAAAAAAACAATAACATTCCAAAGGTGTAAGGAAATGTTAAGGGACAGTCACAAAACTAGAATTATGTTGGTGTGGATTGTGTAGTAAAGTTCATGCTAAATTTTCCGACTGAAAACAACCGAACGAGACAATCGTTAAATGAAGCTAGAGCTAGATGTCGCTATTTAGAAACGAACCCGTTTCTTCAAATTTTCCACAGCTGTTCTCTTAAAAACGAGGTAACCATACAGCTGAGACAAAATACTTATCTGAGGGAAAATACATATTTGAGATATAGTACATATATATAATACAAAATGCATTTCCGAGACAAAGTACACATATGGAGTAAAATTATATTTGAGACAAAATGCATATATGAAGCAAGCTAGATATCTGAGACAAAATACATATCTTAGGCAAAATGCATATTAGAGACAAAGTACATATGTGATACAAACTACATAAATGAGACATATACATATATGAGGCAAAATTCATATCTGAGACAACATACACACGAGAATTCAGCAGTATGTACAAGACTGGTATTGCAAGGTCCCATCTACGGAGAAGCAAATCAGGGTGTAATCGGGCTATGATCAATCCCGTCACATACTGTCTGCCGAGCGAGGGTTTACGTCAGTCATGTTTCCTCGGTAGATTGTAGGTATTTCTTGTCAACAGACTCCATCGCTAGTCCAAGAAACTGTGGACTGAATAAATACATGTCGCATGTCCTTTGCGGGACGTTGCTATCAACCTCAACCGCGGGTTGATTGTACGTAAGAAGTCTACGTTGACATCCAGCTGACGGGTGCATGAAACTATTTGGTTATACCGCTGTTAGCGCACAGACAGTTTAAGCGCAAGGGCAATAATCCCCACAGCCATATAACCTACTATAAAATTAGACAAACAATACGTATATGTTTGTTAAATCCAACAGATTAAATACAAGTATACGTCATCATCATCATCATCATCATCATCATCATCATGTGCCAAGTCGGTAAACGTGGGCGGTCATGTTTTGCCATCTCACTCGATCACCAGAGTCGTGGATCAGCTCAGTGTTCTTGTCTCGACCATACCACGTGGCCAAGCCATTCAGGTATTGACTTCTCTGCTCTCCCCTTGCTCTCTCCCCCTCGATCTTACCAGTTGTCACCAAGTTCTTCAATTTATTTCTTCTCATAACGTGACCAAATAATTGTGACTGTATACGACTAATTTCTCTAATCAGTTTGCGGTTTTTATTTGTTTCTTGTAAGACTTGGTTATTGGTTTTTATGTCTGTCCATGGTATTCTTTGTATTTTCCTCAGAAACCACATTTCCACAGCATCAGATGTGTTTCAGCTTGTCTGCTCATTGCCCATGCTTCAGGTCCATACAAAAGCATAGGCTATTTGCAGCACCTCAAAATTTTTTCTCGTTGCAAATGACATCTTTTTATTTGTCAGTATGTTTTTCATCTTGCAAAAGGCAGGCTTCGCCAAGGCGATTCTCGTTCTAATCTCTTAGTATTAGTTCACCTTTCAAACAATGTTTAGTGCTTGTAATAATTTTGCATGCCGGCTTCCTGGCCTAGAGGTTAGCGACTTTTCTCCGTAATCCCGTATACTCTCGTAAGTAACGTGACGACGGTGAGAATCAGCAGTGGTTCGAATCGCGTCGGTAACTTACGGGGCATTGAGCCGGCCGCTCATAAAGCAATGGCAAACTACTGAGCGTAATCTTGCCAAGACATCAACAATCAGCTGAAAGATGCTGATGTTGACAGCAATGTCCTGTAAAGGATATGCAAACATTTAATTAAATGATTTTGCATATGGTGATTTTAATATAGAAAACTTCACACGATCTTTCTCAGCACCCTCTACAAGGGAAATAATCATAAACTTTAATTACACCCAAGCAAAATATTCGCAATTCACATCAAAGTGGTTACCTGCCCCAATGGCCGCTCGTAAAAGCACACCAGCATACATATTTTATTTTGTATCCTCATGTGTGGGCATTAATGACAACACGGTATGAATGATTTCAGATATTGATCGTTCCCAGGTTATCATTTGTTTCAATGCTCACACTCGACGCCTCGGTTGATTCATATCTTTGCCAACAGTGAAATGGTAAGATTTTTTTTGTTGTTTTTTTTTTTTTTCGTTTCTTTCTTGTTCTTCTCCGCTTCGCATGTTTCGTGGCATCAATTTATTTCCTTTTACTATATTTTCTTTTTTATTCTGTTTCATCATTACTACCTTTATGGATGTTTTGTTTATTCATTTATTTAATTATTGCTGGGGATTTTCTGCAGTTTGTTTTGCTTTTCATCTGTTATTACGCTTTTGTCATTTACCTTCTTACCTTTATATTATTCTTTAATGTACTTCAGGATAGGTCTTTCAACCGTTAAGCTTCTGGAGTGTTTATGCTTCTGGCTACGGTTTGAAGTCGCATTTTCCTCATGTCGGCTGGTGGTGAATGGTTCCGTCGCCCTGCTACTGAGCTGAGTATGTGGCGCGACACTGTAAGCTGTAAATTTCGTTTGCAATGTTTTTACATCTGTCCGCGGTTTTTGTAACGTGACCTGCATGTTCGGAACGATAAGGGTCGGCCTGTCGTTTGGAATTGATTGGATTGTCTTTTCGGTTCACTAGTGCATTTTTCTCGGAGACTCCTCAGGGTGGTCATTGGAGCTACGGTGTTCGTGCTTTGTGCGATGCTTTCAGCTGGCCGCCCAACTTACAGGCCATACGGGATAAATCTCGAGGCAATGAAGTCGGTCCTCTTGACTTTTAATGCAGTAATGTGGTGCTGCTGGTTTTCTAGTGACTGCCTCTTCCATCGACGATGAACTGTATATTCCGTGGACTTTTCTGTTGGCATTCTGACGGCGGCATTATGCACAGTGTACCTGTGAGGGCTGTTGGCTTGTCGAGACTCCTGTCTGTTGCACTTTTCACATAGGGCAGTGAGGAGCATTTCGAGTGATATTCACTGGCATAGGAACGGAGCTTAATGGGGACGACCCGTTGCCGTGAAGTTGTGACCGCGACGAACTAATTAACTAACTAACTGACTTTAATGTACTTCAACTGGTGTCAGTTATGTTTGTCTTTGTTGCTGTTGTTTTTATATTTACTATCTGTTAAAGCAATCACTAACAGCCCAAAAGAATGCTGTATTTGACTGCCACGTCCTGTAAAGGATATGCAACTAACTTTTTTTAAAGCTGTTAAAGAGTTGCCGCCTCAACGTCCTCCATTGATTCTTTTTGTTACAGTGCCATAATAAAGCTGACCGTCCACAATGCTTGTGTTGCTATTAATTATTGCGTTCTCACAGCTTTACTGGTTAACTCTCTTATTATTGGTGCTAATGTCAAGTTTTCCTGAAAATTACTGTGAAACTATTCAATTTATTTATTTATTTATTTATTTATGGTAATGTTTTGCCGTTGTCATTATTCTATAATTGTGACCATGTAGGGGAGACTGGGGAGAAATGGACATAGGGGAGAAATGGACCACCCCCTCTCTGGCCCCTGGCTGTGATGCAATGAAAGTGAAACCATAATAAGTTTGTTTTCCACATCAAACATAGTCCGAATTTTTGATTTGCCATCGACTTCCCGCACAGGTCGTTCCCACGCAAAGTTTGAAAAATTTTCTGCACTAAAGTTTCTTTTTCCAGTTCCAGACACCATCGTAAAGCAGACGCATAGTCAGGAATCAGGACAAGGTAATTACGTTAATATCTTTATTTACTTGTTATTTAAGAGTTCATATAAAAAATATAGCATATAATATTAGATTTAAGAGACTTTATTGCTGAATAGTTTAATACATTGATGGGGGAGAAATGGACCGGTTCATTTCTCCCCATGGTTCATTTCTCCCCATAGAAGAAATTGACAAGACAGTCTGTTGTTATTAAAAGTGTTGAAGATTGCATTCGAATATCAGCATTATTGATTCTTTTTAATACTGGGGTCTAAATCTAGACCAATAAAACTGTTAACAAATTTGATTCCAGTGATTTATTAAAGATGCACGCCATTCGTGCTATGATCAGTATTTCTTTGCAAATGATAGGCCTACCATTCTAAATGTTATATAATTCTGTCACTCTTTTGTTTCAGATGCCAAGATTGTACATCAGAAACACCAACAAGGGTCTCGTTACGGAGGAACGTATGAGAGAAGCTGTTAATGCTGTGAAAAATGGAATGAAAGTGAGGAAAGCTGCAAGGGAGTACGGCATTGCTCGCTCTACCCTCAATAACAATCTTACAAAAGACAGAGAAGGAAATGGTCTGCCTACTAGACTCGTACCAAATTATAGGCATAGCCTTATTTTCACAGCTAAGCAAGAAGCTGATTTTGCTAGTTACTTGAAAGATTGTACAAGAATGTTCCATGGACTCACAACTAAAAACGTTCGTATTTTGGCGTACGAGATGGCGAAAGTCAATAACATTGCACATCCTTTAACCTGGGATGAGCAAATGATGGCAGGGAATGACTGGCTTTGTGGATTTTTGCGACGGAATCCCGAGCTGATCATAAGGCAACCTGAGGCAACATCTCTGGCTAGAGCTACAGCTTTCAACAAACATAATATTTGCACCTTCTTCAACATTGTGAAGGAAACCATTACAAAACTAAATGTGAGTGGAGCTCAAATCTACAATTTGGATGAATCAGGTCTGACCACTGTACAGAAAGTGCCAAAAGTAATTGCCCCACGAGGAGTGAAGCAAATAGGCCAGGTGACATCCAGAGAAAGAGGAGAACTGTTCATAATCTGTTGCATTGTTTCAGCTGCGGGTCACATTATCCCTCCAGTTTTTTGTGTTTCCCAGAAAAATTTTAAAGAATTTTATGCTTGCTGGAGCACCTGAAGGTTCCCTTGGCCTTGTGAGTGAATCAGGTTGGATGACCCGTGATAATTTCGTCAAAGTTATAAATCACTTCATTAAGCATTCAAGACCTTCCAAAGACTTCCCTTTGATTTTGATCTTGGACAATCACGATTCCCACATTTCATTTGAATCACTTGAACTGTGCAAGAAAAACAACATTCATGTGATCACGTTGCCACCACACACCTCATCTAAAACTCAGCCCTTGGACCGTTCAGTTTTTGGACCCATGAAGTCGGTCTACAACAATGCGTGTGATTCATGGATGATGAAAAATGTTGGGACACCACTGACAATCTATCAAGTTGCAAATCTAGGAGGCCACGCTTTTCTTAAAGCGGCAACTCCCATTAACATTCAATCAGGCTTTGCAGTGTCAGGTATTTGGCCCTTTAACGAAGATGTTTTTACAAAAGATGATTTTATGCCTTCAGAAATAACGAACAGGCCCATCAGCAAGGACAGTGAAAATGCCACTTTAGAAAGCAATGAACAGACAGGATCAGCATCTCCACATTGTGGTACCAGCACAGATCAAACTGCACAAGAATTTCATGAAAATCAGAAAGAGTGTAATGTTGAGAACCTTGTAGATGACTTCCTTTACTTCGCCTCATGTTTTCAGAGGACTACCAAAAGCTGGTCCGCGAAAAGATTCAAATAATATGAGGAAAAGAGGAAAAACTATGCTGGCTACTTCTACGCCAGAAATGGATCGAATTAGGGAAAGAGCGGTGATGAAAGAAAAGGCAGCAAAAGTTCCACCCACAAAGACAAAGCGACAGCTGCTGAAAGAACTTGATGTTGATTCAGATCCAGAAACTGACATTTCGTTTTGTGATGACACAGATTCTGATGTTTCATTTGGTGAAAATGAGGAGTGTACGGTTAGCTTGACTGGTGTGCGTGAGGTTTTTGAAGGCCAGTGTGTGCTATGTGAATATGGAACAAAGAAGACTTGTGTTTACTATGTAGGAATTGTAAGGGGAGACATTGATGATGATGGTGATGTTGAGGTAGAGTTCTTGCGCAAGAGTGAGAAGGATGCTGGTAAATTTGTTAAGCCTAAGGTAGAAGATGTCGCCAGTGTCTCAATTACATGTATTAAAGCACAGCTTACTAGATCTACAATCACTGGAACCACTTCTAGGACCAAAGATGGCTATGTCTTCAAAGAAAGTCTTGCAGGCATAAATGTTTGATAAAACTTTATATTAGATTAATATATCATATTCAACTTTTTTTTACTGTCGCTTAAAATAATAAAAAAAACTGCAAATATCCTTTTAATGATTATTTATTTCTTATAGCAATATGGATGAGTTGTTGCTGCTTCTTTTTAAAAAAGGTCCATTTCTCCCCACTATGGTCCATTGCTCCCCACGTGCTGGTCCATTTCACCCCAATGGTGGTCAATTTCTCCCCATGTTCATATACATTTTTGAAATGCATTTTGTAAAGAAACATATAGAAATAGATTGCTAAATGTTTTTCCCTTTTAAAATAAATGAATGTACAACACTTTAGTCATGGTTTTGTTATGTTTCGATAAAATCTATTCCGGTGATGAGCAAAAATTGAAAACTACAAAATTGCTGGTCCATTTCTCCCCAGTCTCCCCTACATTGCTATCTGGAAGCAGCGGTAGCGTGGATAGATTTTAAGTAGACTCAGCCTACAAGGTGTACCACAAAATGACTAGGGAAGTAAATGTGACGGGCGTGATATTAACGCATTACCCCTGAAATTCTAACCTGATGGGCATGGGTTCGATCCACAGCTTGAGAAATTCGTATTGTTACAAATTGACCTGATCTCCCAGTCTATAAAGAGAACCAAGATTGTCTTTGGAACTAAAGGCGGCCTGCATAATACTGACCTCATAAATCACTCAGTGCCAATCGGTTTATAAAAAGACGGGTTTGGCACCATATGCTCGATGCACCTTTTTCATATCGTTTTTACAGGACATCGCTGTCAACATCAACATTTTACGATCAGAAATGAAGAAATCAGGACTAAAGTGGGGGTTATAGCAGCGCTAGATCTTAATAGAAAGGAACAAGTAAAATGGTTTGGCCATTAACTAACTAACAGTATACCACAAGAAGCAATGATGTACAGACCAGATGGAAGCCGAAAAAGAGGCCGACCAAGTAAGTGATGGAAGGAGGCAATGGCAGAGTCCATGGGAACATAGTTAAATTAAACCCATAAGCGGGCACTTTCCCGCTGTTTATACTTCACCTCGAGACTGCAAGGTACAAGAGGAACATAATGAGATGAGAATAAAGTTGATGTCTTGGCAAGTTTACGTTCAGTAGTTTGCCATTGCTTTCTGAACGACCGACTCCCATGCCAACTCGATAAAAAAAAAAAACAGCGCAAAGCGGTCTGCTGCCAAATCGGTCTCATCTGTGCTTCGAATGTGGGTACGCTGGCTTACGAATTGCGTCCGTAACATCTTCGCCACGGCTCGATGCACCTTAAGCCGCGTGACAGGACCCTTTACTTTACTTACTTATCTATAGTGTTCTGACAGGCTTAGAACAAGCCTGCATCTAGTCCACCAAATGTTTGATCAACCCTTGAGGCCGTTGAAATAGCATGAAAAATAAATATATACCAGTATTAATTAGCACTCGTAAAACGTAGAAGAAAAGGTAAGACTTAGATAATAGGCATGTCCTCGAATCTCTGTTTATTTCATCTACTTCTGCGAGAGCCATTCAATGTATTTATATTAATATCAAGCTATTTGAAGGTACGTCAGCTTGGACAGTAAATGTTCCTAGACTTAGATCCTTACCAACGACCATCCCCATTGGGTCCAGCTGTTCAACCTCAACTCTGTTAGAGTGAAATCAATAGTTTCCCTTTTAGCGAATCTCTCGCTCGCTCTTTCGTCGATCAACCCCAGAATTGTTCATACAAAAGAAATCAAACACTTTTACTAAATGAGTACTTTTGGTGTAAATACCAGAAATGTTTTTTGATCAAACATAATCTGCTGGTCAGTTGACTGTGTTGCTTGTTGTATTAAATCTTCTCGGTTACGGCTGTTGGAGCTGAGAATCGAGCTGGGAAGATGTGGCAATGTAGGTTGGCAGAGGCAGCTAGTATCTACACACTTCGACTTCTTCTAGGAGAGAGGTAGCTCTTATAGGTTGGTTCGGAGTGCAGTCACCTCGATTTTTCATTATATTCTTAAATATACTCTTAAGCACATCCTTAATCATACTCTTAACTATACTATTAATCATACCGTTAATCATGCTCTTAATGATACTATAAATCGTACTCGTAATAAATCTCTCAATGATTCTTTTATCATACTCTTAATAATACACTCAATAATGTTATTAATCGTAATCATACTCTAAAGACTGTTCTTAATCATACTATTAAATACACTATTAAACGTAAACTTATTCATGCTCATAATTATGCTATTATCCATACTCAAAACCATACTCTTGATCATTCTGTTAATCATGATCTTAATAATGCCATTAATCATAATTGTCAGGTATACACTGTACAAATTACACAACATAAACTAAAGCAATAAAATAAGTCCTGCAAGTTTAGATATACAAAACACACATTCACACAGTAAATTGAAATGTCTACCACTGTAATTTTAAACTGACTATCATGTCTTTTTGTTTGCACAAAATAGGCTTTTGTAAATGAATGGCAATTTCTTCTGCCAGCTTCAACATGCGATCATTTTGTGTATTAAACAAAACACGAAATGCATTGTCCCTATCGCCGTCTCCATGGCCAAATGTTTGCGAACGCGGTTCGTGAGCCGCTTACCAGGCGTTCGAAACGCAGCCGCAACCGATTTGTGCAGCAGATCGTGTCGCGTTGTGTTATAACGTGTTGGTATAGGGAGCCGGTCGTTCAGAAAAGCAATGGCAAACTACTGAACGTAAAATTTGCATAGTACATCAACAGCAGCTGAAAAATGCTGGTGTTGACTGCAACGTCCTGCAAGGGATATGCAACACATTTTTTTAAAATTGCCACTATCAATCACGTAACATTCCAAAATGTGTGATTTCTGCAGACTACATGATGAGCTGTAGCGAAATATGCCATGTGGCATAAAATCGCAACATCTATAGTTGTTATCTTCGTTATTAAAATTCACTACGGTAAAGCATTGTTTCGAATTTTCACAATTTTCTGGGAATTGTCTGTAAAGCCCAGTTGGCGAGAAAAGGAACTGACCACCCAACCTCGTAAGTCAGTCTAGTGCAAAGAATCACCAAACTACGGCCAGCGGGCCTTATCCAACCTGCGACGTCATTTCATCCGGCCCGCCGACGGTACGCGAACTTGCTTTATATAATGTATGGAACACAAGACGTTGTGATACAATTTAAATGTAAACACTATGTTTAGAATAATAGGAGATCTTCACAAATGTGGAAACCTCCTGGCTGCTATGTGTCTTAAATTTACTATTTTCAATTATAAACTATTTATCTAGATTTTCTTGTTTATTGTAATGTTTGCTGATTTCGCGCCATCCCAAGTACTTCTCAAGTACCATGATTGCTATGGCAACACACACACACACACACACACACGCGCGCGCGCGCGCGTATCTTTCCCTCCCCCAGATGCGCCCGGCTGTCAACACAGGTTCGTGCTCCAGAAATATTTACTTCTTTTTGCCAGGCATCCATTTTATAGGTATGTATCAAGGAGTTCTTTGTTTGACAATGATAGGTAAATGAACTACAAGTTTGAATAGATGCAATAAAATAGCAAACATATCATACAAATGCCAAAGACGCCTCGTGTTATTACGAAAATATTATCCCCAGCTCAGAAGAATTCCCCGGTCAAGGTGTTAATCGAGCTGATCTTTATACCAGTTTTTGTTAACCTTTCTGCTGGAGCAGATCCTTACCCATATGTTTACGTCGCTCATGGAACTATGTGCGATGATCGAAGTGTATGTCCAACTTTATGTAATAAACCAGATGGCCAGAAATGTTGCATTCAGGCGATTTAAGTCTCTTTCGGCGGAATCCCTGACTGCCACTCGCGGAACCCCGTTTGAAAACCTCTGCTCTAGGCTGTTTATTTAGGCCGGCCCTAGATATATATATATATATATATATATATATATATATATATATATATATATATATATATATATATATATATATATATATATATATATATATATATATATTGCAAACCTTATTATGAGATATATTCAATTACCAAAGGTACCTATAAACTTTTTAAGTACCTTTGGTGAGCCATAACTACACTGGTGACCCTTAGTCCTCTGCTTATCTTGTGTGTCAATAGGATTTGTAATAATGTTTCTAATTCAATGTCTTCTTCATTTTCAGATCCCGTGTACTTCACCCTTCATTATGGCTACTATGAAAAGAAAAGTGGACCCCGAGTGTCGCGTTTTCAATGAAGAATGGGGAGTAAAGTACTTCTTTGTGGAAACAAAGAACCAGAAAATCAGTTGCGTAATATGCAGCGAAAGTGTTGCCGTTTGGAAAGAGTTCAATCTTCGGCGTCACTACGAAACAAAACATCTATCAACATATTCAAAGTTTTCTGGAAAATATGAGTCTATGAAACGTGGTTTAGAAACACAAAGAAATCTTTTCACGAGAAAGTTTGCTGAAAATGAATCTGTCACTCATACACGTTAGAAAATAGTGCATAAGGGGGCAGAACGAGGAAACACGTTTACTTATAGCAACTTCACCAAAGAGTGTATGATGGAAGCAGCAAATGACTTATTTACTGGGAAAGCCGATTTGTTTGAAACTATCAGTCTTTCGGCAAGTTCAGCTGTGCGTACAAATAACGAACTTGAAGAGAACACAGTGCTACAGATAGCGAGAAAACTGAGAATTTGTTGTGGTATTCTCTGGCGTTGGATGGGTCAACTGATCTCTCGAGTAACATACAATTTCTTGTGTTCATTCGTGGTGTCAATTTGGACTTTTAGATAACGAAAGAATCCGTTTGCAGCATACATGGAACAACAACTGGAAAAGCCATTTTCATGTAAGTTCAAATAGTTTTGCAAGACTATAACCTTCAGTGGAATCAGCTTCGGTGTGTTACAGTTGATGGATGAAATAGCATGGCTGGAGTGAGGAAGGATCTAATGGGGCAGACCAGGACTCAGTTGGAAGATTTGCAATTTCTGTGTGCTCTGTTCATACACTGCATCATACATAAGCAAGCACTTTGTGGGAAAGACTTAGATATTTATTGTGCACTGAAATTAGTTATTTCTGCTGTAAACTTCATGCGGGGACGTGAATTCAATCACCGTCTGTTCCAGGTTTCTCTTGATGAAATTGATTCTGAATTCTGTGACTTGCCTTATCACACATCAGTGAGGTGGCTCAGCTGCGGTAAAGTCCTGTTTCGATTTTACAAGCTCCGAAACAAAATATATATTTTCCTCACTGAAAAAGATAGAGCTGATCTACAGCTCTCTGATCATACCTAGCTATCAAAGTTGCCATTTTTGGTCGACATCACATTCCACATGAATGAACAGAATTTGAATCTTAAGGGACAGGATAACCTCGTCTCTGATCTCTACAGAATCATCAAAGGATTTTAGAGAAAGCTGTCATTGTTTGAAGCACAACTGGAAGGAGACAACCTTTCTCACTTTCACCGTTTAAAAGAGTTTTGCGCTACAATAGTCGGAGATGTCAACATCGATGTTCAGATTTTAAAAATTTATTCGTGACTTGAAGAAGCATTTATGTAGAGATTTTCAGATCTTGACAGAATTGAGAGGGACATTCTTCCTGAATCCTTGTGATTGTAACCTTAATGATGTGCCTGTAGAACTTCAGTTGGATCTCACTGATTTGCAAGCAAATGACTTGTTGAAAGAGAAGCACAGAGAAGGAAAACTTGTTGAATGTTACAGTTGCTTACCTGATGTTGAATTTCCTATACGGAAGAAATTTGCCGCTGATATGGCATCAGTGTTTGGAACAACTTGTGTGTGTGTGAGCAAACATTTTCAAAAATGAAGTATGTGAAGTCAACACATCGAACGAGATTGACTTATTAACATTTGAAAGCAATTCTCTTGGTGTGATGCAGCAATTCCAAACCAATTCCGTAAGACCGTCGCCATGGAGACGGTCCAAGTATTTACATAATGACTATCCGGCCCGCGCTCGTCATTTTGTCAGGTATCCGGCCTGCCATGAAAAAGGTTTGGTGACCCTCTGGTCTAGACTATGTGAAGGTCTAACATTTCACGCTCCATGACCGGCATCTCCTATGGGACTACCTTTAACTCTTAATCGTAATCAGTTATTCTCGTACCGTGCGTCGTGAAGTTCAGAATAGACATATATGGGATGAGAAAGAAGACAAGACGATCGACTTCATTGCAAAGTTGTATCCCATATCGCTCGGTCTCTTTCCGCATGGCAGCCTGTGGATAGCGTTGCACAAAGCATGCACTACGAGGCTCCATCGACGGCTCACAGTAATCATCGAGAAAACTGCACACGTGAAATGAACGACGTATCTAGGAATCGAACCTTCGGAGCATGAAGCAGGGGGCGTAACCGCTTCGCCACGGAGACTTCCAGATATTGGATGAGTATGTACCAAGCAGACCACACTGTCTCGCCTGAGTCCGTCTGAATTTAATGGCAAGACATGTCAAGACGACTGGAGACGAATACAAGTGCAGTGGATGATCAGGGCGCTCTACTTGCCTTACCGTGCTCATTACGTTCCACAACGCTTTGCATGTAAACGCCGTCTTGCCAGTTGAATCATCAATGATTTCTTCCGCATAGTCTGCCTAATCCTGGCTTCACATGCTTGGTAGTCCACCGATTGGTTTGACGCCGAATTGGTTACCTTGCCTGATGTTCGAGAAAAGGGTGGGCGTCTTACCTTTTAACGACTACACCACCATCATTAAAATAACTGAGGACATGAAGATAAATATACTCTGGGTCTTTAATTTTCACGCGGAATATACTCGTGTCTTTCTTTTTTCACTCTTTCTTTAGTTCTTTGTTAATATTTATGTATGTATTTATTTCCCAGCTCGTTCTTTATTTTGTTCGTTCATTCTTTAAATCATTATTTGCGTCCTTTAGCTCTTATAGGACAGTAAATGTCTCAGTGTCTGCATTACGGGAAAATCTTTCAGCTATTGTATGAAATAACCAGCACACACAATACACAAAGACGTGAACACACACACTCGCCCCTCGTCGTGAAAAGGAACATATGTTTAAATTTATACAGAAAATACGGGACAACCCACCGACAGAAGATAGTAAGGAGTTGAATCGTTAAATACTACTAGAACATTTCTGAAGGACAGTTAAAACACAGACAACAGTGGAAGTAGATTATGTCGAGTAAAGTAACACGTGAGAAAATAAAACTGTGCTTTCAAGGAATAAATGTTTAAGTAAAGTAAACTGTAAAGGTCTTTTTACCCGTCTATGACGTAATGGAAATAAGGTGCTTAAGCCTTAATTTTTTTATAAACTAATCATCACTAGACTGGTGATGTGGTTATTATCGCGTCCGTCACTTTAATTTCCCAGAACCATTCCTCGTACACATTATAGGCTTGGTGGACCTTGCAGCTCGGGTCAATTATAAAATTGTTGCCCCGATACAGATTGGAATACCCTGACCAATGTCTTATTACGTGTACAAAATCCATAATTTTCCTTAATTTTCCTTGGCAACAGAAATAGTAAACTTTCAATGGAAAGTTTTTATTAGAGATTGGTCCTTTTCCTTTTCGTCCAAAGAATGATTAATACTCTTTTGTCATAGTAATATTCAAAGGCTGTGTCGCAATCTGTAAAGGACACGCTGTGTCACAATTTGTAAAAGATCTGCTGTGTGACAATTTGTAAATGACTGGTTGTGTCACAATTTACATAGGACCTGCTGTGTCACAATTTGTAAAGGAATTGCTGTGTCACAATTTGTAAAGGACCTGTGTGGCACAATTTGTAAAGGACCTGCTGTGTCACAATTTATAAAGGACCTGCTGTGTCACAATTTTGTAAAGGACCTGCTGTATAACCATTTGTAAAGGACCTGCTATGTACCCATTTGAGAAGGACCTGTGGTGTCACAATTTGTAAAGTACCTGCTGTGTCACAATTTGTAAAGAACCCATTCTGCATGCCTTAAGACACGCATCCAGTAAATGACGTGTATATTGTTACAGCCCAGTCGGCACTCGGTGTGTGTATATGTGTGTGTATGTGTGTGTATATATATATATATATATATATATATATGTGTGTGTGTGTGTGTGTGTGTGTGCGTGTGTGTGTATGTGTGTGTGTGTGTGTGATCAGTATCACGCCCGCCGCATTTACTTCCCAAGACATTTCATGGTTCCCAGTTTAGGCTGGGTCGACCTGGGAGCAAAGGTCACTTTCAAACATGCCATGCTGATTGCACCCGTGACCACCGTTGATTCCAATACGCTACGGCGGCCCTCGGTCACAATGCGTGCTATAGCAGCTTTACAAGACAATAGTTATTGTAGCGTTGGTTTCATTCTTACAGTATCTGTTTTTGTTTGTGGTTGCCATTGAAGGCTTGTCGCTGCGACATTCTCCATTTGTGTGACTGATGTCTTGTAGTGCTAACCTTCTATCCATCTTCCACTCAATCATCTCACGAGAAGCTGTTTGAAGAAGCGTTCATGACTGGCTGCATATCGCAGCTATAGTTTTCAACAGGACGATGTAACCAGCCTTATACCAACCCTCATTAGTCGCTTCTTACGAAATGCATGGTAGATATCAGCATTAATATTATTTGCTTCCGTTATGTTTCAAGTAATTCACGAATACTGGCCTTGTATTCTTCTTGTGGTTCCCATGATTCATTACTTTCTCGAAGCTCTACCGCAACTAACACTATTGTAGTTGTATTTACGAGGGGAAGGCATTAAGTGACAGGAATATTACGAATACATTTATTTACCAACAATGCGAATCAGACATTGTGTGTGTATTATTTCTCAACATAGACAACCTGCCTGGCAGCACACTTGTTCCCTACTTTGTTGATGCCTTCTACATAACAGTTTGCGGGTTTATTCTTAAACTAATTTTGCACAGTCGCTATATCTCGTCGTCATCTCAGATGACACCTCAGATCCCGCAAATATTATTGTAAGTGTCCAAACAAGTGAAAGTCCGATGGCGCTAAGTCTGGACTGCAAGTTGGATGTTTCATGACCTCAATATTCAGAGCAAGTAGTGTATCCAATGCATGGGCAGCCGTTTAAGGGCGGGCGTTGTCGTGCAGCAACAGTGCTCTTTTTAAAAGAATCCATGTTGTTTTTATCCTGTCGCGGGGTTCAGTTTGTTCACTAACATGCCCCTGTATCAAGCAATAGTCATAGTTTCACCAATTTCCCGGGAATGCACCAATATGGGGACCTTGATATCATTATAAGATGGCCATCATGACTTTCCTACCAGATTCTGCGTCTTTAATCTGTTGACGTTTTGTTTTCATCTTGAAATATATTTCCACCCATACTGAACCGCAATTCTTCTGTTAAGTTCACAAGGTTTCACACCCTTTAACCACGCTTTAAAAACAAAGAATAATGCCTCATTATTCTTCTACGGTGTAAGTCGATAGTTGGGGAAGCCATTTTTCAATCATTATTGCACATGCGTTAAAAGTTCTCATGCGTTATTGTTTACGAGCCAGTTTGTATCTTCAAATACGATTCTCCGTTGTCCATACTCTTCAGTGCACTTTATAATAAAACAACCGCTAATTTATGACGCCTCTTCGTACATATGTATGGGGGATGTGTGGGCTAGGGGTACCTAACGTAGCTTCATAACCTCACAAACCGGGTTAGAAATCAACCGCAGACTATTTGGAAGCAAACTGGTTCTTTCATTGCGTTGATGCTTCCATTAGTATGAGCGTGGGTTGTTCAGAAAGCAATGGAAAACTGCTGAACGTAAAGTTTCCTATGAAATCACAAATTTCCAAATCCAAAAATGCCACGGTTGATTGTAACGTCCTCTAAATGACATGACTGACTATATATAATTGTATGGGAAGCCGCAGTAGCAGGTAGCTATTACGCCGGCTCCGTGACAAAGATTTTACGGGCGCAGTTTGTAATCCCGCATACTGCGTTCGAAACACAGCTGTGGGCGATTTGGCAGCAGGCCGCCTTACGTTGGCTTTTCATGAAATGATATGGGTGCCGGTCGTTCAGAAAGCAATGACAAACTACTGAACGTAAACTTGTTCAGGAATTACGAACAGCCTACAAATGCTGGTGTTGACTGCGACGTAATGTAAAGGATATGCAACAAACTATTACGATTGTCTGCCAGCCCAGTGGCCTTAAGTACGAATCCTCATCAAGCCTGGGGTGTGTCTTTTCTTATTCTCTCGGGTACCAGCAAATTTCATTGGACGTAAAGGCGGTGGGCATCATGTTTTCCACATTACTCATCGAGTTCCGGTTGGTCTAACCAAATATGAGCTTGTTACCACACTGACTGACTGGCACCTTGCCGTCTTGCCAGACGATAGTTTGTAAAATGGGGTTAGCTAGTTAGTTAGTTAGTTAGTTAGTGAGTTCCAACCTCACAGCAACAGGTCGTCCCCATTATGCTCCGTTCTTGTGCCAGTGAATATCACACAAAATGCTCCCCACTGCCCAATGTGAAAAGTGGAAAAGACAGGTGTCTCGACAAACAACAGCCCGCACAGATGCACTGTGCACAATGCCGCCGTCAGAATGTCAACACAATAGTCCCCCACAAAACACCCAGTTCATTTCTGATGGAATCTACAGTCATTTTCCCATCTGGATGTTTCCTAGATGTTCACCTACACAGTCCACGAAAATACAGTTCATCGCAGATGGCAGTGGCAGTCAACCAGAAGCCCAGCAGCCACGCATTTCTGCATAAGGCAAAAACCGGTCAACTCTGGGACATAGCCATCTGCCATCGCTCCGAACATGCAGTCACGCTCCAAAAAACCTCGGGCAGATTCAAAAGCATTTCACACGAAACTCACAGCTCACAGTGTCGCGCCACGCACTCACTCAGTAGCAGGGCGACAGAACCATCAAGCCTCCTTAGTCGCCTCTTACATGGGGTTATCTCTCCATAACACAAAGCCTGGGCTGAATTTAGAGACCATGTGATGCCCATGCAGCATGATCCCTCTCTCGGCCTATCTAGTGTACTCCAGAGGAAAGGTGATACCAATACGTCTGGAACAAGACAAACTGCACAAGCAGCTGGATCAGCAAAGCAATACTCTAACTGTCCGCCTGTCGGAGCTTCGATCCTAGACCAGTTACCAACCAAGGCTGAGGGCCTGGTCTGTCCTGTTATGACATTTAGTCTTTAGGTTGCATTTCCTCACACAAGGATAAGACTTGTACCCTCCTAATTGCACTCTTCCGCCCGAAGCCGTTGACACAATGTGGGGTATCGGGGTTTGGTACCATACACACACAGCGTGAAAAAGTGCATTTTTCCGCTTATTAAATAAATTACGTGAACAACATAATGGGAGCAAAAGCATGATTGTATGTTTTGCATACAGTTATTCCCATTGTCTATATTTTTTTTTTTTTTTTTTTTGAGTCTCATGATGATTTGGTTTTTCGGAATGAAATTCTTTTTTATCATTTCCAACATATTCTAAAGATATTTTCATATACGAACATAAGACAGAAGATGAAATAATACAGTAATACCGAACATTGTTATTAGATGCTTTTAAAGTAAGTGATTCCAAACTGGCGCTACAAATAATGCGTTCTAAAATATTTTGACGAGTCGCTTAACGATTCACAGATGTTGCCGTATTTAGAGACATATTGCGTTAGATTTGTGAATAAAGACAGCTATCGTGTTGTATTGTTTTATACATTCTGGTTTTGGTTAGATCAATTACAAGAACACTGTTGTGTCCCTGCAGCCTCCTGTGCAGAATTAAGTTGGTTGCATATCCTTTACATTACGTCGCAGTCAACACCAGCATTTGTAGGCTGTTTGTAATTCCTGAACAAGTTTACGTTCATTAGTTTGCCATTGCTTTCTGAACGACCGACACCCATACCATTGTATGAGAAGCAGCGCAAGGCGGTCCCTGTGCAGAATAGTGGGAATACAATTGAATTACAGAATCACCAATGTAGAGCTCACGGAGAGAACTAAGCAAATTCTAATGAGCCAAAGGATGATGAGAGAAAAAAACGCTGGTGCTGGATATGACACACACGGAGAAAACCTGATGACAATATAAATTGACACTCTTTTATTTGGAACCCACAAGGTAAATGAAGTAACGGAAAACATAACAACATATGTGGACGAGAATTGCAGAGATGAATATTACTGGGAAAACTTGGCGCCATCTGCACGAGATAGCTAAAATATAGAACAACTTGGCGTGGTTTGGTTGAGGTCGTACGCATCAGTGGGGAATAAAGGTAGAACAAGAACAAGAATTAAGGAATCTTTTATTTCGTTGTATTATGTTATATCTGTTGGTTTTGTTTGATATAGTAAAACAACCATTTCATTCGAACTGTTATCAACACAAGTGTTCTAGCTTCCTATCACAGATGTCACAAGGAGAGTTCTAGTACAGTGCACGAACTCCGTGTCAACAGCTCAGCTCCAGATGTATATAAAACATAATCCTTATACAATTAATATGTATATATGATTTTTTAAGTGTTGCATGTCCTTTGCAGGACTTTACACTCAACTCGAACCCCAGATTGATTTTTACGCTATTTTATGTTCAGTAGTTTGACATTGCTTTGTGAACTAGAAGTCTACGTTGAACACCCGCAAACTGGAAGTATAAGCATTAGCGCATTAATTTATTTGCCAGTTTTTATGGTGATATTTTCAAACATTCATGACGGAAGGTATAACAGAGTAGCTCTGTAGAGGGTTTAGGTGGCGTGCAAAAGGGGGAAAATAGTTTTAGTAACTGATGCACGCGTGAGCACCCCGTAGTTAAGTATCTAGGGACGCTCACGCGTTGACGTGGGGGTAGGAGACAACTGAGTTACCACCAAGCCTTCAGGCCAGTAGGACGTGAGTTTACATGTATGCAATATGCGGCGTTTTTTATATGAACATGTCTCTTGTAATAAACCCAGACAGCATTTACTACTTGGCCTCAGTGTTCCTTCAGTCACATTTGTGTCCCGTCGCTCTGTAACAGAGGCCAGTATTTATGGTGATATTTCCAAACATTCATCACGGGGTGCCAGTATTTATGGTGATATTTCCAAACATTCATGACTGTATGCTAGTTTTTATCGTGATACTTCCAAACATTCATGACGGGAGGCTAGTATTTATGGTAATATTTCCAAACATGCATGAAGGGAGGCCAGTATTTATTGTAATATTTCCAAACATTCATGACGGGACGACAGTATTTATGGTGATATTTCCAAATATTTATGACTGTGTGCTAGCTTTTATGGTGATATTTCCAAACAATCATGAAGGGAAGCCAGTATTTATGGTGATATTTCCAAACATTCATGACCGGATGTCGGTATTTATGGTGATATTTCCAAACATTCATAACCAGATATAGGTATTTATGGTTATATTTCCAAACATTGATGACTGTATGTCAGTATTTATGACCGGTATTTTTAAACATTCATGACGAGATGCTAGTATTTATGTCCAATATTTCCAGATATCCATAACGGAATGCCAGTACTGATGGTCGATATCTCCCAATATTCATTGCAAAATGCCAGTATTCATGGCCGATTTTTCCAAATATTCATGGCGGAATGCCAGTACTCGTGGTCAATATTTAACAACATCCGTAACAGGATGTCAGAATTTATTTTATATTGTGTTGTTTGCCCATATAATAATCGGTATTTAACCCCTAAAGTTAAAAAAAAAAGTTAGCATTTATGTAGATTTGAAATAAAATTGTAAAGAACCGGCCCTTAATCAGTAGCATATTATGAAAACTCCAGAGACACACTCCATACGTGTTATGGGAAAACCATCAGGCCATTTAAGCGTTAGTACCCCGGCAATATGTTTATGGACAATAAAAAGAAAGTGAAATTGCTTCTGAATGTTCAAAAGCATCAGACAGTTAATCTGGGATGACATGTTTATATAATTTGTATAGTTATCTTTCAGTATCACAAATTAAACTGTATTCCAATTACATTTTTTAAACGGGGCATCTCTCTGGTAGCTCAGTTGGCCAGCAGCTAACAGACAGGTGACACAGGGTTCCTGTCCCTGAGGTATCTCCCTGGGGTTGCTTATGTAAATGATGACATCTACCCAATTATACAAACATGAAAACAAGCATTATACTATACTTTTACACACTAGGACAAAACTTGATAAAAAAAAGTCTGATAAAATAAATTCTGGTTTATGGCGGCTGTTTCTCAAGTTATCTTGTGTAGAAGCATTGATGTTGCATAATATACTGTTGTTGGCTGGCTCTGTCTCAAGGGGATTTTGGGCGAAATTCGTAATTTCCGCAAACCACGTTCGAACCACAGCTTTGGGGGATTTGGAAGCAGGTCGCCTTGCGTTGTGTTTTCATACATTGGTATACTTGCCGATCGTTCAGAAAGCAATGACAAACTACTGAACGTAAACATGCCAAGAAATCACGACAGTAAAAAATGTTGGGGTTGACTGCAACGTCATGTAAAGTGTATGTAACTAACTAACTATTGTAGTTTGTTGATTGGTTGTTTATTTGGTTGGTTCATTAGTGGTAGAATGATTGGATAGTGTATCGGTTAGTTGGTTGTTTGATGTGCTAGTTGGTTGGGTGGATTACTGATTAACTGATTGGTTGGTTTGTTGGTTGGTTGTCTAGATTTTTGGTTGGTTAGTTCATCGACTGGTTAATTGATTGGTTGGTTTGTTGGTTGGTTAATTGGTTGCTTTGTTGGTTTGTTAATTGATAGGTTTGTTAGCTGGTTGGTTGGCTGGTAGATTTGTTTGTTGGTTGATTGGTTTGTTGGTTGGTTGGTTCGATTTTTTTTTTCTGGGTGAATTTGTTGTTTGATTAATTGGTTGGTTTGTTGATTGACTGGTTTGTTTGGTGGTTGGTATGTTGATTTGTTGGTTGATTGATTGGTTGGTTGGTTGCTTGATTAATAGGTTGGTTTGTGGTTTGCTTGATTGGTTGGTTGGATGGATGGTAGATTCCTTGATTGATTCGTTGGTTGGTTGGCTTGTTGACTAGTTGGCTGGGTGGTAAGGGATCATCATCATTGCAAACGGCTGCCAAACAACAAATAAAAACACTCCAGTCTCGTCCTATATATAGATCACACTGGAAGAATCTAAACAAAGTGCACTAATTTCCTAGCGCTGGTGAAGCTCTCATTCATTGTATAACCTGGTCACACATGCTATAAATATTATTTTCTTGGGGGGAGGGGGGATTCCTCATTTTGAAATAGTATCTAGAAATACCTTAAATATCAAGAACACAGACACTATGATTACATCAAAGTAAAATATCACAACAAAATGTGATACTACAATAGAAGGAAACATTCTTAATCAAGTCAATTCAAATATATTGGATGGCGGGAATAATTAACTGATTCAGTGCCAAACAAACAGAAGGTTTGGAACACACACAAAATGGATTGCGGAAAACGGGAAGTAGGGGTGTCTCAGTTATGACCTGAAAGTTGTTAATATGGTAGCAGACATGTTGCATTAAATATCAAATTAAAGGGGGCTGTAAAGAGAAAACTACTGTACTGATATGTTAACTATATTTTGATTTATAAGTCTATAGCAATTACGGGAAGATTGAATAAGATGATTTATCATCCCACGGCAGTTAATCAGATAACAACGATTGCTTGAAAGAGGACAATGAAAGTAGAAGATGACACCCAACTATAAGCAAGAGATGATCTCCTCTTCGGTCATGTAATTAGAAGAAAAAATTAGGGGCAAGGAGAATTGTGACGACTGGAAAGGTGAGCATTAGAAGAGGCAGATGAAGACCGAGAAAAATTATGCTTGAAGGTCTAAGACAAAGGCATGAAGAAATGTTATAAACAGAACTAATCCAGATCAAAGACCGAAAACTGCAAAGAGGGGTTAACACCTATCCAAATTGCAAGGAAAATAGTGGTGATTTTAATTGTTTTCTAATGATAACACAGACCCCACTCCATTTTATACCCCTATAAACGCTTCTACAGACGACCCTGGAGTTGACTGAAGTCCACAAAGTTATGTATATTAGGATTCTGGAATTGACCCATTTCAGTTTTTTTTGTTTTTTTTTTGGCAGTGGGATCGGAAGTTTGGCTTTCTGGGATAAGTGCAAGAAACAGGAAGTCTTGTGTGGAAGTTGTGGATGTTAAAATCCCACGGCAGTTGCTACATCATACAGAGTAGGCCGCGAGACCATCCCTCTGGAAAAATTATTAGGAAAGAACCTTACTTACGAGTGGATGGAGTTCGCTACCTTGAACGAAATCTATCTAGAGAAAGCAAATGTCATACAAATGCATGCTAAATTTAGACACATATGCTGAACTGCATTCATTTATGCGACACATTCTCACTGAAGGCAAACGAAACAGCGGAAGACCTAAACCTCATAGAGAAGAGAAATACAGAGATTAATAATAGTGGATGGACATGGAGAGGGCTGCAGGAGGTAACAGAAATAGAACGGCTTGGCTTGGGTTTGTTTGAGGACTTGTGCTCCAGTGAAGTATATAGAACAAATGAAGAAGTCTCGTCTCGGAAAAGAAACGAAGAAGAGGTTGAAGAAGACGTTTGAGAGTCATTACAACCACCATTTAATGTAGACACAGAACAGATTGATTGAATACATCTATTCATCTGAAGTGTCTAGATTTTGCGAGTAAATTGCTAGAACAAACATGTTATTCATATTTGCAGATAATTCCCAGACGCGGGGAACTATAATATGCTCAGAGTAGAGTGAAAACGGCTGAAGACGTTTACTGTTTTCTCCGTGAATATGCATAAAATAGGAATTTCCGGATCAGGTTTTAAACGAAACAAACTTATGGAAACATTTCGCCAAGTAAATATACATAAGCAAAGCACCGAGTTAAGACTTTCTGTGCTAGATACATATTTTAATAGAACAATCGGCACTCTGTGGGTGACGTGGTCAGTATATCGCCGGCCGCCTTTACTTCCCAAGATATTTCTTGGTACCCATGTTAGGCAGGCTCCCAGGTCTAATGTGGGGAAAAAACCCGACTCCGCTCTGATGCGGATTGAATCTATGACCACCGAGCTTGTGCCTAGCTAATATGCTGCCGCCGCTCCACTAGTAAATTTAATCACATTTAAACAATGTACTTTACTTTTGCTTGCTTGCAGCCGATATATATTGTACGGTTAATTATAATAATTTAACTAATTCTATGCAACTTTTAATGTTTGTAAATTAAATTGTTCGTTTCGTAATATCTTCCGGTTTATTTCCTTAACGAAACAAATGGAGTAAAACAGTTAAAAATAGTTATGACAATAGCAATAATTGAATTTAAATAACATATAAATTAAAATTTTTAATTCCCATATCCTTTTACAGGACATCGCTGTCAACAGCAGCATCTTTCAGCTGCCTGCTAATTTCCTGGCAAGATTACACTCAGTAGTTTGCCATTGCTTTCTGAGCGGCCGGCTCAGTTATCCCGCAAGTCACCAGCGGGGGACGAACCACTCCCAGTTCTCGCCCGCTACGAGACTCTGCGTGATAAACGGGATAACGGAGAAAGTGGTGTAACCCCTCGGCCAGAGAGACTGGCAACATATAAATTACCTCGGTCATATTACAGGCCACAATGGCTTGGAAATAACAGTGATGAAAGAAGATGCAGGGGTCTAACTGCATGAAGATGGATGCATAACATTGTAGACACTTTAGGCATAAGTGTGCATCCTGCAGGAGAAATTGTAACGATCAAGAAACTTCTCGGTGCACCTTGATGAAAGCTAAGTTCAATAAAAGACCTGATATATGATGAAACGACATATGTAATAAACACTGCCAATAATAAAAGTTTATTCTGAAAAATAAAGTTTATCTCACCTGATAAACACGGGCCCGCTTTTTTCAGTTGTCGGATTCAGATGCCTGTTGCTAGTTCCGCGATTATGTCCTGGCCTGTCCAGTTGAAATCAATGCTCGATTCCTTCGCTTTTAGTTTGCGGACAGTCTTGTCAAAAGTATACGTTTCTTTACGTTTCAAAGCAAAACGTTTCTTTACTGTATGTCCAACTCTTAAATACAAAAGATATCTATTACTTTCTACAATTTACAGGTTATAAAGTCACAATCTTTCAAGAGTTCATGCGCTGTTGTAGTTTTGATCTTCTGGTGTAGATTGATGATGTATCTATCAATGGGACAATACTTTCTAAGTTTTCTAACGTCTAATACTCTATTTTCCGGGAAATCTCTAGTTCTTATATTCGTGTTGTTTGTTCCCTCTTATTATCTCTTTTGCCTGTTCTAAAAATCTGGTCTTCTCGCTTCCTTGGTTACAACACTGAAGCATAAATATCGAACTCTCAGAACTTTTCACTCTGGCTCACGCAACTGCACATGCGTCGATCACGCTGAACAAGTGACGTCATGCAAAAAAGTGATCAATGGCTAAGCGCGTTACGAAAAAGAAAAAGTAGCAGTCGTGTTTTCGCAGTTCTGATTGGCCCCTATTCTCTGTGTGTGAGAATGGCCAAGCATGCCAGCAAAAGTAAACGGGCGATTTGTCATTATCATCATGATTTTCTTCTTCTGCTTCTTCTGCTTCTTCATTTCTTCTTTATTCCGTATCTGTCCTTTGATTCCATTATTATGCTTTATAGGTGACTTCCCTACGTCATACTTTTCCTCCCGCGCAAGTTTTTTGTCTATTGAGGCAATCCTGTTGCCATCTTTGAATTTGACACACATAAGTATCACGTTTTCAAAATTTTTGTATTTATACAACATAACCTATTGTGAACTTAAAAGGGTTACCAGTTCTTTGCAGGACGTGGCAATCACCCACATCCCTTTTTGGCTGTTTGTGAATTACTTGGCAATGTTATGTTCAGTAGCTTGCCATTGCTTTCTGAACTTGACGTCAACATTTAAGTCCAAGTATAGGATGTATTTTTAATGTATGTGGGTTATTTGAAAATATTGCCGTTCATTCCAAGTTGTGTATTTACCCTCTGTGGAGTTCATGCAACATAAAAGGTAAATATAAAATATTTTCAAAACCACACAGTCATTACAAATACACCCTGTACCTTACCAATTGCTAATGTGAGGAAAATGTTGGCTGACTCTCAGGCCTAAATATGTGATGGCGTTATTAAATCTCAGACTCATAGCAGAAAACTACTTCAGGACCACATACAAATCTGTATAAAATACAGTGGAAATGTGGTTTCTGAGGAACATGCAAACAATACCACGAATGAACAAAAGCACCAATGGGTAAGTCCTAAGGGAAATAAATGAAAACCGTAAATTGATTAGAAAAATTAGACGTAGATAGGTAAGATTTTTGAACACGTTATCGGGAAGAATAAACTAAATATCTTTGTGATGACTGGTAAAATTGATGGTAGAAAGCGCACAGAAAGCAGAGAGAGAAATGTCTGGATGTTTTTGCCACATGGCATGATCGGCAAAATAACACAAACTTCATCCAAGACTGGTAATCGTTTGAGATGCATGACACATGATGATGATATAAATTGCAAACTATCATTTCTTAATCTCACACCCTGCCAAAAACAATGCCAGAGTGCATGTCATACAGATAGAGACCTCTTTTACTTTCCCAACGAGGCATCCTGGACCAGCTCTGGTCTGCAAAACGAAGGAAGGGTCGGTTATTGTCTCCACTGTAATGAAGACCTTGGTCTGTCAAACAAATGAAGGATTGACTATTGTCTCCGCTGTGCTGAAGATCTTAATCTGTCAAACGAAGGAAGGAAGGCTATTGTCTGCGCTGTAATGATGACCCTAGTTTGTCTAACGAAGGAAGGATCGGTTATTGTCTCCGCTGTAATGAAGACACTAGTTTGTATCACGAAGGAAGAATCGGTTATTGTCTCCGCTGTACTGAAGACACTAGTTTGTCTAATGAATGGAGGATCGGCTATTGTTTCTGCTGTGATGAAGATCCTAGTCTGTCTAACGAAGCGAGGTTCGGCTATTGTATCCGCTGTGATGAAGACCCAAGTCTGTCTAACCAAGTAAGGATCGACTAATGTCTCCGCTGTGATGAAGACCCAAGTCTGTCTAACCAAGTAAGGATCGACTAATGTCTCCGCTGTGATGAAGACCCAAGTCTGTCAAACCAAGTCAGGATCGACTAATGTCTCCGCTGTGATGAAGACCCAAGTCTGTCTAACCAAGTAAGGATCGACTAATGTCTCCGCTGTGATGAAGACTCAAGTCTGTCTAACCAAGTAAGGATCGACTAATGTCTCCGCTGTGATGAAGACCCAAGTCTGTCTAGCGAAGTAATATCGACTAATGTCTCCGCTGTCATAAAGCTTGTCGATGAATGGCAGGGTCTCTTGCCTCATCATCATCTAGCACGTCCTTTGTAGAATGTAGCTCTCATCAAGACCCACCGACAAGACTCTCGATTCCTTGAAAGTTCTCCTACCACATGCGCTATTATGCCCAAGGAGTCTACAATGCCCAGTGCCCGTCCTCGAGTCAGCCAACCCCTGCTTCTTCTTCCAGAGATCATTCCTTCCATCCTTGCTCTTTCCAAACGACTGTGATGTGTAACATGGTCAGTATTTCAGTGTCCAAGTTTATAGGCCAGATTTCTTGGTTGTTCAGATCTTGAAGAATGCGAGTATTTTTCTTCTTCACGGTTCACGATATTCTAAGAAATTCGTTTATGGCATTTAAATTCAAAAGCAGCGATTTTCTTATTTAGTGATTGCTACATGGTCCATAACTCACATCTGTTAGTTAGTAGTCGCGGTTGTAATTTCACGAATTCTCCATTCCTGTGCCAGTGGATATCAAACAAAATGCTTCTCACTGGCGCATGTGAAAAGTGGAGCAGGCAAGAGTCTCGACAAACCAACAGCCAGCATAGGTATACTATGCATTATGCCGCTGCCAGACTGCCAACACAAAAGTCCGCCAGGAAAAATACAGTTCATTGTCATTGGAAGCGGCAGTCACTAGAAAACCAGCAGCAACACAGTTTTGCATAAGGCAAACGCAGTTAGCTCAGCAACCGCTATTTTTCCGAACATGCACTTCACGACACAAACGACCGCAGACAGATGTAAAGACACGCCACATGAAATCCACAGCTTACAGTGTCGCTCCAGGCTCTCAACTCAGTAGCAGGACGGAAACAATGCCCACATCTGTACATTCTCACAGAAAAGATACACCTTCTCAAAATATATTACAGCAGTTTGTTTGCTGGTATTGTATCATAAAATCTTACAACACTTTAACTTCTGCGTTGAGTCCCGGTCCCCAACATGGCGGATAAGCATTTGAACCGTTAAGCCCCTGGAGTGTTTATGCTTCTGGCTACGGTTTGCAATAGCATTTTCCTCATGTTGGAGTGGTAGTACACGGTTCCGTCACCGTGCTACTGAGTTGAATGCGTGGCGCGACACTGTGAGCTGTGAATTTCGTTTAGAATGTGTTTACATCTATCCGCTGTTGTTGTAGCGTGAACTGCCTGTTCGAAACGATGGAGGTCGGCCTGTCGCTTGGAATTGAGTGAATTGCCTTTTCGGGCCACGAGTGCATTTTTCTCGGAGACTCCTGGGGGTCGTCGCTGGAGCTACTGTGTTCATGCTTTGTGCGATGCTTTCAGCTGGCCGCCTTAACAAAGGGGCCCGGGCCATATGGGATAAATCCCGAGGCATTGAAGTCGATCCTCTCGACTTTTAATGCTGTTATGTGTGGCTGCTGGTTTTCTAGTAACTACCGCTTCCGTCGACGATGAACTGTATTTTCCATGCAGGACTTTTGTGTTGGCATTCTGACGGCGGCATTATGCACAGTGTACCTGTGAGGGCTATTGACTTGTCGAGGCTCCTGTCTATTCCACTTTTTACATAGGGCAGTGAGGAGCATTTCGTGTGATATTCATTGGCACCGGAACGGAGAATAATGGTGACGACCCGTTGCCGTGAAGTTGGAACCACGACTAACTAACTAACTTTTGCATTACTATTTCCAGTCTTCGTGTGACTTCTTTTGAATATGCTCCATTGTTATTGGTTACAGAGTCAAGATATTCAAAGTTTGTGATGACTTTGATGACTGTAACTTCTGGTTGGCGTGTAATTTTATCTGTGCGGTTTTTGTTTGTTTTTGGTTTTTTGTTAAAGAAAAAAACATAAACACATACGAACGTTTCTGGCCAGAAAGTGTTTATGTTGTTTGGATATTTTTTTTTAAACTTTTAGTTGGCTTGTAATTTTATCTGTGGGTTTTTTAACGTTAAAGATAAAATCATATACACATACAAGCGAAGGTTTCTGGCCAGAAGTGTTTGCATTGTTTGGATTACCTTCATCATATCACTGGGTGTGTATTATTCTTATTTTTTGTTAAGGTGGCGGGGTCCTAGTTTTCGTGGTTTTGCTTTTCTTATTCGTTGACGAAGACTTCGGTTGAAATGTTTGCCTGTAATTGTGTTTTTTAATCCCCTTTGTTTGAGTTTCCTGGTTTTATTTTGTAGCTGTGTTTATTTATATTCCTTGTCTCATTGTGAGCAGTTTGTTGATACAATATGAATACTAATACTAATACAGCAGTTCTACATTTTAAACTCTAACCTAGTTTAGTTTATTTTAGTTTAATTTAGTTTAGTTTAGTCGACGGCACACGGGTGTAACCCATACGTGCTCCGTTCTACTCCTAACTCAAGCCTGAGTCCGGAGAATCTCAGCTCAGTGCACGAACTCTGTAGCACCGACGAGGATCCTGAAATACTTTGGGTAGATTTTTAACTCGAAATTTTGCCCATGCACCGCCGTTAGGCTACTCTTTTTCGATTTCCAACTGCCAATGGATTTTTTACGTGCGCAACAATACATACAGGCGTCTGATCTCACTACCCAAAGACCAGGGGAAATTGTGTTACTAGAAGTCCACGTGAAAAATCCCAGCCCTCACCGTGGCTTGAACCCGAGACCTCCAGCACTCGAGGTGTACACCATACGTCGAGACCACTCAGTCCCCCTCAGACCACTCTACCCTACGACTGGAAAGTCCTATATGTTGCTTCCATGTGTTCCCACAATAAGATTTCAAAATAAATATCTTAACTCTACCAAGAAGCCAACTGGCTCTATCACCTTCTGAATTCGCTGACGTCAGAGTTCTGTGTTTAAAACGTACAGGGCCTTTTCCTACTCCTTTAGTCCTGCCGTGTATGGATAGCCCCGTAATTTTTATTTTTTATTTTTTACCATTACGCACTCTACTGGTCATGTGGTCAATGTGACGACGCTTCCTTTACTTTCCAGAACATTTTCTAGTGCCTAGTTTAAGTTAAGTTAGTTGCATATTCTCTACAGGACATCTCAGTGAACCCCGGCATTTTTTGCTGTTTGTGATTTCTTGGTAAGTTTACGTTCAGTCGATTGATATAGCTCTCTGAACGGCCGTCACTCATACCATTGTATGAAAACTTACGCAAGGCGGTCTGCCCGCAGCTGTGTTTCGAACGCAGTTTGCGGGGTTATGAAATGCGTCAGTAACTGCTACGCCACAGGCTGAACTGGGAGCACAGGTGAATTTCAAAATTCTCAACTCAATGAGGATTCAAACACATACCCACCGGGCTCTCAGGCAAGCGTGCTAGCCACTGCGCGTGTTAATGGTATGTAAATCGCCGTCAATAAATCCAATGACACAAAGAAAAGGCCGCCACAAAGGGATTAACTAATGGTGTTTACATGCCCCTTGCAGAAGTCCCTGACGGTCAATTTCACCCCAGATGCTTTTCCCATTCTCCATTCTTCATGATAGTGTCTGGCAATGCTCTATGAATCACTAGCAGCGGGTGTATTTATGGCTGTGTCCCAATTTCTATTCTCTTTTATTCGTGTTATTGGTTGGTTCCTGTAGAATATTCTAGTCTTTCGTTTATATTGAAAGTTTATTGTAATTGTATGGAGGTACGGAGATGTGGTTTTATAGAAGAATGATTATAGCTCCTTGGATGGGTAGAAAGAGCAACGAAGATTTCTTTTAAATAGTTAACTCACAAAGAGAACTGTTTACTCACATCAGAAGAAGATAGTAGAAGAAATGGGACAGTCATTTACACTCAGGAAATAAATGACCGTAGACCCCGAGGTAGACCAAAACGACGGTGGAGAGATTATATATACAGACCTACGAGCATTTGGAATCAACGACTGGTAAGAGAAGGTCAACCAGAGAGACGAATGGAGAAGGATTGCATCTGCAGCAAAGAACCTCAAGGCCTCGGAACGCTGAAGAAGAAGAAGGAGGAGGAGGAGGAGGAGGAGGAGGAGGAGGAGGAGGATGAGGAGGAGGAGGAGGAGGAGGAGGAGGAGGAGAAGAAGAAGAAGAAGAAGAAGAAGAAGAAGAAGAAGAAGAAGAAGAAGAAGAAGAAGAAGAAGAAGAAGAAGAAGAAGAAGAAGAAGAAAAAGAAGAAGAAGAAGAAGAAGAAGAAGACAGTCCACATTCTTCGGACATGTTTTGAGAAGAGGAAAGCTGAGGTATGTCTTAATAACGGGAAAAGTTGGAAAGGAGGAGAGGCGTAGGGAGACAAACAGAGAACATTCTGAACAATATAACATTGTAGTATGGAGGAGCACTAGTATCAGAAGTGATTGGTAACAGTGGGGTAGAGAACAGAAGAGGGAGTTATTGTAACAGTGAGATATAGACTAGGATGAGGAATTATAGTAACTGTAGAATAGAGACCAGAATAGGCAATTATAGTTAAAATAGTGTAGAGATCCGAATATTGAGTTATGGTAAGTGGGATAGAGAACATAATACGGAATTATAGTTACAATGGGATAGAGACCAGAATAGGGAGTTACAGTAACAGTCGGGTAGAGACCATAATAATGAGTTATAGTTACAATGGGGCAGAGACTAGAATAGGGAGTAGTTATGTTAACAGTGGGGTAAAGAGCAGAATGGGGATTTATATTAACAGTGAGGTAGAGAACAGAATAAGTAGTTATAGTAGCAATGGGTTAGAAAACATAATAGGTAGCTATAATTCACACAGAAGTATAGAACAGAATAGGGAGTTATGGTAGCATTAGAGAAGAGGAGAAGAACATAAGACGTATTAAATGTGTCGAATAGGGATTAATAATTATAATCGAAAGTGAAGAAAGAGTAAGCATGCGGCCCGCGGAGCTAGGTCAAGTGAATATACATGTTAACTTTATTGTACATATTACCAAAAGAACATTCGTTCGTGTCAGATATTTTTTTTAAATTATAGCTAAGAGAAATTTGAAATATCTCGCATTTTTTGGAAAAATTCATTGGTTTTGAGCTATTTTAAATATCCCGCATTTTCGGGAAAATTCATAGATTTTAGCTATTTCAAATATCCCACTCAAGGTTACTTTTGTTGTTTTTTTTGGTCCGACTCTAGGTGTTGATAAAATTTAGTATGAGACTTCAACTTCTGATATGTATGTTCTGTGGTCTTCGGGAAGCTCGCAACGCTATCGGGCTCATACTCATAACTACTTTGAGTTCAGCTTGACAAAGTTACATGTTATTCTGTAGTTTCGTTCTATTATCGCCACTGCGTCTGGAGAGATTTTGCGATCGACGTTAAAATACATATTTATCATATTTATAATAAGAGTTCAAATTACTTTAACCAAGTATCCTGTCTACCGTGTCGATTCTATAGGTAAGTAAACCCTGAAAGGTTTTATTTATGTAATTTAAATAAATAAATTATTATTACCTGTGGTGTTTTTTTTTCAGTTAAAAACGATGACCTACCATGGCATCAACGAGTAAAGATGTTGGACCAAAGAAGAGAATAATCACAGAGGAATTAAGAAGCTTTCAAGACAGGTGGACTATAAATTATTTTTTTCGTGGAAATTAAAAACAATGCCCATATGCTTGATATGCATTGAATGTGCTTCTGTTTTGAAAGCGTATAACATCAAACGGCATTACGTGACTAAACATGCAAATACGTTTGATAAGTACAAAGGATCGCAAGAAATAAAAATAATACTTGGAGATTTTAATGCAAAAGTAGGAAAGGGGGAAATGGAGGATGTAGTGGGGAATTATGGTTTAGGTGCAAGAAATAAAAGAGGGGAAAAGCTAATAGAATGGGCAAATATCAATTATATGATAATTAGAGACACATGGTTTAAACACCATAAGCGATGACTATACACATGGGAAAGCCCTGATAAGAAAATACGCAACCAAATTGACTAAATCCATCCATCTATCATGTGCCATGCCCGTAAGCGTAGGCGGTCATGTTCTGCCATCTCACTCGATCACCAGAGTCGTGGATCAGCTCCGTGTTCCTGTCTCGACCACGCCATGTGGCCAATCCATCCAGGTATTTACTTCTCGGTCTCCCCCTTGGTCTCTACCCTTCGATCTTGTCATTTCTTCTCATAACATGCCCAGAAAATTTTGACTGTCTACGTCTGACTGTAATCAGTTTACGATCTTCATTTGTTTCTTGAAGGACTTGCTCATTGGTTTTTCTGTCCGTCCATGAACTACATACTAATTAATACAAGATTTAGAAATGCTTTAATTAATGTAAAGGCAATGCCTGGTGCTGACTGTAATTGTGATTATGTACCACTATGTGGCCAAATAAAGTAAGATTAAAGAGAGGGAAAAAATGTGTCTTGTCACCAGATCTCTTCTCCCTAAATGGCGAAGTAATAATGAGAGAGATCAAAGAGATGCCAGGAATACTAGTAGGGGGTTATAATATAAATAATATACGCTATGTAGATGACACAGTATTGGTGGCGGAAAAATCAATAGACCTACAACAATTGTTGGACATTGTAGTAACAGAGAGTGCAAGGAAAGGACTCTACTTGAATATCAAGAAAACAGTAACAATGGTGATGTCAAAGAAAATGGTGACACCAAAATGTGACATAGAAACAGAAGGAAATATTCTTAACCAAGTGGATAATTTTACATACCTAGGGGCATTTATAACATCAGATGGAAGATGTACAACAGAGATTAAGAGCAGAATAGGGCCAGCAAAAGCCGCGTTTCAGAAAATGAAGAGATCTTATGCAATAAGTCACTATCACTGAATGTAAGAAAGAGAGTGCTGAAATGCTATGTAACACCAGTTTTGCTTTATGGCAGTCAATCTTGGCATGTAAATGAACAAATTAAGAAGAAATCAGAAGCAACAGAGATGTGGTTCCTGAGACGAATGTTGCGAATTCCTTGGACTGCCAGAGTAACTAACAACAACTGCCTGAAACAGGCTAATGAAACTAGAACATTATATACAACAATACGAAAGAGACAAACGTCTTTCTTCGGTCATGTGATGAGAAGAGAGGCATTGGAGAACATCATGACAACTGGAAAGATCGAGGGGAAGAGAGACAGAGGCAGACCAAGAGGAATGATGCTGGATGGATTGAGACGGTGGCATGGAGGAATATCAGCAGCAGAGCTGATCCAGAAAACCAAAGACTTAGATCTGTAGAGAGCCATCAACGTCTATGCCATCTGGCAGGGCACTTTATGATGATGATGAAGTACAAAGGGCAATTTCGACAAGACCAAGTAAATGGCTTTTTAAAAAATAAAATGTCTGCACAACGAAAGATATTTACCACAGCCGTTTCAGAGTCAATGTGCTTTGAAAAAGCTAGTTATGCAGTAGCCATGATACGAGCAAAAGAAATCGAAGCCATATTCAGATGGTGAAATAGTTAAGGAATGTTTGGAGAGCATCGTTGAAATTCTGTGTCCAGAAAAGAACAAGGATTTCTCACAAATATGTCTGTCTCGTCAGAAAATTACTAGGCGTGTGGACGACATTGGAAAACATATTGAAGGTAATTTGAAAAGTTGAGCATACGAGATTATATTTTATGCTCTATCATTGGATGAAAACACAGTTATGGCAGATACTGCCCAAATGACAATTTTTATCAGGGGTGTTGATGTACATTTTAAAAAGACAGAAGAATTAGCGGCACTGTATCCACTTAAGGACACTATTAAGTCACGAGATTTTTTAGAGGCAGTTACATCGACAATGAATTGCTTTTCGTTACAACTTAACCACTTATCGGGCTTAGCAACGGATGGTGCTCCAGCAATGGTTGCGAAACACGAAGGTTTAGTAAAATTGATTGCAAATGAGGCCTTTAAAATCGTTAATACACCAATGCTAAATTTTCATTGATTTTATTCATCGGGAGAATTTATGTTCGAAGTCCCTCAAAATGGACCATGTCATGAAAGTGGTCGTCAAAATTGTGATCTTCATTAAGTCGAACGGACTGATTGAATCACCGTCAGTTCCAAGAATTTCTAAAGTCTTTGGACTCAGATTGTAATAACGCCATATTTTATGCAGAACTAAGATGGCTGACTCGTGCCAAATTGTTGAAAAGAGTGTTAGATATGCAGCAAGAAATATAATAATTCTTTACAAGCAAGTCAAAAAATATCCCAGAGTTTGAAGACAAAGAGCGAGTTTGCGACTTTGTATCTGGTTGATATAACTAGCAACCAAAATGACATTAATACTCGTCTACAAGGGGAATATCATTTAATTAATAAGATGTACGATCATATTTCTGCATTTCAAATGAAACTTGGCCTTTGGGAATGTGGCATAACCGCTAACCACCATTATTCAGTTGACAAGAATGCAAGCCAGGAAGAGGGGACAATATAAAACAATGGACTATACCAACGCAAACTGAAACCAAACCTTAAAAATTAACGCAACATCAAAACTGAAACTGGAACAAGTGACAGATGACGTCAATTCTAGGAAACATTTCATCAGCCCAAACTCAGGAGATCATTGGATAAACAGAGACACGTGACAACGCCTCTATTCGAAAACCCGCGTAGAATATGTTAATCGCGCACTTCTTCTACAAACTGCCTGATGAACAGACGTGAAAGCTAGTGTGACCGAATTTTCAAATAGGGACGGCAGAATGTCTGGATCCCAGTGAAATCTTGGTGGCAACCCATTGGCAACCAATGGGCATCCAACTGGCCAACAACCAAACCAGACCACAGAGAGAAAGAGATGAACCGCACTTGAGATGGAGGATGACTTGGCCTTGAGCAGAGTATGGGGAGGCCTTCAGAGGAGCTACACGGGCAGACCTGAAGTGGATCTATCAGTCAATGGACCCAGGCCTATCCTAATCCTCCAAATCATAAGGTTATCTCTATCTTAAAAAGAAAACACACAACACTCAGTTTTCAAGAACTGATACCTAATTATAGATTCATCATCTTCACACTTAACATGTACAACATTCAAATGTATACCATGTTTCAACTCTTATTGACATCTCATGTATTGATGCTTGTTTGTTGATGGTCTGTGACATTGGTCCTATATGCATTTTTCTAATTTATCTTGTGTAACCCACAAGAGAAAGTGTATTTACCAGGCCAGAAGACACATGCCCATTCAATAAATAATTAACAGTCACTGATCTTATGTTGGTTATTAGCTCAACCTATCTGTGATTCACCATCTTATGTGTGTACACCAAGTTGTCAAGATCTATTGTGATTGGTTATGTGTTTAATTGTTTAAAAACAAATTAACTCATGAAGGAATATTAAATTGGGAGAGACTCAAGGTCTATCAACTGCTCAACATCCATGCTTTCTTAATATAAATCAGGCTGAGAGAATTCTCCAGACTTTCCTCAGATTTGATAAACAAAAAAAAAGGGGGTGGGGGGCCTCAAGAGCTAAAAGAATTCTTGGAAAAGGGGCAGAATCCCAGTTAGTATATTTTATTCTCACCAGGGCCATAATCTATATCTCCTAGACTAAATTAAATAAGACGAGGCCTGCAGATAACTCGAGGGTCATATTCTGGGGTTATTGAAGACAGAAGAGGATGGGGCCTAACTTCTTTGATTAGAAATGGGGCATGCACCACAGTGATTTCCCACTCCCTTCAGAATATATGACATATTGGGAAGGCTACGTCCTGGATGGTTCCCATAAATAAATTAAACAATTAAATAATACATTGTGTGTAATTAAACGGTTACATAAAACATTGTGTAATTGAACAGTTGCATAAAACATTGTATTACATAAAACATTAACACAGATATCTTTAGATTTTGAACATTGTCATTTTCTGATATGATATAACAGACATCATGTGGGGTATTGATTGACAGCCACATGATAAGAATGACATTTATAGATACATAAGAGTAGGTGACTGATCATTTCTTCTGAATAAGGAGGGCATCTTTCAAATAGGTTTATACTTTAGAAAAATATGCTCCAGAAGAAATATAGAGTGTGAATATACTATTCAAACACTACTTCTCTTCCAGAGAAGGTGTTCTTTTCCTGAGAAGTCTGATCTTACAGCATTTCATCAACCACCGGGAAATCTTATCCGGAGGGAAATCTCTGTCTAATTTCAGATTCTTTTCTTTTACTAGAGATTAATTCTGGTTTCTTCAATGCCTGCTGCCTTTGGCTTTTCCAGCATTAACAGACAGACATAACATAGGGTGTTTTTAATATTGTGCATGCTCTGTTGTATACTTACAGATCAGGGACTGACAAGCTTACGCGGATCAGACCACACTGCATTTATATTTTTTTTAGGCAGGGCAAATAAAGCAATAAATTCTAGGCATGGCGGAAACTGCAAAGTTTAGAGCCCAAATAATGGAAACAGGTAGGGAATGCGGGTTAGATGGCCCTGAGCTAGCTAACTATATTTCAGAGGCATTCGACAATAGAGAAAGCTGAAAGCGGAATTGGCCCTCAAAGAAAAACAGCTTCAGGCTGAATTGGCTGAGAGGGAAAAACGATTTCAAGCAGAATTGGAGGAGAAAGAGAAACGACTACAGGCTGAGATGGAAGATAAGGAGAGAGAGCGTCAACACCAACTGGAGTTGAAGAGGATGGAGACTGAATTGGATATCCGGAGACTAGAGAAAGGGAGTGGTCCTACACCCTCAACCTCATCAGGATCGCCAGTGACAGAACATCCTCACGTCTCCCACCTTAATTCAGGAGCTGTCATTTCCGCTGGAACCCTTCAATGAACAGACTGACCACATCGAAGGATTTTTATCACGCTTCGAGGCAATGGCTGTCAGCTGTGGGCTTGAAGAAGGGAGATGGGCAACGAAGTTAGCGCAGGCTTTAAGATCTACCGCTTATGACGTGTTCTCCCGCCTCACTCGTGAAGAGCAGCAGAACTACGCAACACTAAAGACGGCACTCTTGAGCCGATTCGAAGTGGACGGGGAATCTTACAAGGCTCGTTTCAAAACCGCAAGGAAGGAACAGGGTGAGAGCTACGCGCAACTAGTTGAAAGACTGAAGTCATACATACAAAGATGGGCTTGCTTGGGAGGTTTGAGGAGAGTTTTGAGGGACTCCGTAAAATGATCATCATTGATCAGATAAAGGGGAAGATGTCGAATGAAATGAAAGCATTCTTAACCCAAAACGGGGCTGACAGCCTAGACACTATAATTATCCTGGCAGAGAGATGTGAAATATCTCAGAAGGAGATGGGAGGAAAGGGACGTTCGAACACCACCCCCTCTCAAGATAAAACTCCAAAGCCAAAGGAGGGTGAAAACACTTTAGCCACCAAGAAAAATGGGAAATCCAAGAAAAACACTCAAAACACAGCCCAAACAGCGCCGAAGGAGGAAAAACCATTCTGTACCCATTGCAAAATTAGAGGTCACACATTTCAAAATTGCAGGAAGAAGCCATCTCCACACACAGCGGCCTGTTTGGCCAACCAAAAAGAGAAAAGAGTGAGCACTGGTGAAACGTCCAAACAGACACCTCATCAAGACACATCATCTCGTATTCCGGTTGTAGAATCCATCTTGCTAAATGGATTCAAAACGACCTGTTTATATGATACTGGATTATCGTATGACTGTGTTGTTTCATCATCCTTAGTTCACCCTGAACAGGTGACAGAGGAAATAGTGGAATTACAGGGACCACTGAAGAGTTCAACAAATATGTCTCTTCCAGTGGCAAAAGTGAACATAGCCTCGCGGTATGTCACTGGGACAATCAAGGCAGCAGTCTTGGACGATCCAATATATCCTGTAATCCTCGGCTGTGGATTTATCGTTCTAGGAGAACCTGTTCAACCTTTGGCGATGGCGACCATGACCACTCGATCCCAGGCGACAGAAACTCCAGAAACAACTACGCCAATCCCTCGAACGGAGGAACTCAAGAGGGCACAAGAGGCCGACAGCACCTTGGAACCCTGCTTCAGAAAACTGCCAAAATCACATTTACCTCTACGTAAAGGTGATCTGTTCATGAAGTCAGTACTTCTGTACAGAAAAGCAGGACGAGCTGGACAAGAGTTTAATCAACTTGTTGTACCAACTCAATACAGGACTCAGATCTTGGAAATGGGTCATAGTCTACCATTCAGTGGGCATATGGGTATCAACGCTACTACACAGCGGATTACTACTCACTACTTTTGGCCAGAGATGAACTCTGACATACAACGGTTTGTAAAATCCTGCCCACAGTGTCAGAAAGTATCACCAAAACAACGGACACCACAGGCAATGTTGGGTGAATCGCCAATCACTGGAATTCCATTTGAGAAAGTGGCTGTAGACATAGTCGGACCTCTCTCAGCAACGAAGAGGCGAAACAGATTCATATTAACGCTTGTGGACACAACAACCATGTGGGCCGAAGCGGCTCCTATGCCCAGCTGTGACTCCAAACATGTCGCTGATGCATTATTAGGAATATTCACCCGTCTAGGATTCCCACAAAGGATCTTGACGGACAACGGTTCACAGTTTCGTGGTAAGCTAATGGAAGAGACCATCAGACTTTTTCATGCACGCCATATCTTCAGTTCACCATATCACCCTCAGTCAAATGGACTTGTGAAAAGGTGGAACGGTACATTGATTAGTATCCTTCACAAAATTGTCCAGGAGAAGACAGAGGATTGGGACTTGTATTTACCCGCAGCTTTATTCGCTTACAGGGAAGTACCCCATCACTCAACAGGTTTTGCTCCAGCCGCACTGTTGTTTGGACGACCGATCAAAGGACCGCTTGAGGCGTTACTTCGAACCTGGACCGATAACACTACAGATGATACAGTCGTGACTGCATCTACATATGTTGCCGAGTTGAAAAATCGTTTACAACACAGTTGGAAACAAGCGAATGTCAATCTACGTCAAGCCAGACGAAGAATTTCTCATAACTTCAACCGCAAGGCAAAGGATAGAGAGTTAGAGGTAGGAGAGAATGTGATGTTGCTGCTTCCAACCAATCAGAATAAGCTGCAAATCGGATGGAGAGGACCTTATGTAGTGACGGAGAAGATCTCACGTACCAACTACAGAATTTCAGTCAAAGACAAGATGAAAGTATTTCACATAAACCTCTTGAAGAAGTTTCATGAAAGACCCTCAACCACCGAACCTGCACATCTGATGGCCATGAGTGTAAATAATGAAGTCGAAGAAGGATCAACAATGGGAGTCGAGTGCCAACTGCAAGCCAAAGAGACCTTTAAGGATGTGGAAATCAATCCCAACTTAACAAAGGATCAGCAAAAGCAGATTAGGGAACTTATGGCAAAATATGCAGAAGTACTTACTGATAAGCCAGGAAGAACTGATTTGGAGGAACTTGACATGAAGTTAAATGACACAGTGCCTGTGCGAGTCAAGACGTACCCAGTTCCTTATGCAAAGCAAAATACTTTAGAGGAAGAAATACAACAGCTGCTCACCGCAGGGATAATCTCACCATCTGAATCACCTTACACTGTAAGCATCGTCTTATTGAGAAAGCCATGTGGAGAACATAGATTGTGCATCGATTATCGACAGCTCAATGCCATTACTGAATTCCAAGCAGAACCTCTGCCTGATCAGAATAAACTCTTCACAGCACTCAACCGAGCTAAGTACTTTACTAGGATTTATCTCAGTAAGGGATATTATCAGATTCCTGTAAAACCGAAAGTTCGACCATGGTTAGCTTTCAGCACGCCTGGAGGACACTATGAGTTCAACGTTCTTCCATTCGGATTAAGTAATGCTCCCAGCGTTTTTACACGTATGATGAGAAAATTACTTGACCCACTACAGCATCCAGACATTAGTCACTTCATGGATGACATCCTGATCGCAACTGAAACATTTGAAGAGAATGTAGAAACACTGCATCTTTTGTTCAGGCGCCTCAGAGAAACTGGATTGACGGCTAGACCAAAGAAGTGTCAAATAGGATTCCAAGAATTGGACTTTCTAGGTCATAAGATATCTCATGGACTGATAACTCCACAAGAGGGAAATGTGGACAAACTCCAGAGAGCACCTCGTCCAAAAACAAAGAAGGATGTAAGATCATTTGTATCCTTATGTGGATTCTATCAAAAATACATCAAGGACTTCAACACTCTGTCAGCACCTTTAACGGATCTTACCAAAAAGGGGAAACCAGAGAAAGTTACTTGGTCAGCTGACTGTGAGAGAGCTTTCACAGCACTAAAGCAGGCATTAACTGCTCATCCAGTCTTACATCTACCAGACCTCGACCAACCATTCGTACTGCGCACCGATGCCAGTAACATAGGAATTGGGGCAACGTTGTTGCAGAGAAAGGGAGATGTACCATCAGAGCTATTCCCTGTAGCCTATGCTAGCAGGAAATTAAATGCAGCAGAGAGAAATTACAGTACTATCGAGAGAGAATGTCTTGCGCTCGTATGGAGTGTACAGAAATTTCAGGCATACCTATATGGCAAACACTTCACAGTGCAATGTGAAAATCAACCACTCATCTTTCTCGCAGCATCCAAGACTCTGAATACCCGACTTATGAGGTGGTCGCTGCTTCTTCAACCTTACTCGTTCCAGATTGAATATGTTCCTGGGAAGTTGAATGTGGGAGCGGACTTCCTGAGTCGACACCCAGTACCTGATGAACCAGTTCAACCAGATGCAAAAGAGAATACAAGAGGGAGGAAAACACAGGAACAGCTTGATAACTGAATATGTTGGAAACATAGTTCCATACTGTAGAACAATCTGGGGTGGGGCCATGTGGCATAACCGCTAACCACCATTATTCAGTTGACAAGAATGCAAGCCAGGAAGAGGGGACAATATAAAACAATGGACTATACTAACGCAAACTGAAACCAAACCTTAAAAATTAACGCAACATCAAAACTGAAACTGGAACAAGTGACAGATGACGTCAATTCTAGGAAAAATTTCATCAGCCCAAACTCAGGAGATCATTGGATAAACAGAGACACGTGACAACGCCTCCATTAGAAAGCCCGCGTAGAATATGTTAATCGCGCACTCTTTCTACAAACTGCCTGATGAACAGACGTGAAAGCTAGTGTGACCGATTTTCAAATAGGAACAGCAGAATGTCTGGATCCCAGTGAAATCTTGGTGGCAACCCATTGGCAACCAATGGGCATCCAACTGGCCAACAACCAAACCAGACCACAGAGAGAAAGAGATGAACCGCACTTGAGATGGAGGATGACTTGGCCTTGAGCAGAGTATGGGGAGGCCTTCAGAGGAGCTATGTAACAGTATTGGGTATAATTAGGATCTAGTGGGAAACACAGATACAGCACGATTGAGCATTGAGACTGAAAGGGGTGAGAGATGCTCAATCGTGACGTATTGGGTTGGTATGGGCAGTTAAGATCCGGCCTCCAATGTAAGTGGAGTAAACATCCGATAGCCCAGCTGAGAAGACGCGGCCTGTCGTCTTGAGAATAAAATATAATCTTATACACCAACTCGACTCTTGTTACTTCCTTTGACACTGTTAAAGGAGTAATAAATGGTGCCGCCGACCGAGAATCTGAGGTTGATCTAGGCCGGCCAACAAAAACTATCCACTGGCGGCATGCTGTAAGAAAAATTATGAAGATAATAGATAATGGCATATCACGCGAAGTACTCAAGAATCAGGACAAAACTACCAGGACAAGAAGGGTTTCCTGGAGCCGTGGCTGAAATTAATCATTTACAAGGGGCCTAACCTGGCCGTTGCCTGAACCTTGCCACTTTCAAGATTTTAGCAGAAGTCTGAACTCGTTCAAGGTCAAGTCATCACTGGCCGTTGGCTGATCCTGATCCATTTTTGGGCCTTGTCAATCATACGACCCAAACACACCTGATCCATTTTTGGGCCTTGTCAATCCTACGACCCAAACACACCTGATCCATTTTTGGGCCTTGTCAATCCTATGACCCAAACACTCCTAATCCATTTTTGGGCCTCGTTATTCCTATGACCCATTCCAAACGACGTTGAAGTACCCACCCGAGAATCAAGGAAGGGACCCAACCAGGGGTCGAAGATTTTCCGGCAGCCCATGAGATGTGACCCGACCAGGGGTTGAAAAATTTGCTGGCAGCCCAAGAGAAGGACGAAAATACCTGAGGGAAGAGAAGTGGTATCTGAACTCCACCAACTGAATTCTGAGACTAAGTTTCACCTAATGCGGGATCTGGTTGGTTGAACTGAACTGAAGGTAACGGATTAATTAAAGAAATAGACTCAGAGTTGTATATTTCGAGGTCTCCCGTGAGGTTCCGAACTTCTTAATTAGAGTGGAGTACAGGATATTATTGTGCTTTAAGAAACAGATATCTACAAGGAACCTTCTGATTGCCACAAATTTGAGTTTTTAATTAAGGACAGGTTTCATTCCTCCTATGCTCAGACAGGACATCGTTGGTGCTTCTTCTGATTAATGTAATATCTTACATTATTATAGCCAACTGAATTGTGCTGGTTGGGATTTAGGAAATTATAATTGTGTGATTGGTTGCTTGCTTTATTTCAGTATTTTTTCAGCATGACGGAACAGAACACCGGAGCACAAGTTTAGATGTTAAATTAAGAAATTTAAAAATTGAAATTGGTTACTTGTATAAATATTTCAGCTTAGAAGACTCAGCACAGCACATATTTCAGCTGAACTCAGGATAAGTTTTTTTCTCAGGTACTAAAGAAGTATACAGAACAATATTGTTTCAGCTGGATAGATATTTCAAAGGAACTGAATATGAATTTCTTGTGCGGGGAGTTACAACGGGTTAGCACATGGTTAGGAGAGTTAAAGGAGGCAGTCAGCGAGGTAGAATGTTTTGTACACTGGTTACAGAGTAATGTAAGAGGAGGTAATGAGATAAAAAGGAACAACAAGAATAACCAAGGACAGCCACTAATTAATGAAAATAGAGGGCAGTATAGAAGCATTTATGAAAATCCAAAGATGACTAGGGTCAAGAGCTGGTATAATGATCAGAGATACAGAAATGGGCATGAGAAAGACTGTTATAGGAGTTGGCCATCCTATACTGTAAGCGCTAGGAAAAAACGTGATGAATGGTTTGAAAAAAGACAAAGACAATATCTAAACTCAGGTGTAAGAGACAGAGTTGAACCTGTAAATAAAATACAGACTAATCCTAAAATGGTTGCGAATGTGACTAGTGGACAGGAAAAGAAGACGACGGTGTTAGTAAAGAAAAGAAATAGAGAGACACAGACGCAGACAAGTAATACGGTAGAAAGTAGTACGCAGACTCAGGTACAACCAGTCAGCAAGATAACAAAGGGAACTCAAACTGACTTCATAGAGAATCAGTCAAAACCTACTCATTTGACTAAGAGAGACAAGGTTGAAGTTAGGAAAGATGGACAGACAGGGACCAAGGACGAAAGGAAGTCAATGAAGAAAAGTGTTAGTATGGTTGTAAATAGAGGTAGTACCATGTCAACTTCTTCAGCTATAGACAAGAAACTAATTCCCAAATGGTGTAGGAATATTAGCTGTCAAAGTTCAAGTTATGGAGAAGATATTCCCACAGCTGAATATTATAGTGATGCTGAATCAGATATTATTACAGAGGATTCGGAGAATGAGAGTGTTACACTACGGGCAGGTCCTGAATCGAGGCGTGATGTTCCATCATATGGAGTAGTTGCTGGTAGACAGACGGACAGAGTTTTGGGTAGTGACTCTTTGAAACAAAATACTGGTTTGTATGACAAGACAGTAGGAAAGGCTAAGGGACGAAGACCGAGAAAGAGAAAGAAAGGTAGACGTTTTAAAGATGACTATGGGAATAGGGCCGACGTATTTGCAGTAAATTATAATGAGTCTGATGAAGGAACTATAATTAGTGTGTCATCTGAAGACGAGATGGGAAGGTATAAACGTTACGTAAGGTACACAGGAAACAGTGAGCAGACTGACGCAAATATAGGAAATAGAAGGAACTCATTTAAGAACAAGAATAGTGGTAGACAGTTAGCGGGAATTTATTCAACGACAGAAAGTGATTTAAGAAAAATAGAAGACCTTAGAACCTTAAGACCTGAATACTTTAACAGGTTGACAACAGATAGTGATGATGACATTATAACGGAAAGACGAGTGAATGTATTGAAAGACAGTGAAGTGTTTAATTTGGACACACTATATAACGATTAAAATTCCTTGGGTGAAGAAGGAAAATAAAATAGTTTTGGCTTAGGAGAAGAACTCTAAAATAGGCAGATGAATTTGGTTGGTGTAGTATCACATGGTACAGAATAGTCGAGGGTGTTGTTGCGGCAAATGATATTCCACGTGGGTTACGTAATACAGGATATCGTCTGTTTGGTAGTGAGGTAGAGAGAGTATATTAGGTAAAATAGGGTAGATTCAGGACAGAATTAATGGAGGGTGAGAGATATGTTAGGCATGAATATTAGTATTAGAAATAGTTTGACTCAGAGCTATGACGTGATGTTCGAGATAGTTTTGCTTGTTGGTTGGAGAAGAAAGAATAGTATTGTTGACAGGTGAACCGAGAGTGTCTGGTGAGGTGATATAGACTGAGGAGGCACTGAGTATCCTGTGCGTAAGATAGTCAGTTGAACGTGAGAATAAAAGTATAATAAATAATAGACTGTAGAAGTGGATGCTTGAAAAATACGAGTTACGTCGTACTTGTGGAGAAAGTAGAAAGTTGTTGTGGGTGGAAAAGTATAGAATGATAGTTACGAAGTTAGGGGCTGGTTCACCAGAATGAGGTTTGTTTTGAAGAGATAGTAGATAGTACTGTGAAAGCAATTTCAGCTGCGAGAGGTAGTGTATAGGGTCTGACCTTCGTATAGAAGTGAGTGATTGAGTAAAGTAGAGATATAAGAAAGCAGTGAATTGAGAGAGTCCTCTAGAATAGTTCGTCTGGTTGTGCGGTGTTCATACGTGAATATAACTGTAGTCAGACAGGTGTTCGTCGTGATGAAAGAAGTAAAAGGAAAGAGGTGTGATGAAGTCGCCTAAGTGAAATACGTAGATAGAATGTAAGAGTAACGTTAATATGTCTTGTGTCAACGTGTGTAGAGGAAATCAATACGTGTTGATATGTGGGGAATGATTGATGGAATGTTGAGGTGGCGTCTAAAGTATTTAGTTGTAATAATAGTATGGAGACGTTAGGTTGACGCGATACGAGAGTAGGCGTGAGATGAGAGCGAGGTTGTGTTGTGTATCATTGTCCGTGTGAATATGAGAAGAGCGGTTGATAAGTAACCTTGATAAATCGTGGAACATAGAGTGTGCGAAAATTGAGAGATAGAAAGAAAATTATAATGTCTTTTCGTAGAATATCTGAACTTGGAAGGAAATTGTGGAAGTTATATGCTGAATTAACATTATGAATGTTTAGTATTCTTAACAGGAAAATGGCGAAGCAGGAGTGCTTAAGACTGAGAAACGAGGAAAGAGAGGTCTGCTGTTGGTTATAAGTGGCGTAGCTTGCAATTCTGAAAGACTTCCGAGAAATAACAAGAAGAATGAAAGATGCGGAGGTAAACATGGTTAGTTAAATGAGTGTTGGAGAACGTGTTCCGAGGAGGGTGACCGGGTTGATTGTCGTCACGATGCAAGAATGATAGGTGAGACTTGAGGATAGCTTAAAGTAGTGCTGGTGAGACGTTGAGAGTACTGATGCAGTAGAATGAAATATAAATTGCGTCGGGTAGACGAGAAGGTGGAAGTAGAATTAGTTGTTTTGGTGAGAGGTCTATAGTAAATAGACAAAGTTTTGTTGGATGTAGGAGGGTGGAGATACTGTGGTTGATTGGGAAGTGGTGGTGATGGTTAGTACAAGGCCATAGGAGACAGTTGGTGTGCCGAGCCACAGGTTAATTGATAAGTAGATGGTGGCTGGTACATTGAGATGATACTGTAGTTTACAGTGCTTGCTTATGAGGATATTTTGGATGTTATGATGTATTAGGAGTTAGGATGGAAAAAGATAGAAAATTGTGAGGGGAGATAATCAATGTTTGACTTCCAGAAAAAGGAACGGTCACTCGTTGAGTAATGGTTTTGGTTGAGGGGAACAAGTATGGTTCCGCATTAAGATAGTCTGTAGATAACAGAGAGATATTTGTATATATGTATATACAGTATTTTGGCATTAATGCTTGGTATGGAGTTGTTTTGTTATACATGACTTGCCTAAATAGATAGGTGTTACATTGGTTAGAAAAGGAGGCCAATGTTGCTGGGTCACTTTAAGTGGTTAATTCTAAGTGAATTATATTTTTTTTTTTGAAAACCTTCTCTTTAGCGAGAAGACAGGTGTATTTATTGAAATTGAGATTTCAATGCCTCATATGTAAAATTTTGTTTTGCTTGATTTGGTCTTGAAAAATGATTGTTGTTGTTTGATTAATTGATTTAGAATAGGGTTATTGTGTGCTTAGACTTTTATGTGTAAACTGCTGGTCCGTAAAAGAGACCAGTAGTAGTAGGTAAAAATAGATTAGGATGTATGTTGTATTATTTTAATCATCGTCACCATCATCATCACTATCATCATCATACTTTTAGTTGAGTTGCGGGGAAACATAAATGATTCTTACAAAAATTTGGGGGGGATTTGATGTCCTGTTGTGATTTTATTTCGCTGTTTTGTGTGTTAAATAGTAGTTATGTTTAATTTACAAGGTTTTTTTTGTCTAGAAATAAAGAAAATACAGGGGGCTTTAAATTATGACCCTTCGTTCAGAAAAGAGTTAATAAAACTACGGAGAACTGATAGAGAAACACATTCTCTTTGTGAAGAAGAAGTTCATGGATATTTTGATGCTGTGATAATCAGCGTAGAAAGGTTAAAACGGCTATGAACTGTAGACGGGGTTACTACACAAGTAAAATGGTTATGGTAAAGTCAGAATTATTAGAAAAATAGGGGATTGGAAGCCACATGGGAGAAGAAAAGATTAGTGAATATATTCAGTGGGGTAAAGCTGAGAAAAGTTTTGAACATAGTTTCCGGGGGGTCAGAAGAGCCATGATATACACGAGATTGCTGGGTTATTGAAGAATAAGAAAATTACCCCAGATGAAGAGTAAACATGAATTGGATCCATGTTTGACTTGACACTGTAGGATAACAGTACAATAATAAAAGGGGTGTAAGTGGGGGAGACATAGTGACATGGGGTGTTTGTGGGTCCGTAATAAAAGGGACTGAGATTAAAGTTGATTAACAAGAAGTCACAGACATGAGTGGTTATTTTTGCTGCTGTAGATTACGGCCTGAATTATGAATTATGAATTGAGATTTTAGAGAGACATGGGGTTACATGGCCTGGGCAGGATGTAAATGTTTATAAGTGGGTCAGATTACAATGTTGTGTTTGATGGTTAGTATTTAAGGGGAGATTTCAAGGTTACTAGGTTGCTGTTGATAACGGCATAAGTGGAGCATTTTAGTAGATATGCCCATAAGAATTAAGAGAGAACCTGACGTATTGGAGAAGATTAGTTATACGAGGTGATGAGGTTATGTGAAGGTGTTGTGTTGGAGGAGGTCTTAAGGGGTAATAGACCTTTTTAATTGTGTCTTTGGGATCTGTTTTGCGGTTTACATTACAATGTGAGGGTGAGGTAAGGTAGTGTCTGTTATAGAGACACTTAGAAGTGAAGAATATTTTTGGATGATGGTTGGTATTTGATGCTGTAGATAGCAGCGTAAACTGTTACCATAATGAGTGGTACTGGGGAAGATATAATGGTTTAGAATTTATTGCATAAATTCTCAAAGAAAGGGGTGTAAAGGGGTGTGTGGTTTAGGTGAATGTTGTTTTTTTTCGAAAGAGTCTATTTCTTCTTTTAAATTCCGGTGGCCACCGATTCTTTGTCTTCCTATCGTGTGAAAGTAATTTCAGGTTAGTTGAAAGTGGGGGATTTGTAGCGTTGGTGATAAAATAAGGAGTTGGTGTTAGCGTTTGAAATTTTAAGCAGATGGCTTACGAAGAGAAGAAGGAGTATTTAAGAAAACGGGTTATGATGTTATGATGTGTTATATAAAGTTGAATTTGAAATGTAAATATGTTATGTTTGGTTGAAGGGCTAGGAACGAAGAAGAAGTGGGTTAACTATATAACAGGGGAAAGAGTTAAAGAAATAGAATGTTTAATTGGAGTTAGTTTGGGGAAGATTTGAGGAACTGTGAGAAGTAAAGAAAAAGAGGGAATAGACTATGGGGATTAGGAGTAAAGATTTTTCCTTATAAAGGAAAATTCTTTAATTAACATGGGGAGGTGTAACAGTATTGGGTATAATTAGGATCTAGTGGGAAACACAGATACAGCACGATTGAGCATTGAGACTGAAAGGGGTGGGAGATGCTCAATCGTGACGTATTGGGTTGGTATGGGCAGTTAAGATCCGGCCTCCAATGTAAGTGGAGTAAACATCCGATAGCCCAGCTGAGAAGACGCGGCCTGTCGTCTTGAGAATAAAATATAATCTTATACACCAACTCGACTCTTGTTACTTCCTTTGACACTGTTAAAGCTACACGGGCAGACCTGAAGTTGATCTATCAGTCAATGGACCCAGGCGTATCCTAATCCTCCAAATCATAAGGTTATCTCTATCTTAAAAAGAAAACACACAACACTCAGTTTTCAAGAACTGATACCTAAATATAGATTCATCATCTTCACACTTAACATGTACAACATTCAAATGTATACCATGTTTCAACTCTTATTGACATCTCATGTATTGATGCTTGTTTGTTGATGGTCTGTGACATTGGTCCTATATGCATTTTTCTAATTTATCTTGTGTAACCCACAAGAGAAAGTGTATTTACCAGGCCAGAAGACACAGGCCCATTCAATAAATAATTAACAGTCACTGATCTTATGTTGGTTATTAGCTCAACCTATCTGTGATTCACCATCTTATGTGTGTACACCAAGTTGTCAAGATCTATTGTGATTAGTTATGTGTTTAATTGTTTAAAAACAAATTAACTCATGAAGGAATATTAAATTGGGAGAGACTCAAGGTCTATCAACTGCTCAACATCCATGCTTTCTTAATATAAATCAGGCTGAGAGAATTCTCCAGACTTTCCTCAGATTTGATAAACAAAAAGGGGGGCTGAAGAGCTAAAAGAATTCTTGGAAAAGGGGCAGAATCCCAGTTAGTATTTATTATTCTCACCAGGGCCATAATCTATATCTCCTAGACTAAATTAAATAAGACGAGGCCTGCAGATAACTCGAGGGTCATATTCTGGGGTTATTGAAGACAGAAGAGGATGGGGCCCAACTTCTTTTATTAGAAATGGGGCATAACCACAGTGATTTCCCACTCCCTTCAGAATATATGACAGGGAACAACAGTTGAAGACAAAAAACTTTACTCACTTTCCTACATTGTCATTGCAACCAGACGTCACACAGGAGGCGCCGTCATTGATATCTGACTTAAACCTGGAATTTGAAAATCGATTTCAGGATTTTTTTTTTAAATAATGTGCTTTTTGTGCATTTGAAACGCCATTCGCGGTAGAAGTGAATTTATTACCAGGAAGATTACACATGGAACATTGTGAACTGTGTTGTGATACACAGTTAATGGAGAAATTCCATCAAGTTGGTTTGGAAGAGTTCTATAAAACGTATTTGGACAAGGATAAATATCTTGCGTTTTAAGCGATGGTTTCGCTATTTGGAAACTTATGCATGTGAACAGCTTTTTAGTCGCATGAAGCAGATCAAATCACAAGTGAAAACACGAATTACTGATGGTCATTTGGAAAACTGTTGGCGTGCAGCTACCACATCTGTCGAGATCAATTTTGATGCACTTAGTTCTGCAAAACAAAGTCAGATGTCTCACTTTTAAATATTATTAAATTGTCTTATTAATGTTTGATTCTCTGTTATGTTTTCTTTTCTTCAAAAAAATAAATATACCCTTTCCTTGGGTTTGTTTGTTTGTTTGTTCTTTTTTTTTTTTTTTTTTGTTACATTAAACAAGGCAAGTTTTTGACCACAGTCTTATCTGCTGGAAAGCTACGATGTGGTCAAAGCTGTAGCACGCGTGCTTGTTTACATTAATTAAGATCAGGTGTTTGACCCGGCAGGAAATATTATTTCTGAAATTTGACCCGTCTGCTAAAAATGTTGGCTACCCCTGAGTTAGATTGTCGACATATGTTTATAGTTTTAGCTATTTAGTTAGTTTAAAGGTTTAGATAGCTGCATTTAATAAGAATGTGATTATCATTGTAGGTCAGTGTCACAAAATGCCGTCATTCGGCAGTGTAGTCTAGGGGGAACAACCCCGATATTACCTGACCAGGTCCCCTCTGAAATGATCGCATTTTGTTTTACAAGTCTAAAATGTTCGAAAACCATGACACGTTGAGCGTAGCTCAGTGAGACCGACTGCGCAAGTGTCGCGCGCATAGGTTATTCCTAGAGCCCGCCAGGCAAAGCAGTCAGTTGAGCTGAGTTGTTAAAGGCGTCCAGACGCTGAGTGTCATTTTGTATTTCATTAAGCCTGCGACGAATGATGTCTTCAGAGGTTTCGAAGGACCTCGACATCGTCTTCAGTATGCTGATTGGGTGTCAATTAGAAGGTATGTTGAGTAAGTTAGTTTAGTTAGCATTGTGTCGGTAGTCGGCGACCTCAGTAGAGCTAGTCGGTCGTGTAACAGTCGTTGTGCGGGAAAGTGGGTCAAGTGTGCACTGGTAACATTGTGTGGGACTGGAGTCAACCTTTTGGGTGCGCGGAAGTGTTTTGCAAGGATATTTACCTCCTAGCGGCGCGGGGCTCCTTTGCAACCACTTTAGGTTGGTTTAACTGCATTCAGGGCAGCGCAACCTTTAATTTGAGTTCACACATGGCCCAGCTTCGTGAAATCGAAAGTCGTCAGAGCCGGCGTGGCTGAATGGCTTAACAGGTGGGAGACCGGAAGTCGAGTAAGACGTCGTCTATAATCGGGCGTATAGGGTATATACCGACGCGGCTAGTCGAGACGATTACAGTGCGAGGGTCGACAGAAGTATCGAATGGCGTTGTTGCTTGGTGGGTCGACCACTGGCTTTTCTTCTTGGCTTTCCTCACATCTGTCTTGTAGTTAGTATGCCTTAACGGAATGCCAGCTTAATATATAGTGAATTCCGGAGAGGAGGACGATGTGGGCGAATCGACCGAAGGGTCAGGGCTTTTCAGAAGAACAGTGACACCGTTCTAAATGCTCCTGCCCTGGACGAGGGAGAAGAGAACGGAATGTGGATATCTGCTACATGGAGATTGCGCCATGTATATAACACTGGATTTGGATATAGAGTACCTAGAACACGGTACTACATCAACTCTGGCTGGTAATAGGGAAGTGAATCAGGGAGATTGGATAGAACCAGGAGGGAGATCGGAGGCACAACCACCGGCCCTACTTCAGGGCCATTCTGCCTACTATTACTAAAGATTCACTAACCCTATATGTCATGAAGAAGTCTATCAGGGTAGGACGACACCTCAGAGACGAGGGACAGACGAACTTAGCCCAAGCTATACCCAGTCCGGGGAAGACGACGCAGTTCAAAGAGCGGCCTGACAGAACCTAGGCGCAGTTCATCTCCGGCATGCGAGAGCAGCTTATGAGGGAGACTGGACTCTTGTGTGAAGAGTCCATAATTCTGAGGAGAGGTGGTGAGAGTTAACTCGCTTATGATAAGCTTGGTACATGATGCTTTTACCGAATGTTGTCCTCCACAGGTTCCGCCTTCCTGACTGAGATGTTGAACGTCTGGTGACGGGTCCGGTGATTGGGACCCAGGACAAATGACGTGGTCAGCAGTCCGGGGACACCTCAACGAATCTCAAGGTGTACCTGCTCCAGAGAGTCTACTACGTGAGATCACGAGGCCAGCTGCCACTTTGCCAACGTCAGTACCATTTGTAGTTTAACATGGCCACTTCAAATGGGTCGCCTTATCTTACGGCAAGTACACATGTTGAGTTCTTGACCTGCACGTGAAGACATTGGACTGAACAACCGCCAGTGAGGGCAAGGTACTATCACCGATTTGTGCCAGGCCACTTTGGCTTATGATTCTGTCGGAGTACAGTGATACTAGAGACAGTAGGGACTCTTCCCGCATAGATTGAGCGGGTGCTCCCACCCTAACGACACACAGCGATATTTATAGAGGGTGAGCGACAGAGTGTCATTTCTCTACCCTGCCACACTAGAGACATTCTGCCTTATTGTAAACAGTGTGGGCCGGCATTCAAAGTCATCACAGAAGATAGGTTCCAGTAAACAGTGTAGTTGGAACGAGCACCTTCCATTCTCCCCGAGAAGACGAGATCTTGCTGGAGGACTCGATACATGTGGTGAGGCCTGTTACCGACGACTTGTGGCGTATGGCACGGGACCTTTCCTATGATGACAGCTACTTCCTGAGGCTACTCGGGTGCTTTTTGTCTAGATATTCCTAACAGCTGGTAGGTCTATCTCATGCTCATCATCATCATCCTCATTTGTACAATACACACTTTCGTTGCCATAGATAGATACCAGAGTTGCGTCATGCATTCAGGACGGAGTGTGATACGGTACCGTCCATTGGGTGAGTGAAAGTGAGATAGGATATGGTTTCTGAGATTGTTGCGAATGCCTGGAAAAGAGTAATTACCAACGACTTCCTGGAAAAGGCTAGCTAAAGTAGAATACCATATACAATATTAATAAAGAGACAAACAGTGTTCTTTGGTTATGTTATGAGAAGACAAGCTTGGTAAAATACCATGACAACTTGAAAGAGCAGGTATAGAAAAGGCAGAGTCAGGCGAGAGAAATTACAATGGATGGACAAATGGGGTGACATTGGGGATTTACATCATCAGAGTGGAACCAGAATACCAAGCAGAGATGTGTGCAGATACATCGGTGCCTACGTCAGTTGTAGTAATGTGAGGTAAAAGTAACATCCAAATAGTGGAGATCATAAGAAGTAATACGAGTATAACAACAGATTGGATTAAGGCATAAGCAGTAATATTTCAGTCTAAAAGAGGCGAGTTTCGGGAGTAATAGTAACAGTAGATTAGAGGAAAATTCTAGTTACAATGGGATAGAAGGAGAGCAAGAGATAACAAAGTGTAATAACAGTGAAATATAAATGAAGATAACAATTTGTAGTAATAGGGCAATAGAGGGCATTAGGAATTATAGTAACGCCGAAATAATGAGGAATATAAGAAGCTATATTAGCCGCCGCGTTAGCGACGTTGCTAGGGAACAGCGCTGAGCTGGGTCGGATGCGAGATATAAACCTGGTCTCGTCGCCTGCTAAGTGAGAAAAGATTGACCACCTCATCCCTCGAACAGTCAGGTCTACAAATGTGATGGTCACATCACATCACCATTTTGACAATTAAACAAAAATATAGAAAGCGTTGGAAATAATAATATAAGCAGTTATTCGAGCAGCTTGGACAAACATTACATAAATTAACTATTAGCACAGAGTGGATACCAATAATAATAATCTTTTGATGGAAGATTAAAGAAACTCTTCAGTTATTAACATATTATTTCCACCTCCGTAGTCTTTTATTCAGTGCAATTCATTGACAATGGTGTATTTTGTTTTCTCTGTTTATGTCTATATTTTCCAATAGATAGTTGCTCCATCCCCATACAGCAAATGGGAAACATTTTTTATTATTTATATTTTTTACATAAAAACAGTAATCAACTTATATTACTGCTTTGTGTTGTCCCCTACACAGTGTCCCAGTATTTCTATTTTATTGCTCCGACATTCGCTTTGTTCCTTTGTTCGTAGAAAACTACAAATTCTCGATCCGCTACTTTTGGTGTGAACGAATGTGTTTTTATTATTCACTCCGTGAGTAATAAAGTGGGTTAAATTGAGGACGATGAGTGAGTAGTTGAGTGGGCGCGGGATGTAGGGAGTTATGTTGAGAGGAATCGTAAGATTACTGTGAGAATAATATCGATATTATACTATATGGCGTGTTATCGTTTAGTTTATTATTGTATTCAATATGAAAGGAGTGAGAAAGCGAGTGAGACACAAAGAAAAGGACGGACATGTAGATAGGTAGGTAGGCAGTCAGGCAGCCAGGCAGATAGGTAGGTAGGTAGGTAGGTAGGTAGGTAGGTAGGCAGGCAGGCAGGTAGGTAGGCAGGTAGGCAGGCAGACAGACAGGTAGGTAGGCAGCCAGGCATGTGGGTAGGTAGGTAGGTATAGAGGTTAATAGGTACGTAGGTAGGCAGGCAGGCAAGTAGGTTGGTGGGTAGATAGGTAGGTGGTTAGGTAGATGGACAGGTAGGTAGGTGGGTAGGTAGGAAGGTGGGTAGGCAGGTAGATAGTGTGGTGAGTAGGTAGGTAGGTAGATAGGTGGGTGGGTATGTAGGCATGCAGGCAGACAGGCAGGTAGATAGATAGGTATGTAAGTAGGTAGGTAGGTGGTGAGTAGGTAGGTAGGTAGTTAGGTAGGCAGGTAGGTAGATAGGTAGATAGGTAGGTAGACAGTGGCTGTGTGGAGAGGGATATAGTTTTATAGGTAAAAATGTAGGCAGGTAGGTAAATTGGTATGTAGGTAAGTAGGTAGTTATGCAGGTAGCTAGGTATATACGAGGGTAAGTTAATAAGTATGTCACAAATGGTTGTAGAAAAATAACTAAATATGATAACAACTTGAAACCAGTTTATTTGTATGCATACATTGTCCATTTATTTCTCAACATAATTTCCACCAACATTTATGCACTTATCCCATAGTTTTATCAGTTCTTCCAAACCGACTGCATAAATCAGTGCCCTGTTTTCATTTACCTGGCATCCCACAGAACTGTGTGACTTACTTATTGACTCACCCTAGTAACTTTTTCTACCTAACAATGCACATCTTTACTGAAAATCGCTAGGGGCTAAATCCACTGAAAACCCGCCTTGGCGGGAGACATTTCGCGAATGACGCCGAAATTGAATGTCTCTGAAGATGTAACGTTTCAGGTCTGGGTATATCCTAAAACGTCTCTCTACAGATGTACCGTGTAAGATCTGGGTACATCCTAAAATGTATTTCTGCAGATAAGATCTGGGTACATTTTAAACGTCTCTCTACAACAATAACATTTAAGATCTGGATACATTCTAAAACGTGTCTCTTCAGATGTAAAGTTTAAGATCTACGCACTGCCATGATCCTACATTGGGTCATGGAATACTGTTTGGACAGGTTACAGAACTTCACGTAATTCAGCGTGAAGATCGAGCTATAGTCTGTTTACTTTTGTCTGCCCCAATATAAAATTCCATATCTCAGTAACCAACTGAGGGAAAATGAGATTTAGCATATAACCTTATCATTATGTCCACCCATCAAAAAAAGTTTTTGTTCTGGAGATTGTACAGCAGATTTCAAAATTTGTTTATATGCGGTATATATTTTACGGGTCAGAGAGGAAGTGCACATTATTAAATGTATTACCGTATTTTACGGAGTATAAGACGCACTTTTTTCTTCAAAAAATTGCCTCCAAAATTCAGATGCGTCTTATACTCGAAATTAATTAAATGTGTGTGTGTTTTTTTTTAATTGCTTAAAAATTAAGGTGCGTCTTATAGTTCGTAGCTTCTTATAGTCCGTAAAATACGGTACGTCTTCACACGGAAACATTAGCGTTGAATAGTTAATTTTCTCGTGGGACATGGGATTGGCCTTATGACAAAAGCCTCGCGTAGCTGAACGGGGCAATACTGTAAAACAAGTTTATTAGCTAGAAATCTCCAGTTTTTCACCCAAACATCAAAGAAGTTTCGCCGCTTTCCGTGATTTAAGTTGCTTTTGGACCTATCAAAGACATATTCCTTGGGTGGGGGTAAATATAAGACGGCAGGAGAAATTTCATAACGATGCAACAGACAGCATTCCTGGGAATTCACCAACCAATCACTTAGGCCTACCACTATATTCCCAATATATGTATGCGGGGAATCGGGATCTGGAGACATCTTACGCAGAGAGCACATCAATTTATAGGCAGATATTAAAACAATGTGGGGGAGAGAGCTTTGTGTATGCATATATGTATGCTGTCAATCAATCAATCAAGTGCCGTCTCGACAATGAAGGTTGGCTGCAATGGATATTCAGCACTGTCTGTCTCTCGCCCTGACTGTGCATTCTTTCAGACTGCTGTTTGTCCATCTCTTGGTGTTATCTGCCCAGCTTGTATGATTGCCTACCTCTTCCTCGCTTGCCTTCAACCCTACCCTCTAGTATGGTTTTTATAAGAGTGTTATATCTTCTAGCATGGCCGAAATATTTCGCTTGCCTCTTTTTTATTTCCTTTATCAGGTCCTTTTTCATTCCCAGTTTTTCTAGAACCGCTATACTGGATCGATGCTGTACAACTTTAGAATTAGAAAAGAACTGGCTTTCAAATCCCACTTGTCCCATTGTGATAGGCTGGTCTTGTCCATGCAATTGTCTATGTAGTTTCGCCAGGCATATGGCCCAGTCCACCCGACTTCGACAGGTATTTTTATCCGATTTGCTTTCCCTACTGTTCCCAGTCTACATACAAGGCAGTAGGTTTGTGTCTCTCTTGGTCTAGTTTCTACCTCTTGATCTGACAGAATTGGGAGAACCTACCAGTAGCTATGCTTGCGTCGGTTTAGTCCTGTGGGTCACTGGAACACGAAAACCCCACACCCACTGTAAGGAGAAGACACGACGGGGAGGGGGGGGGGGGGGGGGAGCGTTGATTGATGCAACAATTTACAGAAATGGCCACAAATGTATATCCCCACGCAAAGAAGTAGAGAATTCGTCGGGGAAAGCTGCGGCTGCGGGAAAGAGAGAATTAAAAACTGCAATAAAAACATAATTTGGACCCGAACATTCAAAAACTGTGCTGTCATTACTGGCAAAGTCGATTTCAAGCATGAGTTCAGTCTCGCATGACAGTGTGTTGTCCTGTCATCATGCCTCATTCTATTCTTTCGGTGTGTATTCTTTTCACAGTGCCCATTGAGTCCAACATTGTAATTATCTAGCAACATGCTTACTTATTTTTTACACACAGAGACCGTTTACTGGGTTAACGGGGTGCTTACAAATGCATCCAATTACACTTAAAATAGAGTAAATATCTTTAAATAGAGTAAATACTTGCAAACGGTTTATATCGATGATTGGCTTTCAAGTAAGACGAAGAGAAATAGCAGATGTAACGAGGTAGATTAGAATCACAAATAAATATAATCTTATATATAAATTGCGATCTCCGTCTGTCTGTCTGTCTGTCTGTCTGTCTGTCTGTCTGTATGTCCGTATGTCCTTTATTTGTTCGCGAACGGCCCATCCGATTGAGATGAAATTTTCTACACGTCTTCCTTTCATTCCAGAGCTGCCAACTGTGACATTTTTTTAGTGTGACATCGGCTGCTTACTCAATATTATTTCATTTTTCATTTTTCATTGTAATTTCATATATCTCAGGGGACTTAACTCTGTAAAAGTTATTTCAAGGGGCATAACTTTTCTGTATAACTTATAGTCATATTGTGGCATCGTTTTCAAAGATTTATAAACTCTTTGTCCACAGTTATGTACCGGCATATGAGTTATAATAAACAATGATACAATCTGTAAGGCATTTTCAAATTTTTCATAAAAATAATGCACAATGCATAACATTGTAACTCATCTTTTTTTGCTTAAGAAGTTACTGTAGTCATGCAGGTGATTAGAAAGAGTTTTCATTAAAAATAATGGATGGTGTGTGGAAGGACATTCTTTTAAGTTACTTTTTTTATTGTATGAATTTAATGAGACGCTACCCGCCAGGAGCTGGGCGAAGCCACGCGGGTCAGATAGATAGACAGACCCACCTTTTCGCTGCAGTTGTCTACAGGCATATGCGTTAAAATCCTCCTCCTACCCTCCCCCTCCTCCCTCTCCCTCCTCCCTCCTCCTCCCTCTTCCTCCTACCTCCTCCCTCTTCCTCCTACCTCCTCGCCCTCCTCCTAATCACTCCTCTTCCTTCCTCCTCCCTTCTCCTCCTCTCTCCTCTCACTCCCTCCTCCTCCCTCCTTCTAATTCTACGTCCTCCCCCTCATCCCTCCTCCTCCCTCCTCCCCCTCCTCCTCCCTCTCCTCCTCCCACCTCCTCATCCCTCCTCCTCCTTCCTCCTCATCCTCTCTCCTCCTCCCTCCTCCTCCCTCTACCTCCTCCCTCCTCCTCCCTCCACATCCCTCCACCTCCTCCCTCCTCCTCCTCTCTCTACCTCCTCCCTCCTCCTCCCTCCTCCTCCTCTCTCCTCCTCTTAATCCCTCCTCCCTCCTATTCCTCCCTACTCCTACTCCTCCCTCCTCCTCCTCCTACGTCCTCCCCCTCATCCCTCCTACTCCCTCCTCCTCCTTCTCCTCCCTTTGTCTCCCTCCTCCACCTACCTCCTCCTCCTCTTACTCCTCCCTTTTCCTCCCTCCTCATCCCTCTCCTCCTCCCTCTTCATCCCTCCTCCTCCCTCTCCTCCTCCATCCTCCTCATCCCTCCTCCTCCCTCCTCATCCTCTCTCCTCCTCCCTCTACCTCCTCCCTCCACATCCCTCCTCCTCCCTCTTCCTCCTCCTCCCTCCTCCTCCTCCCTCCACCTCCTCCTTCGCCTCCCTCCTCCTTCTCCCTCCTCCTACTCCCTCTTCCTCCTCCCTCCTCCCTCCTCCTAATCACTCCTCTTCCTTCCTCCTCCTCTCTCCTCCTACTCCCTCCTCCTCCTCCTACGTCCTCCCCCTCATCTCTCCTCCTCCTACTACCTCCTCCCCCTCCTCCTCTCTCCACCTCCCTCCTCCCTCTTCCTCATCCTCCCTCCTCATCCTTCCCCTCCTTCTCCTCCCTCATCCTTCTCCCTCTTCCTCCTCCCTCCTCCTCCCTCTGCCTCCTCCCTCCACCTCCTCCCTCCGCCTCCTCCCTCCTCCTCCTCTCCTCCTCCTCCCTGCTCCTCCATCTCCCTCCTCCTCCCCCTGCGTTCTTCTCCTCCCTCCTTCTCCCTCCTCCTCCTTCTCCTTCCTCCTCCCTCTTCCTCCTCCCCCTCCCTCTTCCTCCTCCTACCCTCCTCCTCCTCCTCCTCGCTCCTCCTGCCTCCTCCTCCTGCCTCCTCATCCTTCCTCCTCCCTCCTCCTCCCTTCTCTTACCTCCTCTCTCCTCCTCCTACTCCCTCCTATTCCTCCCTACTCCTCCTCCTCCTCCCTCCTCCTCCCTCCTCTTCCCTCCTCCTCCTCCTTCCTCCTCCCTCCTCCTCCCTTCTCCTACCTCTTCCTCCTCTCTCCTCCTCCTCCTAATCCCTCCTCCTCCCTCCTATTCCTCCCTACTCCTCCTCCTTCTTCCTCCTCCCTCCTCTTCCCTCCTCCTCCTCTCTCCGCCTATCTCTTCCTCCCTCCTACTCCTCCCTTCTCCACCTCCCTCTTCCTCCTCCCAGCTCCTACTCCTTCTTTTCCTTCTTCTGCTGATGCTGCTGCCGCCGCTCCATTTACCCAAGCTAATTGTTTGGGAAGATGTAAAGATCTTTCAAGTGCTCTTTCTAATGCTTTTTGTAAGTTGGTCTTCGTTTATCTAAGGTTGTTCTAACTGCAACCAATAAATGATTAGACAGACAGGCAGACAGACAGACAGACAGAGAGGGAGGGACGGACAGACAGACAGTCGGGAACGGGAACTTATATGACTACTTATATGAATTAAATGAGATGCTCGTCATCAGGGACTGGGCGAAGCCGGGCCGGATCAGACAGATAGACAGACAGACAGATAGATAGATAGTCGGGAACGGGAACGGGAGCTTATATGACTACTTATATGAATTAAATGAGATGCTCCACACCAGGAGTTGGGCGATGCCGGGCCGGGTCAGACAGAGAGACAGAAAGACAGACAGACAGACAGACAGAGAGACAGACAGACAGACAGACTGACAGACAGACAGACAGACAGACAGACAGTCGGTAACGGGAACGAGAACTTATATGACTACTTATAGGAATTAAATGAGATGCTCCCCATCAGGGACTGGGCGAAGCCGGGCAGGGTCAGGCAGACAGATAGATAGTCCGGAACGGGAACGGGAGCTTATATGACTACTTATATGAATTAAATGAGATGCTCCACACCAGGAACTGGGCGATGCCGGGCCGGGTCAGACAGACAGACAGACAGACAGACAGACAGACAGACAGACAGACAGACAGACAGACAGACAGACAGTCGGTAACGGGAACGAGAACTTATATGACTACTTATATGAATTAAATGAGATGCTCCCCACCAGGGACAGGGCGAAGCCGGGCAGGGTCAGGCAGACAGATAGACAGACAGATAGACAGACAGATAGACAGTCGGGAATGGGAACTTATATGACTACTTATATGAATTAAATGAGATGCTCCACACCAAGAGCTGGGCAATGCCGGGCCGGGTCAGACAGACAGACAGACAGACAGACAGACAGACAGACAGACAGACAGACAGACAGACAGACAGACAGACAGACAGACAGACAGACAGACAGACAGTCGGTAACGGGAACGAGAACTTATATGACTACTTATATGAATTAAATGAGATGCTCCCCACCAGGGTCTGGGCGAAGCCGGGCAGGGTCAGCTAGTATGTTATAAATAAACATGCATGCATTGTTTGACGCTCAAAGAAGTAGGAGATGGAAGTAGAGACTAGAGCAGTGGTTCTCAACCTTTTTTGGCCCGTGCCCCCCGTCACCGTATTTTTAGGACGTCATTCCCCCCTCACCATATTTTTAAAACGTCATTCCCCCCTTTCGTACTTCCTCCCTAAAAATTTCCCCCTGTCCCTACACAGTATACTTAATAATTGAAGCTAAATTTAATAGCACATACTAAAACAAGTCTAGACATCTACATAAAACGTGATTTGCGGATCTACATACGTTATAAAATGAATTTCAGAAGGGTGATACGTACAGAACTGTAAAGTATGAAGGGAAAAACAATATCAAGTAATCGGTTCTTGTATTCACGCAATCTAGAAATAATCTTAATTCCCCCCCCCCCCCCAGGACCCGAAAATTCCCCCGTGGGGGGGGGGGGGGGGGTAATTCCCCCCCCCCCCCCCCCCCCCGGTTGAGAACCACTGGACTAGAGGATGCATTAGACGACATTACAGCTGAAAGCTATAGTTACCGACCGGGTTCCAATTTGTCACCTCTAAATGACGATTGTTATGTTGTCTATTGCGTCCTCTAGTCTCTACTTCTGACTTCTATATATATATAAGCACCAAACATTGCATGTGTTTTTATTTATAACATATTATAAAATATTTAATTATGATTTTAATCTCCCCTCTTACATCTAATATTTCTCTTCGTGTTATTTGAACGCCAAACATCGCCTATACACGTTTTATATGTATTTACTCTAACATGTAATTGGATGCAATGTTATTTCGTACTTATACAACTATGAGTTCAAATAATACGTGTGCATTTAGTTATGAACTTTCTTGTGGCTCAAAGGGATCCCCAATTGATATTTGTGTGTCATGACATGGTTGCAAGTGCTCCCGATTAAGAATAATCTCGACCGGATTAAACTAACGAAATTTTGGAAGGCCAGGCCAGCAAGGAAAACACACTGGGCAACGGAAAATATCGATGATAGACACTAGGTCACTGGTCGCTCACCTGCCTACCGGGCATTGGTTCGAATCAGGGGCGAATTTGTTTTTTAATTTGGCCTGGGCTCAAAGGTTGCCCAGGCCTGAAATGGGAAATGTCTTGGTGGGTACAGGCGGCTGGCGTGACACTGGCCATATCAACCACCCACAGATGACCAGTCTATAAGCTTGGAAGGTACAGGCGACCGGCGAGACACTGACCATATCAACCACCCACAGATGACCAGTCTATAAACTTGGGAGGGTCAGACCGCTGGCGTGACACTGACCATATAAACCACCCACAGGTGACCAGTCTATAAACTTGGGAGGTACATGCGGCCAGTGAGATACTGACCATATAAACCATCCACGGGTGACAAGTCTATAAACTTGGGAGGTACAGGCGACCGGTGTGACACTGGCCATATAAACCCCCCACAGGTGACCAGTCTATAAACATACAGGTACGACACCACGTGATTAAATGCAGCTTTAGGCATCAAAAAAGGGCCTTTTACTTAACGTTACATACCTATGGTTAATACACTTAATCATATAGCCTAGATTCGCGTATGTCTGTGCGTGCGTGCTTGTGTAGGTGCGTGCCTGTGTATGTGTGTGTGTATGCATGTGTCGTGTGACAACACTGGCCCGGATCTCAGTGGTTGTCAAGACCTTTGGGTTCTTACTTCTGTCTACTATTACCTTATTGCCCCCGGGACGGTGCCCGGACGCTGACCTCCTATCAAAACAATACAGACAAACAGATCACCACCTGGCTACAAGATAACGCTCTTCAGACAGGTAAAGTAAGAGTCTTTAATAAAGATTCAGACTCCACAAAACAAACGACCTTCAAGTTCAAGACAAACAGAAGCAATGCTGAGTATTGGTGCGAGGATTCTGGAGGACCGGATCATCATTCCACCAGTAGTTTGTCAGTCGTTGGTGTGTGAGTGATGTAGATACCGGTGGTAGAATATCGTTCACCTGATCTCTCCTTTGGTTGCCTGGAACGGATCTTGACCTGAGCATAGAATATAAAGTTCTTTCTGCAAGGCCGCTTCTTTCACCAGACTGGAGTTGAGATCAGTTGATTGAAGGCGAATCTTCTCCTCCACGGCACATCAAGCACGTCAGCAGACACCAGCGTCAATAATAATATGGATAATGAGGGTTCCTGCAAGTAAGAAGAAGATGCCCGGTGTACATATCCATTTCACCTGTTATTAATACATCACAACCATATCAGACTGACACTAGTTATGTGGTCAGTTTCCACTCTCAGACCAATTCCATGGGTCTGACTTCAGACACTAGATCTGTGCAGAGCAGCCAGGTACTAGACTCTCATGTCCCTGCTTAACCTCACTTAAGGCATGGAAAACACAGTCTATTACCATTAGAGAGAGAGGATATAAGGTTCAAGACTTCAGGTAGAAATATTTCCCCTATACTGGCCAAGGGTGTTGGTCTACGTTCCAGCTGCGCTGGTAAACCTTTCCTGAAATATTGATTACAGACAGACAAAGAAAGAAGAGTGTCATCTTGGGTCTGTCGCTTTTTCTCCTCCTCTCCTCGGGCATATGGAAAGTCTGGAATTTATATGCACCCCCATTGGTTTGGCTTCTCTTGGCAGCCCAAACAAGTGTACAGTTTATGTGCAGAACATCCTGTTCCCATTATACAACAGGCAGTGTATCCATTAGACCCGCATAATAATATTATTCCTCTCTGAACAAAAGAGGTAATCCATTAACCAAACAAGAAGTTAGAAAGCAAACATTGTATATGTGTGCCCCGTGTTTATATACATGTGTCAGGGCGAGTTTACCCTAATAGGTATGAAGATATCGGTACCCCTCTTCCACAACTCCAAGTTAGATACAGCTCGACCACGGTTGATATCCCTTCATAGCCTTACAATTCCTCTATCCTCCTCAGCTGTGAAATACCCGTCATGGCTCTGGTGCGCCACCTGATGATGATAATAATCTGTGTCGCTAGTACCCTCCCCCCCCTTTAGGGTAATTAAATTAAAGCTCTATGCAAAAGGAAGACACAGCAGGCTCATCACTAAACTGGCTTGGTCACTAGTTGACAGACCTCACAAGACACTCAAATAGATCAGTACAGCGGGAGAGAACAATTACCTTTTCTGTAGGAATAAATCAGCCACAGAATGTGCTATCCTAGCATCTAGAGAGCCACCACTGTCCCTCTTTATCTGGATCCCCAGACGTTGAGACACTTGACAGTAGACAGGACTTCATCTTGACAGTAGAATAGGATTCACCAGGATTCTTAAGGCAGCTCCATGCCCTTCAATAGACTGGCCTATCTGCCTTCAGTATGAGGACAATAATCCCTTAACACAAGACATGACCGTTAGTCCATTAGATATCAACGGTGAATGCCGTTGCCAGCACTCTCCGGAAGTGTCGTCAAATTGAATGACGCGATATTCTGGATAGATTAGAATGGATACTACGCAACAAGGGTATAGAGAGTATAGCGCGATATCTTTCTCAGGACAATGCATTTCATCAAAGCTGGACTACAAGCGTTGCCTGAACCCAAAGATGGTCGAAGCTTGTCCTGGATACCAAATAATAGACCACCACAGACTATCATACTGTACACCCATGAAAATGGGGTACTGCAGAGTGTGGATTCGGTTGCCCCATCCTGAAGTGCAATTCTGTTTTGTCACAGCATGGATGGATGGATGGATGGATGGATGGATGGATGGATGGATGGATGGATATGTGTGTCTATGGTAATGTGCGCATGTATATGCAGCAAATCGTGATCCTAGATAACAATTTCGCCACACATGAATTATTTCTTAGTCTCTACTTCTTTCTTCTCCTTCTGTAAGCGCCAAAAAATACTACATGTGTTTATATATGAATTATTGCACACGCATCGGCTGCCACTGTCACACTGTTCCGGCTGTACCATTTCTTTTACTGACACTGCCACTGTCACACTGTTCCGGCTGTTTCATTTCTTTAACTGACACAGCCACTGAATAATTCTCTCCGGACGGAAGTCCAACCAACGGGTTACGCTCGTGGCTTTAAGAATGGCGACCAGAAACAATTTCTTAGCGGCCATTGAAATACTGACTTCCGATTTTATGCAGTTACAGCGTTGTTGTTTTCAACGATGGTTTAGTCTTACATTTATGGAATAATCCATAATATTGGTGTACTTTATTTTGTCACAGAGAAATTGGTATTCGTGTCGTATTTATGTTCTCTGTTTCCCTCGCTGGTGCCGATCGACCCGTTACAGAATGTATTTTATTACAGAATGAGATCTAATTTGTTTGTTTCTTCCTGAAATGTAGTCAAAATGTACATGGAAGAAATATAAATAAAGAAATAAATTACTTTGTGAATGCATAAATGAAAGAAACACTGAATTGGTGGACGAATAAAGCTCAGGACAATCTAAAAGTGTAAGTATAGGTTGCATTTTTAATTACTGTGCAGTGTTTGAAAATATTGCCGTTCCGTGTTTTGTATTTACCTACTATGGAATTCATGCAACACAATGTAACATAATAGGTAAACACAAAACTTGGAACGCTAATATTTTCAAAAACTGCACAGTTATTGAAATACACCCACTTCGCATGGAATATTTTGAAGTAGAGCTGGTAAGTGTTGGGTAGTTAGTTTATGTAACACGCTACTACTGCCCAACGCGAGACCAGTTATCTTCTTTGCTGCCAGTTTTTCTTATTCCTCTGAGTAAAACCTGTAACGTTAATGACCCCAATAATAATCATGTAGCAGGTGATTTGCAGAACGTCGCTCTCATCAGGGCGCGACGAAAAGTCTCTTGATCCCTGGCCAGTTCTTCTAGCTCGTACACGCTCATGCCCAACCTGTCTGCAATGCCCGGTGTCTATCTTCGTACTGGTCTACTCCTGCCTCGCTACCGGAACCATTACTGATCATTCCATGCCCTTGTAAAGTTTAATATGACCAAAATTTCTTTTTCCAGTTTCCAAGACACGATACTGTTTACGCGGCCATTTTCTTCCATGTTCGGATCTTGTAGATTTCAATATGTTTCTTTTACTTGCTTCACGATATTCTAAGAATTGTTCTGTAGCATTTGAACTCAAAAGCCCCACTTCGCTTCTTTAGTGATAATGATAATTTTATAGACTCATAAACTCAAAACAGTTTTCTTTGACCATGTGATGATAAGAGAGGTATTAGGGAACATCATGACGACAGGAAAGATCGAGGGGAAGAGAGGCAAAAGCCGACCAAGAGAAATGATGCTGGATGGATTGAGGCGGTGGCATTGGGGAATATCAGCAGCAGAGTTGATCCAGAACACCAAAGACTGAGGTATGTGGAGAGACATGAACGACTACGCCAGCTAGCATGGCACTTGATGGTGATGATGAGTGATTGTGAAATTGTCCATGAATAACATCCCTATTTTTTGTCACAAGAAAGATGCATGTTCTCAATCACTTTATCTGAACCTGTTTGCTGCTGTTGTGCTTTGAGTTCTTAATACTGTTTAATACTGCTACTGTGTCTAATTTGTATCGGACAGTCCTCGTTGCTGTTGATTATTTTGCCAAGGTTTGTTATATTTTCAATTTCTTCGTTCTTAATTGTGATCTTTGGTTGGAGTGTGGTTTTCTCTGTAAACATTACTTTTGTTTTACTTAAGTTGAGAAAAAGGATCTGACTCTCACTGTGTCTTTTCACAGACAGAATCAGCTCGTCCAATCCTTTAGCAATGACTCCAATACGTTACTTCTAAATGTGATTGCAGTACATTACTCTAATACATGACTCCAAAAGTTCCAATACATTACTTCTAAATGTGATTGCAGTACATTACTCTAATACAGGACTCCAAAAGTTCCAATGCATGACACTAATTCATGACTAATGTTTAGAAACGTTAGTTGCATTTCCTTTACAGGACGTAGCAGTCAACCCCAGCATTTTTCGGCTGTTTGTGTTTTCTTGGTAAGTTTATGTTCAGTAGTTTACCATTGCTTTCTGAACGACCGACACTCATGCCATTGTATTAAAATCAGCGCAAAGAGGTCTGCATATAAATCGTCCGCAGCTGTGTTTCGAATCCAGTATGCGGGATAACGAATTGCGCCCTAACCCCTTCGGCAAAATGGAAAGAATTACAAAAGACGGTGCAATTTGATGACAAATTATCAAAGACGAAAGGGATTTAAAACTAATCACCAACTATCGTACTATTGTACTAATGTGTCATGCTAGCTAAATCTTCATTTGAATTCTCGTGGAGAGGGTTGAAAGTAATAAGAATATGAATTACAAGAATTGCAGACAGGTTTAAGACAGGGCAAAGACGATGAATCAGGGACTAGATCTTTGATATGACAATTATCTTTGAGAAATGCAGAGATTATAATGTAGATCTTCATTCTTGTTTAGTAGATTACAGTATTCCTAGGTGTAAATTGGAGAACTTGGTGACAACTGGCAACATTGAGGGGGAAAAGATAAAAGAGAAGGCAGAGAATTAAACATCTGAATGGCTTTGCTACATAGCATGGCCGAGACAAAAACACGGAGCTGATCCCTGACTCTGGTGATAGTGTGAGATGGCGAAACATTACCGCCAACGCTTATCCACTTGGCATATGATGATGATGATGATGATGATGATGATGATGATGATGATGATGATGATGATGATGATGATGATGATGATGATGATATTAAAGTAACGCCTTGGACTGTGTTCAAGATCAGAATTGTGAAACATCGTGAGAGATATGGGGTTTTCAGCACATTTGAATCATTATCTCGTAAACAGTAAGCACCTGTGAGAGTAGCCAGTGAAATATCAAATTGATGTGAGTTGCAAAAGGGAGTAAGACTGGGCTGCATTGTCTCCCACTTCACTCCCACCCCTCTCCGTTTCAAAATATATGCATGCAATAGTCATGAGAATCGTCACAAATAATGAGACCAGTGATAACATTAATCCAATCATATTTTATGGAAACAATTCCAGAAAACATAGCGGCTCTTCATCTAAATAGAGCTAAGGGATTAGAAAAGTGAATACTATCTATTAAAAGACACAACGGAGGTCAACATCGTCCTCTGGACTTGAAAATTAAAAAAAAAAAAAGATATTGCCTACAGACGAAATTAAATGGCAATCCAAATTCACAATCAACAATCAAAATATTGAAAATGTCACAGGCTGTGAATATCTTGGATTCATAATCGAACAACAATGAGTACTTCTCAAATTACGTCAGAAGTAGACTGGCCAAAGCCAAACAGAGGTTAAATATTATGCAGAGCTTATGACACACGACCAACAAATTCTGATGAATAATAAACTTCCGCCAAAGAGCAAGCATGACAGGCGGCTTCTAATCGTCAGAAATGGTCCCCTTCCCGTCATGTATCGACCCTTTACCTTCTTGGCACTGTCTGGGGGAAGGCCCATCCGGATCATGACTCCGGGTGTCTTTCTCCTGCCGTACATTCGTATCATATTTCGAGGCGTTGCGTTGTTTTCTCGCTTGTCCACAAATGGCTCGCAGAGCAGCACTCCTTTCAGTTTCAAAACTAAAAAACATTATTGAGACCATACATCTTTTCTTTGACAATATACGAATGTGAGTTACTGACCATTACGCTATCACTAACGAAACAAAATTCGAGGAATTTGAACTTTAAAATTGCCAAAAAATAAAGTATAAAATAGAATACCATGAGCCAAGATGAATAAAATGACTAACATTCTATAAGATCTGATAATCATAATAAACCTGCTCATAAACAGTGGCATGTAACCAAAGTTGAAATACTTTGATCATATACTTCTCAGTGGTTTGGGGGGGGGGGGGGGGCGGGGGGGGGGAATATGTGATTGAAAACAAGTTTCATGGAAAAAGAAACAGGAGTTGATCAACGCGAATGTGGACGCGGAACATCGAAGACACCTTGGTCATGAAAATGCATGAGGCAAGGGAACTGACAGAGGATCCAGTATCTTTTTGGCGAGAGGTTATAAGAGAGATGTTCTGCAATAGACGTACTATATGGTGGTGATGGTGATTACCAGGGTTGTCCGTGGGACATAATTTACACTGCGTGGTAATTTATGCATGTCCCATCCCAACCGTCCCATGGGTCCTTTCCCATGTATGTGTGTATGCGTGTGTTGTATGTGTTTGTATGTGTGTGCGTGTGTGTGTGTGTGTGAGAGAGAGAGAGAGAGAGAGAGAGAGAGAGAGAGAGAGAGAGAGAGAGAGAGAGAGAGAGAGAGAGCCGGCGCGTAAGTTGTCAGTATTTAGATTATGTGGCTAGCAGAATAGTAGTAGTAGTAGTGAAATGGTTTACTTACCCTGATAGTAGTCTGTATAAACGGCTGAAATTATTGGAACTGTGTATTCTTCATACGTCATCCACCCCACCACGACACCCTCCCTACTTTCCTAACCCCGGGTTTCTTTTTCTGGTAAATATAAAAACGGAGTTAGTTCGTTCCATCAAGAGAGCTGTCATTTAAATATCGATGCGCCGAAAAATAGAGCGCGCACTCTGATTCAACAAGACCGACTGAAACTAATTTCTCTAACAAACGTAGTCTACGCTATTTCATCGAGGGGGCGAAAGGCGCACGAAGTAATAGCAGCAAGCAATTTTTCTGATTGCCGTTTGTTAAACATTGGATAAACAATACTGACTATCTTCAATAGACGCCCCATCGATAACGCATTCACCGTCGTGGGGGGAGCGAGTAAGAGACATTCCAGCAAATTGAGTATACATCGGAAGGTCCTAGTTGGGTCAGAGATCAATATAATGTAGCGAGACTGTCTAATGAAATATGTCGAGTTTTCTTACGTTTGTTTGTGTGCTTTTTTAGTTGTCCGGTCTTGCTGTCTGGTGTCTATATGATTGCCACACCAGCATTGATTTCAAGCGGGTCTAGATTGGTTGCTTTGTCTTCTTTTAGCTAATTCATAAACAATAATTAGGTTTCGATCAGACATAGTACATAATCAAATGAAAAAGTATTATAATGTAAATTACCGTTCACTGAGCACTGAAATTGCGGAAGATACCACGAAACAAAATAAATAACACGATGACACCAGTATGGCGATATATCAACCTTTATTCCAAGTGGGAGGATTTTATTATATTATTATATATTTTATTTATTGGAGGGCTGTCTCATTTGATTTTATGTCCGTCCATGTTATTCTTTGCATTCTTCTCAGAGATCACATTTACACAGCCATAACATGTTTCTCAGCTTGTCTGTTAACTGTCCATGTTCCACACGCATGCAACAATATGGGTTCTATGTAGCTCCTCAACACTCTTTTTCTCACTGCATTTGACAACTTTTTGTTGGTAAGTATGTTTTCCATTTTGCAGAAGGCCATCTTTGCCATGGCAATTCTTGATCTAATCTTAGCAAAGCATCTTCGATCAGATGTGACGAGTATTCCGAGACAGTTAACCGATTCACCTGTTTAAGAATACTTTCATTCACTTGGATGTTACAATGTGGTATTTCTTTCTTCTTGGAGACGACCACAATCTCTGTTGTTGTTGTTTTTTTAACAATTCAATTCCAACTTACTTTCTCACTGTGTATAATAACCGCATCCACCAAATGCTGTGGATGCTGCTCGTTGTCAGCAATCAATACTGTATCTTGTGCATATCTTATATTATTGATGTTTTGTGGTGAAGAGGTTACAGGCGAAGTTCGTGATCTCGCATACCCGCGTTCAAAGCACAGCTGCGGACGATTTGGCAGCAGATTGCCTTGCGTTGGTTTTTTACGAAATGGTATGATTGCCGGTCGTTCAGAAAACAATGGCAAATTACTGAACGTAAACTTACCAAGAGATCAAAATATGCTGGTGTTAACTGCGACGTCCTGTAAAGGATATGCAACTTATTATTATTATTATTATTATTATTATTATTATTATTATTATTATTATTATTATTATTATTTCTTCTCCGAAATAAATTATTAGTCCCATCAAAGTCATTGGTCACAGAAGAATTAGTTATTTTAGAATTATTAGTCACAGAAAAATGATTAATTACAGGCTACACAATTTTAGCTTTAGTACGCATTCACGTGTAATATAAGAGCCCTTTGCATTCATTCATTCAATAGCATGTCCTTTGCTGAACCTCGCTCCCATAACAACCTTCCGGAAAACCTCTCGATCATAAGCAAGATGTCCCGCGTCCGATACACCCATCTGGAGATCATCCGCTACATCCTGCACCCATCTTCTCTTTGGCCTTCCTCTTCCTCTCTTTTCATGCATATTATCCATTATTGTTCTCTCCAAACTTTCGTGACTTTTCACGTGACCAAAATATTTCAATTTTCTTTGTTTTATCGTATTAAATAGCCAGCCTTCTTCAATATTCAACTCTTGAAGTATGGATGCATTTGTTCTTTTCTTTACCCAAAATATTCTTAGAACCCGTCTATAACATTTATATTCAAAGGCATCGATACGCTGTTCAACCTGTTTAGTAAGTTGAGCACTTTTACACGCTCGAAAACGCATGTGGGTCTGTGGTACTAGACCCGTAATGTCATAAACTATACGGCATTATGTGGATGATGTGGTCGGTATCTTGCTGGCTGACGCGTACAATATAATATGTTGTTTGGTTCATTTGGTGACATAAAAAAACATGTTTAGGTTAGGAAGTAAGATAAAGGATCATAAAGGCATTGCTTTGTTTATGGACGATGTTCGCAGATAGTTATCTCATGATGCAAGGAGTGTGACGATTGCATTATAACACATATATTGTCAGAGGAAGTGGCGGTAGCAAAGTGGCTGGCATGTGTGCCTATCACCTCGGTGGTCATGAGTTCGGATCTCTTTCTAGGAGGGAATTTTATCATTGACCCTGGGTCCCCGGACAAGATAGCTTAAAATTGGTATTAGGGTATTTTCTGGGTAGTAAAGGTGGCATGTGTGATGTTGACCACATCATCCATCGAGGGCCAGTTGATCTAAGAATAGATCGTTAGCTTCATGTACCCAATAAGCCCTATAGCACGGAAAGGGGTCCTTCACTTTACTTGACTTACATACGCTGGGGCTTTAAATGAAAACCTCAAACGTAGGATAGAAATTACAATAACCAGTGCCATTGTCTTGTAAGCTCTCAATATTGTTGTTACAGATGTCAAGAGTGTTAAGTATGTGACATCGGGGTAAGGGAAGAACACTGTGACGTTAGCAAGGACAGATTAAAGATGGTCGCCCCACTTTTGACACGCACCAAAGAGGAGCAGCGTTCTGTTATCTGTGTGTGTGTTGTTTTTTTTTAAAAATCAGTATAGGGGTGACACCTATAGAAATTCATCGGCGAATTAAGGTTCTAGAATGGGGTATGCATGCATGTCAGTCCAGCACGTGTATGAGTTGAGTAGGAAGTTTCACATAGGCGTGACTTCTGGAACAGACTATTCACGACAGGGTCAAACACATACATTGGTGACCCCAGAGGATTTATTTCTACAGGAATCCAAGCACTTTAGTCTGCGCTGGAGGACTTTCATTGAACGCACTGATGACTACATCGAAATATTATACATTTGTTCTTTCCTTTTTTTCAGAGTATCTTCTTCTTCTTTGCGTTCATCCGGAGTGTTTTTTCAGATGTGATTGCGGTGTGTCCAGTTAGGCACCGTTGGGTCGAAACCCTTAGGCCAACACATCCGACTTTTAGCGTGCAATTTTGACCAGGTAAGCATTCCTGGGAGACTCTCACTTTTGTGGTACCGTCCACATGCCAGCTGGTCAAGTTGGAACTGTCGAAGACTTCACGGTTACACTCAAGGGAAGGCAAGGACAGTCCATGGCATTTACCGCCATCCAGGGTGGCCTCCATAGTTGCAGAGCCGACACATAGCGCCCTGGTGCTGGGCTCACCGAGGGAATCGTCACGTCCTGCTCATGGCTGCTTTAATTCCTCACTTCCATGTATTGGCCGTTTCGCTCGTCACTGGTCGACAAGCAATAACCAGGAACGTTCAGTCTGCGGTCGACATCCACTAGGTACGCTTTCGCTTCGGACTTTAGACCACGCAATGGATTCGCTAGCCAAGCGTTCCATTTCGTGTCATTGAGACGTTTTTCCACCTTTGACCACACCCTCTGTGAGTACAGATAGAGACATTTTTCGTAACCATTTAGTGCGACTGGGGAACTTTTTTCCCATGTTTCTCGCTCACGAGGTATGCTACATGTGCCGCCTGCTCAGCACCTTATCTCCGTGTATCTGAGCGAGACAAACTGCCAGGCCCTCTCATCCGGGGATCCCTCATATCCCCCAGCTGAGAGCCTTCGTACACGTACCCGAACTAAGCATGTAGCGTGCTCAGCATCTCACTTCCGTTTTGCAGTACATGAGTATCGGCGTGGCTCTCACATCCAAGAGTTAATGGCTTGGAGGCATTCAGCCATATCCCTCAGGTGGGAGCCTTTGGGTATGTGTCTGGACCAGTGCGCCTGGTTTGATCTTTTGACTTCTGTCCTCAGTCTACCTGCAGAGCAGCAGGTTGTGTCTCTCTTGGTCTGGTCCCTAACCCAAGGCCTGTCCGACATGTAGTTTTGCTTCCGTCGACAATGCTCTTGGGGTCACTGGGACACGCAAGCCCCCCCCCCCCCCACCGCGACAACACACACACATACACAAACACACACACAAACACACACACAAACACACACACACAAGTGTACGGTTTTCATTTGAAGCCCCTTCGTATATTGACAAGAAAAACAAAGAGATTTAGCAATTAACATGAAGGAGTATTGAGGGACAGTTGGTAAATAACACTGGAAACATTGTGGAGCGATGAGGAACTGTTAGGAACACAAAGAAGCATTGGGAAGAGTGGGTAAATAACATTGGAAAGATTGTGGGGCCATTATTGACTGTTGGACACACAAAGCGGCATTGATTAAGACTGGGTGACTAACAATGGAAACATTGCGGAGCAATGAGGGGATGTTGGAAACTCAAAGAAGCACTGGGAAGAGTGGCTAAATAACATTAGAAACATTGTGAGGCAATGGGGGACTATTAGGAACACCAAGAAGCATTGGGAAACGGTGGATGATTGACAGTGGAAAAAAATGTGGAGCAATGAGAAACTGGTGGGAACGTAAAAGGGCATTGAGGAACACTGGGTAATAAAGAGTACGAAACATTGGAAGACATTGAAGATCTCCTGTCACCATTAATTGATTCAGTGCCAGATAAAAAAGTAGGTTTATACCGGACATAGTAAACAATCAAATGAACAAGTATTACAATGTAAACTTCCATTCACTGAGCACTGAAATTGGGGAAAATACACGAAAAGAAACAAATAGCACGATAACCCTAGTATGGCGATATATCTTCCTGCTGTCTAAACGGGAGGTCACATTTGACGATATATTATCATTTGGCACTGAATCAATTAAAGTAATAACGAGTGTATTTTTTAATGACTGTACAGTAGTTGAAAATAGTGCCGGTCCAAGTTTTGTATTCACCCTTTGTAAGGTTCATGCAACATAATAGGTAAATACAAAAATTGGACCGGCAATATAGTCAAACACTGCACAGTCATTAAAAGTACACCCTGTACTAAGGCAAATACTGATGTTTTCTAGGTATTGTACGGCGGGGATTTAAAATATGTTTGTACGCTTTCATAGAATGGCATTGTGTATGTTATAGTGTGCGCACTTTAAGACACCGACCCCGGTGTATTTCACATAAATCAAAAGCATAATTATAATGCATGTAACAAAATGTTACATGCATTTTTTTTTTTCAAATAACTGAGTATTATCAAAGTTGTAATTATAGATGAATAATGAACTTGGAAAAAAAAAAAACATCGGAACACAATTTTATCCCAGTGCGGCAATAAAATAAAAAGGAACATGAACATATAGAAGCCCTCAATTTGAGCTCACGCAACTTGTTAGACGCTAAACTGCGCAAATCTAGTTTAATTTGGGCGGATTCTCGTAAAAACATTATGTAATCGTTTTTGTCGTGTGTATGCCTCTTACAGTTTCCACGCTAGGTATATGCTTGTTTTAAAATAAATGGGTTTTTATTCAAAAGAATTCCCGATTGTTTTCAGAAAAGTGAAATAAGAGGATAATCATATGCTACAATGTTCGTGTTCAACCCAGGAGAATTCTTAGTCACAGTGGAATAATTAGTCGCAGAAGAATGAATCAAAGAAGAAACAGCAATTGTAAAAGATTGATTATACACGGAAGGATGAGATACAACAGACGCATATGTTATAGAATATGTATTAATCATTGAAAACTGATTAGTCACCGAAAATTGAATTACTCGAGTATGACTCAATACTGAATAATAATTGGTCACAGTTGGATAAGTCATAGAAGAATGGTAAGACACAGAAGAGTCAAAGATTTACAAAGTAATCACAGAATGATTCATTAGTCACAGAAATTTGATTAGGGACAGAATAATGATTAACCACAGAACAATAATAAAATGCGGAAGAACAATAATTACATAAGTGATAAATGATGATACTATATATATATATATATATAAATATATATATATATATATATATATATATATATATATATATATATATATATATATATATATATATATATATATATATATATTCAGAGAGATCTGGTTAATTATGCAGTATTGATTAGTCAACGCTGTTTGATTAGCTAAATAATATTAATTAGTCAGAGAAATTGGATTAGTTATAGAAGATTTCTTAGTCACAGATCAATTAATTACTAAATAGTGATAAATTACAGGAAAATGTTCCGTGACTTTGAATTAGTTGCTGCATAATGATTAGTTATAGAGGAATAGTTAGTTTAGTTAACAGAGAATGAAAAGTCGAAGACGAATGATTTATCACGGGATAGGCCTACTGATTAATTAATCACAGGAAGGTGATGAAAGACACACAAATTATAAACACAGTTGAATAAGTTCGTGACGATTTATTATCCATAAACGGTTGATTAACTGATTCAGTGCAGAATAATAATATAGAGTGTATTTTTAATGACTGTGCAGTGTTTCACATTATTGCTGGTCCAAGTTGTGTATTCACCTTCTGCAAAGTTCATTCAACATAATATGTAAATACAAAACTTGGACCGGCAATATTTTCAAACACTGCACTTCATTAAAAATACACCCTGTATATCCCCAAATATGACCTACCATTTGGACACAAGGACAACATATTGCCACACCAGGGTTATCTTGATATTTGTTTTGTTTCTTGGTATCTTTTACAATATCATTTCTCAGTGACGGACATTTACATTATAACACTGGCTCATTTGATTGTGTAAAATGTTTAGTCCACAGTTTCTTTTGTTTGACACTGAATCAGTTAACTACAGAAAATGCTTTTTCTTTAAGACCGAATAGTCCATTGTGGCCAGTTCCGTGGCGAAGGACTTACTGACGCGTTTCATGATCCCGCATACCCGCGTTCGAAACACAGCTGCGCGCGATTTGGCAGCAGACCGCGTTGCGTTAGTTTTTTATGAAAATGGTATAGGTGCCGGTCGTTCAGAAAGCAATGGTAAACCACTGAATGTAAACTTGCCAAGACATCACAACAGCATAAAATGCTGGTGTTGACTGCAACGTCCTGTAAAGGATATGCAATTAACTTTTGGTTTAGTCCTATGGGGCAGATGTGTTCTTTCAACCTGATTTACTACGTTAGAGTGATACGTTACAGAAGGAAAGCAATAAAAACTAGTCAGCCTCACCCTCCGAAGGTTTGGGTTCGTCTCCGGGCTACGTCTATCGGTTCATGAGTGCATTTTTATCGGAGACTCCTGGGGTCATCGCCGGAGCTACGGAGTTCGTGCTTTGTGCGACGCTTTCGGCAGGCAGCCCTGCGGAAAGAGACCGAGCCTTATGGGATAAAACCCGGTGCAATAAAGTCGAGCCTCTCGACTATAAAGATTGTTAAGACTTAAGAATACTTAACTCTAAAGGTATATGACTGCTGTGTGGATCAGAAACTTAGACAATGACTAAATAAATTACTAATCAAAAACAAAAATTCATTAATTGGTCTGCACAGAATAGAAATAATTAAAATTGCGCTTAGATATCACTAATGTGGAACTTGAGGAAAGAACTAGACAAATTACAGCACATTAAGAGGTAAGGGGAAAATGTTCGTGCTAGTTTATGTTATGTTAGTTGCATATCCTTGACATGACGTAGCAGTCAACCCCAGCATTGTTTTGGCTGTTTGTGATTCCTGGGCAAGTTTATACGTTCAGTAGTTTGCCGTTGCTTTTTGAACGACAGGCACTTATAGCATGAGTATAGAAACCAACGCAAGGCGGTCCGCTTCCAAATCACCCATAGCTGGGTTTCGAACTCGATATGCTGGATTACGAGCTGCGTCCGTAAACTCGTCGCCACGGAGCGGTTGCTATATTTTTTTATGTTGCATATCCCTTACAAAACGTTGCAGTCAACACCAGCATTTTTCAGCTGCTGTTGATGCACTAGGCAAGTTTTACGTTCAGTAGTTTTCCATTATAGTCAGGTCTTAGTTACTGAGCTGCCGTATGACAGCAGACGGTACGACCTGCTTCTGTTAGCGCCGAATGTTGGGTGACGTTTACCAAACACTACAACCCACATTGTATCAACGGCTTCAGGCGGAGGAGCGCAATTGGGAGGGTACAACCTTATCCTAGTGCGAGAAAATGCAACCTAAAGACTGAAATGTCATGGCAGGGCAGACCAGGCCCTAAGCTTGGTTGGCAACTGGTCTAGGATTGAAGCTCCGACAGGCGGACAGTTAGAGCATTGCTTTGCTGATCCGGCAGCTTCTGCAGCTTGTTTTGCTCCAGACATATTGGTGTTACCTTTCCTCTGGAGTATACTAGACATGCTGAGAGAGGGATCATGCTGCATGGGCAACACATGGTCTCTAAATTCAGCCCAGGCTTTGTGTTATGGAGAGGTATAACTCCATTTTACAAACTATTGTCTCTCAAGACGGCAAGGTGCCAGTAGTAGTAGTTTGCCATTGCTTTCTGAACGACCGGCTCACATACCCCCGTAAGTTACCAGCGCGGCGCGAACCACTACCAATTCTAGCAGCTGCTGTTTTCCCCACGTTTGATATACGGGATTACGAACAATGTCGTTAACACCTTGGCCAGGGAGACCGCGGTGCAATTTACAACATGCGTGTAGGAAGGAGCATTAAAGTATAACTAGGAAGACCTTTCCCAGGAAGAAACGGGACAAACGAGATACCTAACACAACACACAGACAATACTTAGAGACGGGGGTGTATTTTTTGTGTGTGCACTCGTTCGCTGTGAACTCAAGAGTAGGCCATACATGTGCGACTACTTCTAGTGCACTGGACTGATAGTTTGACTGTTGATTAGCTTTCCCTATTACCAGTGTACCTCGCCATCAAACGAAGTTTCTCCGACTTCAGAGGTATTTATAATTTATGTCAAAAAAGCAAGGACGAGAAATCAACATTTTAATCCAACTGTCCGGTATAAGGGTTGAACTGTTTACCTCGGCAGCAGCAATCGAATGTTTAAAAACGAGCATTCTTATCCATTCGGCCATGTCGATCTCCAGAGAGATGTATAATATTTGGAGGACATAGAAGGAGCTGCAGGACATAGCAAAAGATAGGGTCGCTTAGCGCGACTTGGTTGAGATCGTATGTTCCAATAGGGGATAAAAGACGGAATAAGAGGGTTTGCAGAAGGATCTTCCATGAAATAAAGTTTCTCTGTATGCAAAGGCAAGCTGCAATCAACAAGTCTGACGTTTGACGCCTTAGAGCGGTGGTTCTCAACCTTTTTTGGCCCATGCCCCCTTTACCATATGTTCAGAACGTCATCCCTCCCCCCCCCCTTTCGTATTTCCTCCCTATAAATCCCCCCACGCTTACACAGTATACATAAAAATGGAAGCTAAATTTAATAACACATACTAGAACAAGTCTAGACATCTACATAAAACGCGATTTGCGGGTCTACTTACGTTATAAAACGAATTTCAGTAGGGCGAGAAGTACAGAATCGTAGAATTTAGAGGGAAAAACGATATTAAGTAACTGGTTCTTGTATTAATGCGATCTTGCAATAATCTTAATTCCCCCCCCCCCTGGAAACCTTAAAACTCCCCCCTCCCCGGGGGGGGGGGGATTCCCCACTGGTTGAGAACCACTGCCTTAGAGGGATCATCATGATTGCACTCTGATACCCCAATGTGTCTCCCAATTACCTCTAGAGTGAGCATGCAAGAGGACTCTTAACATAGTGCACGCTTGGAGGGAGGGGGGATCAGAAATGCTGTTGGGAATCTCTCAATGTTGGTTTAACCAGAATCTACACACCCACGCCACACACTTTTTCTTTATAAACCTGTTGCGGACCTGTTTCTAATTTGAAAAATTGCTAGCGCAGTGAACTATTTATTACCAACTCTTCGCGATTCCTAACTCCCATTGTATTTTTAGCATACACATCGAGCACTCTGGGTAGTTTAGTTTTTCGCCCTCATCCCAGAAGAATATGCGTCTTTTCTTATTACCTCGAGAACAGCAGAAAAGATATCTTCAGGTTCCTTGTGTGTAAGAATCGTCAACGGTTGAAATCGCCCCATGTAATCTTGGAGACTGTTGTATCTGTAAGACGTTTTACATCAGATTTTCAACAGCGTAAATGTAAATTCAGGGAGGTCTATAACTTACAGCGTATGTCTCAAACAATTCACCTCAGTTCTTGAATAACGTCAATGTTTAGACAGAAAAGTCCACAACTGGTCTCGTATACCAAAGCCATGTCACATCTGATCTTTCACAATGTAATGAAATGTAGGGAATTTGTAACTGGCGTCGTATTTCTCAGTTACTTCGTCTCATAGCGGCAACTCTTCGCTGGTTGCTGAGGATGGGGACGGAGCGCTTATGGGAATGTCCCGAATGTTGTGATGTCGTTTCCTAAATCAATCAATCAATCAATAGCGGCAACAACCTAACGAAATGTAGGGAAGTATAAAGCTGGCGTCGTATATAGCTCAGATACTTCAACTCAGATCGTCAACAACCAAACAAAATACCGGAAAATTACCATTTGTGTCGTATCTGTCGTATCTCCAAATTAGATCTTCAACAACCTCAACGCAAATACATGGGACGTACAACAAAAACAGTTGGGTTTAAAGAGGAAGTTATGCGCCATCATATATCCCGCCCCAAGAAAACGGATTTACAAACCAGACAGTCTGCAATGCAGGAAAAACTAACAAGAAGAAATTAAAGGCTGATTTAATGATACGTGTAGAAGAAAGTAGCAGAAAACACGGGAGTTGATGATGGCTGCCATGACATTTCTTGGCAACAAAAACGACAGAAAAAACTTTTAATTTGTTATCAACGTTTCTGGCAAACACGGCTCAATAAAAAATTAGTTCAGCAATTACTCCCTAAGAAAAATCAGCTAGGACAGTACATAACGAAGGAATGTTGCTGCCAGTTTTAGCGAAAGACGTGGATAGAATTTAGCTGCGTATTCAGCCGTTTGCTATTTTAGCCGATTGAACCATATTGGGAGAGTGGCAACTCGGACACAAAGGCACATTTCGTGTAGTTTGCGATCATTCATAACCCGCCATAGATTTATCTCGGTAAGGGGAGCTACGTTCGTTTAATTTAGCCTGCTATGGTATGAAACGAAAGGCAATTGTCCGGTGGTCGGCTGCTGTCAGATAACCTAAATTTACTTTCGCTTGCATGGATTAGAATCACAGTTTGGATAGTCCATATATTAAGATACCATATAATCCGGAACGGGACGGAGAAGGAATAACATTTTTCATATGTGTAAGAAGGTCTATAAATAAGCTTGTAATTCTATGAAAATTATTATTGCATGCCTTCATTGGGACTGGCTGTATTACGAGAAATAATTCATATCTCAGATCGGGTGCCATCTTCACGACGTAGATCTGCCCTAGCACTAGTGTCAGAGTATATTTACTAATGCCTAAAACCCGTGGATGAAACATGATCAATCTAGGTCGAATCCCACCCAGTTCGTATACTTTGTGCTAAGTTATGATCTGTTTACATCTTAATATAACATGATGTTCGCGTATCGGCGTTACAAATCCCACTGGTTTCTGAACTTATAGGGCTGATGGAGAACTCCGCAACACCGTTCCCGTAAAGATGGTACCTGTTCACGGAGTAGGGAGGAATGTCTCTACACTAACCTCACGATAAATGCCGCGAACCTAAATGGATTAAGCTGCAGTTGAGCTGTATAAATAAAATGAAAGATTCAACAGCAGCGGAAAGTGGAATTGGTCAGCTTGAAAAACAAAAACACTATGACATGTGGCAGAATGGATTTTGCGGTTAGAAAGTATTTACCAGGGCACAAGTCAAAAGACATAAGGAAACTACATATTTTAAACTGCAAATATGCCCCTTAGATGATGTCCTGAAATCGTCCGAATCCTAGTGCACAAAAATATCAGCTGATTTTAGGACACATAAATTTCAGCTGACGTTAACCAGCTCCGTGGATAAGCTAACCGAAAGTGACATAGTAGGTAAAGTGTAAGCGGTGCAGACAGGTTACACGAATCTATTACTTTGTGCCAGAAGCTTAAACTCCACTTGTGCCGACTAGAACGTCAACATTCACGAATTTTGCTTACTTTAAGACCTCTAGCATTTCCCTCTGTCTTAGAGGGTGCAGTTGCACATACTGCAACATCCACCTCCAGTTAGAGCAAACCGAGGAGGAATCACAGTGTTGAGAATCACAGTGTTGATGGTGAGGAATATTACAACATAACAATGCCGATGATCGTATACTTACAACAGGTCGCAGAGGTAAAGGAACTAATGTGTGATCTTCTCGGATAAGGGCGAAAGACTAGGAATGGCTGTGTGCGAGTTGCTCACGTTAACCAAACCTCGAAATTTGGAATTCTAAACAAAAAGAAGGCCCGGAAGGGAGCTGCCCAGACTAACGTTTTTAAATTGATTACATAAAGAGAACATTTAAAGTCTGTGTTATTCAGTTATGTAGTCCAGATTGCATGTAAGGTGCCATCTTCGCGGATAGAAACATTTAAGGTAACAAAACGGTCAGAAACATTTAAGGTAACAAGACTGATAGAAACATTTAATGTAACAAAAGTGATAGAAATATTCATAGTAACAATATGGATAGAACCATTTAAGGTAACAAATCGGATAGACACATTTAAGATAACTACACGGATAGAAAAAGTTAAAGTAACAACCGGATAGAAACATTTAAGTTAACGAAATTGATAGAAACATTTAAAACAACAGCACGCATAGAAACATTAAAGGCAGGGGTGTCAAACTCAATCGCTCAGCGGGCCAAAACTCAAAACACACGTAAGGTTGCGAGCCGAACAGGATAAACATTCAATAAGCCGAAAATTAAATCTTGTTTAAACATTAATATAAATTAAAACAGAAAAAAAGGTTTTAATAATAAAACATCATTGGTAAAAAACATCATTTTCACCCTTATGTCAATTTGTCAGAGCACGATGTTTGGCATCTTTTCTTGGTTACAAGTTCGTTTATGTTGGGAATAATGTTTTGTGTCATTGAGATTCTCATGATGGACTGCAAGTGTTCATCAGTGAGACGACTCCTGTGTGATGATTTGTTAATCTTCATCACAGAAAACAGCTGCTCACACAGATATGCTCTACCAACATGCTCAAGGTTTGAGCCGCATGTAAACGAAGCCAGGGCATCTCTTCAGGAATGAAACGAGTAAACTGTGCAGACCCCTAAGTGTCGTACTTTGCCTTTAGTGTCCCATTACACTGCAGCTCTATAACTCCATCTGCAAATTTACAGGTGCAGCTTCCACATTATGGCAAATGGATTACGAAACATCTCGAAATTACTTTTCTGTGCTTCAAAGTCACTAAAGCGCCGTGCGACCTCGGCGCGAAGTAAGCTAAGTTTTTCAGCAAAGTTTGCATTGGGAAGCACCATAGCCTTGACTTGGTTTAACATTGCTTGGCAACAAGAAAAGAGAGATAGGTTGCATTGGTGCATTTGCGTCTCCCATAAGCGCCGCCTCATTTGAAATGCCTTAACTGCATCATGCATATCAGTGATAAAGTGATCCCGTCCCTGGAGCTGCAGGTTCAAGTCGTTGAGATGAGTGGTTATATCAGACAGAAACGCAACTCACATTTCCACTTTTTATACAGAAAAACTGTGGAATCGTTTCCTTTATTGTCCATGAATTGACAGATTTCCTCGATCAGCTGGAAAAATCTACTGAGAACTTTTCTCCGACTTAGCCACCGCACTTCTGTATGATAAGGCACGTCGCCGAACGCCGACTTTATTTCCTCAAAACAGACTGAAATCGGCGGTGATTTAAACCTTTGGCTCTGATAAAGTTGACGGTTTGTGTCACAGTGCTCATTACATCTTCCATATTGAGGACGTTACCACACAGGGATCATTGGTGTATGATGCAGTGATATGCTATCAGTTCACCAGTACAGTTATCCTGCATCTTTAACCGCATCCTTCCAAGTAGTCCACTTTTATCGCCACACATCGCGCCGGTGCTCCATCTGTTGTCAGTCCAACGAGTTTGTCCGAAAGGCAGGTTCATGTTGGTTAAACTTTGACATACGTTGTCAAAAATGTCTTTTCCTGTCGTTGTATCATGCATCGGTTTCATGTCCAATATTTCTTCTGTAACATTCAAACTGGAGTCCACTACACGGATGAAGATAGCGAGCTGTGCAGTGTCAGTCGTGTCATTACTTTCATCTACAGCAAGGGAGATGCAACAAAGTCTTTGCCTTTTTCGATCAGCTGTGTTTTCACATCAGTGATTTCTGCTAAGGCTTACCTTTGCAAACATCTGCTTTTTGTCTGAACACAAAACGTCACACACTTTCATCATGCAGCGCTTCAGAAACTCTCCTTCTGTATATGGTCAGCCTGATTTTTCGATCTCCTCCGCCACAATAAAACTTGCTTTCACAGCAGCTTCAATTTGTGATTTTGCTTTGATGACAAACATCTGCTGTGATGTTAGATGCCTCTTCAATTTCTCTACCTTCTGTAGCTTCTGCTCTGTTAACTTGTCTTGATGTTTAGTCTCGTAGTGCCGTATCTGATTATATTATGTGATCACATCCACAGTATCTCCTCAAATTAGACACACAGACACATTTACCGCCAATATCAGTAAACATATATTCAGCCTCCCAGCGGCTTTGAAAGGCTCTGTTTTCAGAAACAACGTTTCTCTTGGTCATTTTAAAGGCTAGCTTTGATTTAAAAAGAGATTGTACGAGTACATCTGCCAACAGACGCTTGATTAATAACACTAACAGGTTAGCCGTAGCTGGAAAATATGATGTAATATCCTAACACCACTTTCATTTCTTATGCGCCAATCCAAAACGAGCAACTGAACGTTGCTAGGTTACTATAACAACGAACATCCACTCACAACACACACTTTATTTTCTTTTGTTCTGATCGAAGCCAGAACGCTCTCAGGTAGCCTATCATTCGGCAAGTCTGCTAATTAGGAAATTTGATTTGCACTTTATATCGTGGCCATTAAAACATATTTTTTTCTAAAATTCTCTCTAGGGCCGAATATATGTGTGCTTAAGTTGAGGCCTCTCGGGCCTGATATGATTGTACACCGGGCCTGATGTGGCCCGCGGGCCTTGCGTTTGACACATGTGAGTTAAGGCAACAACAAAATTGATAGAAACATTAAAAAGGCAACAGCGCGGATAGAAATATGTAAGGTAAAACAGGGACAGAAACAATTACGGTAAAACAGTGACAGAAACATTTAAGGTAAAACAGGGATAGAAACATTTAAGTAACAAAGGGAATACAATTAACTGTGTTGTGGCCATTTTAGGATTTAACTGGGACATGATGAACTCAAAACAGTAAAGAATTCGTAAATGCTGATTGAACCACAGTTGCCAAAAACACTCTGCAGTTTCCGAAAAAACGCGGCTAAATCCTTTTCCATACATGTGCACACGAGGCCTGCGCTGTTTGTAATATCAAAGGAATTGAGACTAGTCAGCGAGGCCAGGCCAAGGGGTAGGCGTCTCAACTGGGTGCTCTGCAGATTTAGCTCCGACAAGTGGGGAAGGTTGGTGAAAGCTACGTCAGATATTCTGTTGATGGGGTTGTTATTCAGGAGCAGAGATATAATTGCTGAATTTGGCCGGAAACTGGTGTCTGTTATTTCACTTATTAAGTTGTTACCGAGATCAAGCTCCATGACCATTGGGGGAAGGTCTTCGCCGCTAACATGCGTTATGACATTCCAGGAGAGAATAATATCTGAAAGAGATTGTAGACTCGACAACATTTGGGGTATAGAAGAGAGGGAATTGCGTCCTAGATCAAGGTCATAGGTGCCAGGAGGCAGCGAACCTGAAGTGTAGTTAGATATGTGGTTGTTTGACAGATGAAATCCCCCACAATTGGTTAAAAAGGACAAATCGGGAATGGCGGTCAGTTGATTTCCTTGTAGGTCAAAGTCAAACAGAGTATCAGCCAATGGTCTCAATGCTTTGCTGATATCGCTGGCATTCGTAATATTGTTATTATTCAAAGACAATGAAGACAGCTTGCTTTGCTGAGGCATCCACGTGACGTCTGAGATCTTGTTGTCAAGCAGCTCGAGCGATTCCAGATTCTGTAGACTGGCAACAGTCTTGGGGATGGATGTTAGACTAGTGTTGGTAATTGTCAAAGTCGTTAAACTTCCTTTTACATGATCCAGGCCATTGTCAGGGATAGAAGAAAGAGAGGCTTGAACTATGCTGAGCTCTGTTAGATTCGAGAAGTTCTGCAACCATTCCGGCCATGTTGTTAATCCAACATTCCGTAGGTTAAGAGTCTGTATTGTTTGACCTATATTCTTTATAGAATCTGCGTCCCAAACCAGAATCTTAGTATCGGAAATGCTTAACTGTTTAAGTGAATGCAAACGACGGAAGGCTAGGGGAATCTGAGTAAAGAGAGCGTTAGCGAAAGATAATGATTCTAACGTGTTCAGTGATCCATCAAAGGCAGAGAGGTCTATGGTCATTATTGGATTGTTCATGAACGAAATCTGCGTCAGGTTGCTAGGCAATCTTCCTGTTGGTATGGAAGTGATGTTGTTTTGCTGAAAATAAGAAAGGGTAGAACACAATTAACCACGCGTGTTAATGATTGCTCTTGTAATCTCTATTTCATTGCCTTGGGAATTAATTCTATAAAAGATCATATTTGATAAATGGGTGGCCCGGCGGTGAGGATACTTTAGAATTTGAGATCACAGATTCTAATCGACAATAAAATATATATAAATATTAATATGACATTAGGAATCAACATAACTGCACTCGGTGCATTCCCACGGGTGCTTAGACCTCTTCTGCAGAAGCCATTGAACAGTTATATTATGATGATGCTAGCAGAGTCTGATTGAACATCCGCCTACGTTTTATCCTTCTCGTTGAATATGGTCCTGGCCTTCATCTCGCCCTCGCTTAATAAGCTTCTCCGGATATAGATCTTCTGTTTGTTTTGCTAATAACCCTTAATATACCCTGAACCACCTGAAGTAGCTCAGAAATAACCAATATGTATCAAACTTCACTTTGTACTTCTACAAATACATCACATCTGGCAATCTCTGTGTAGACTTGTCCTAGCATCTTCACTTATGATTCGATCTGAAGCGATGCGTTTAACACTACTATCACCAGAGCGACCCGAAATTTGGTCCTTAAAATGAACTAGCGAAAATGTGGAATTTAAGTACGTACAATAAGAGTTAGGATTGGCTAGCCTCTCCCAGGAGGGGTGAAGAGCGAAAATTAGTAGCCTGCCGATGACCCGCAGACTACACAAGTCAACCCTCACCTCCGCGTGGTGCAGACCGGGCAACCATGACCGCGAGGTCATGGGCTAACGGGGCTATGGCTCGCCATGGTGGATGGACTCCCTGTGGTCAGATTTGTGTCCTAAACCTGCGACTGGCCTAGCAAGCCGGCAGGGGATCTTCATACTGCTCGTAGAAAAACTAAGAAGTATAAACGGACTGACCCAAACGGATATCGACCCGGCAATGTTAATGGCCTAAGAGATGGATCAGCGATTCAAAAAATAGGCACAATCAACGTCTGTGGTTTCAATAGTAAAGAAGAGGAGCTTATAGAAACAATGGAAGAGAGGAAAATTGGACTGATGGGAGTAGCGGACACCAGAACAAAGGGGAAAGGATGCAAGGAGCTCCACCGCAGTTACACGTTTGTTTACTCTGGAGTAGAACAGCAAGAAAGGGCAAGACACGGTGTGGGAATAGTCATCGAACCACGGCTAGCAAGAGGAATACTAGAAATAAAATATATATCAGAAAGAATCATAACAGTGAGAATAAAAGAACAAACAATTACAACATATGTACAAATATACGCACCATGTAATGCAAACAATAATGAGCAAGAATGCGAGGACTTCTACGAAGACATACATGACGTGCTAAATAAAATAGATAAGCAGAACAACATCATAGTTATGGGAGACTTCAATGCAAGACTAGGGCATAACAGAGTGGGCATAGAAAAACATATGGGAGCATTTGGAGATCAGCAAAATGAAAGGAATGATAACGGAAGTAGACTATTAGAGCTTTGCAGCCAACACAACCTCTATATAACAAACACATTCTATAAACATAAAGATTCACAAGTATACACCTGGTATAAATGGAACGATCTAGATACTAAAAGCCAAATTGATTTTATATTAACAAGAAATAACAGAAAGAGAAATATATTAGATGCAAGGGCAGTGCCCAATTTCAGTATAAACACAGATCATAAAGCAGTCGTTGCCACAATAAGAACAATCAGAAGAAGAAAACAAAGAGCAGGAAAATACATGCCATGTGAATCAGTAAACTTAAAAAACCTTAAAGACGAGGCAGTACGGGAAAATTATGAGAAAGGACTAACTGAACTCTTTGAAAAATTACCTACAGAGAGAAAAACAGTGGAAGAAGAATGGGAGATGTTGAAATCAAGCATTTTAAATACTGCAAAAACAACATGTGGAACCACGAAAAAACGCAAAACACGGATAAAGAAAACAACAAGTTGGTGGAACGCAGAAGTAAAGAAAGCGGTAAAAGACAAAAAGGAAAAATATAAAAAGTGGTTGAAGAGCAAACAGGAATGTGATCGCATAGAATATAGAATAGCGAGAAGACATGTGAATAGAATAGTAAAGAGGGAAAAACAAAAAGACTGGGAAGATTATGGAGAAACCCTAAATAAAAACTACAAGGAGGCAACTAGAAACTTCTACAAAAAGATAGGTGCAATGCGAGCCAGAGGAGAACCCTTTGACCCAACTGAAATAATTAATAGCGAAAATGGAGAACCAATAAGTGAACAAAAGCAAATCCTAATAAGATGGAAGCAGTATTTCGAACAACTTCTCAACATCCCATCAGATGTCACAGGAATTCAAGAGACCTATACAGATGTCACCGAAGAACTAGAACCAGACATACTAAAAGAAGAAATTATAGAAGCCATCAGATTAGCCCCATTGAACAAATCACCAGGACAGGATGAAATACCAAATGAACTAATTAAAGCAGCAAGAGAAGTAGGAACAGCGTGGCTACATAGACTATTCAATCATGTTTGGGTAGAACAACAGACACCACGAGATTGGGGAAATGCCATAATTATCCCAATTTGGAAAAACAAAGGCAGCAAAAGAGACTGCACACAATACAGAGGCATTTCACTGTTGAGTCATACTGGGAAAATATTTTGCAAAATTCTTGAAAAAAGATTACGAACTACTTTAGAACCCCAGCTAAGCGAAACACAACTTGGATTTAGGAAAAACAAAGGATGCACAGATGCAATTTTTGCTCTTAGACAAATTATAGAAAAATCAATCGAATTCAATGAAACACTCTACTTAGCCTTTGTCGACCAAGAAAAGGCATTCGATAGAGTAGATAGAAACAAGTTGTGGCAAATCCTTAAACAATATGGAGTGAGTACACATTTAACAAACCTATGTAAAAGTTTATACAACAACAGTGAATGCATAGTGAGAGCAACTGGAGGACACTCAGAACCCTTCACCATAAGATCTGGAGTACGACAAGGTTGTGTCCTGTCCCCTCTCTTGTTCATAACATATATAGACAACATATGTAAAGAAACCAGCCAAGCAGAGATAGCAAGAATACCACATGACGAGAACACAGAAGAAGAACCAACTGCAAATCTAACCATTAGAGAACTCCTTTTTGCGGACGACCAAGCACTAATAGCAAAATCAGAAGCTGAATTACAAGACCACATGAATAGTCTAAACGAAATTCGTAGGGAACATAACATGGAAATTAGCACAAGCAAAACAGAGATAATGACTATAACTAAAGAAGAACAAACAACAACAATTCACCTAAACGAACATCCCTTGAAACAAGTGAAGAGTTTCAAGTACCTAGGAAGTATAATATCATCAAATGGCAGATCAGAAGACGAGATCGAAAATAGGTGCAATAAGGCAAATCAACTCATTGGACAAATGGCACCAATACTAAAGAACAAACATGTATCAATAACTACTAAGAAAGCACTTTACAACACAATCTTCCTGCCAACTCTATGCTACCAATGCCAAACCTGGACAATGACAGAAAAAGAGAAAAGAAAAATCACAACAACAGAAATGAGGTTCCTGAGAAGAATACTCAACGTATCAAGAAGAGATAAGATCAGAAATGAAGAAATCAGGACTAAAGTGGGGGTTAAAGCAGCACTAGATTTTATCAGAAAACAGCAAGTCAAATGGTTTGGCCATGCAAGTAGGTTACCAGTCAACAGCATACCACAGCAAGCAATGATGTACAGACCAGATGGAAACAGAGGAAGAGGCCGACCACGTAAACGTTGGACGGAGGGAATAGCAGAGACCATGGGAATATCGATACATGAAGCCCATAATCGGGCACTCTCACGAAGTCTATACTTCACCTCGACACCGCAAGGTACATGAGGAACATGATGAGATGAGAATAAGAGTTAAGACATATGGATGTTTCATTGGCAGCGCAGTGGCTTGCGTGCTTGCCTACCGGCCTGGTAGTCTTATGTTCGAATCCTCTTTGAAGCGGGATTATTTTCTCTCATATATCTAGACCCACCCCCGGTCGTTCCAACCTTAAACTGGTAACAGAAAACGTCCTGGGTAGTAAAGGCGATCGACATGACATTGACAACATCGAACGCTGATTGGTTTATACAAATATGAGACTAGCACCATATATCCAAGCTGCTTCACGGCGTGGAATAGGGTCCCCTTCTTTATTTATTAATGTATTATTATTTTTTTTTTATTGCAAAATTCTACTTCTGGCATGACTGCTCTTGTTTTAATGTCCTCAAGCTTCATCTGTCGAATGATGCGTCAGCTCCAAGATGGCTGAAACCGGTTAAAATTGTTCCTATTTATGTGCACATTGCAAAGTGATATTTGCAGACTACAAATTCATCGGTAATTTAATATCCTAAACAGAATTATGTAAATGCCACCCTCCCCAACCCGGCTCCTATCTCTCCCACGACAACTGACAATATTACTCAATATACCCCAGGACAATATTTATATCATGTGTAATTCGGAGACTTTTTTAATGACCTACAAGTATTGGGTTCATCCAGTTCTGTGGCGTAGAGATTACGGACGCAATTTATAATCCTGCATACCACGTTCGAAACACAGTTTCGGGCCATTTGGCAGCAGACCGCCTTGCGTTAGTTTTAATAAAATGGTATGAGTGCCGGTCATTCAGAAAGCAATGGTAATATTTTTTTGTTAAGTTGCATATCCCTTCCAGGACGTTTGCAATCAACACCAGCATTATTCAGCTGCTGTTGATGTTCTTGTCAAGTTTACGCTCAGTAGTTTGCCATTGCTTTTTGAGCGACCGGCTCACATACCCCATAAATAATCAACGCGACGCGATCCGCTGCCGAATCTCGCACAGCTGTGTTCTTCACGTGGATTATGGAGAAAATCGTTAAACCCTTCGCCAGGGAGACCGACAACGGCAAACTACTGAACGTAAACTTGCCAAGAAATCACAAACAGTCAAACTACTGCGGTTGACTGCGACGTCCTGTAAAGGATATGCAACTAACAAATAAACAAGATTACGGAGTTCTCGCACTGAGCTGTCAGCCTCATAGTATTTTCGGAGCTTCGTGTGATGAATGTTTATAAAACCAAGACCTCAATATTAGTTTATTAAGTGGGATGATTAATCATTTTAAAGCGACTACCCATATTTGCCATGGACTTATATACAGTAGTTTTCTGTATGCAACCCCTTTAAATGGATAAATAATACAACATGTCTGCTACCATATTAACAACGTGTAAGTCATAACTGTGACACACCCCTACATACCATTTCCCGCCCTTTGTTTGTTTGGTTGAAACCTATTGTTTCTTTGGTACCGAATCTTTTAACTCTGTGTATACATGAACAGACATAGACAGACAGAAAAACCAATGACCAAGTACTACATGAGACAAATGAAAATCGTAAACTGATTAGAGAAATTAGACGTAGACAGTCACAATTATTTGGACATGTTATGAGAAGAAATGGATTGGAGAACTTGGTGACAACTGGCAAGATCGAAGGGAACAGACCAAGAGGAAGACCGAGAGGAAAATACCTGGATGGCTTGGCCACATGGCATGGACGAGACAGGACCACTGAGCTGATCCACGACTCTGGTGATCGAGTGAAATTGCGGAACATGACCGCACACGCTTTCCGGCATGGCACGTGATGATGATGAGGAATATTACAGTCTAGCGTGTGAACTAGGACGTTAGGCAGACGATGTCACGACAAGTGGTTCGATGTCGGCATTCGCCGTTTGCTACGTGAAAGAAATGGCCATATATTTCTCCGTGAATACATGCCTCAAAATGTTATTATGGCCCTATGTTTATCTTTGTTATATTTCCATAGACGTCATTGTCTTTGTTGTGTTTTTCATAATCATGATGTTTATCATAGTCTTTGTTATGTTTAGCTTAGTGTGATTCACTACACCAAGATCCTGCTGAGGGTGTTTATTATTACAGTATATTTTTCATATGGGTGATCAGTTGTAAAAATAAGTCTTTCCATTACGAGCTGAGAGAGAAAACTAGGTTATATCACACATGTTGCTACGTAGTTCACACAGACTTACGTCCATTATTAAATAGCTGTATCCCGTTATACCAAAACTGGTCACATAAGGCATGTTATTGAGGTTCAAACTTTGGCAGTAGATCTGGGGTGGTTCGCAGGAACATTCCTATAATAAATGTACACGTCAATTAATGCATGCCAATGGATATGAGTATAATGTGGGCACTGGAACAAGGTTTTAAGAAAGTGGCAGAAATGGCCACTTCAACTAAGTGGTTGGTACTGTTGAAATGGAAAGCAACGCACGTGTTCACTAACCTGCTTATGAATGTCCATAACATGTTAACGGAAACGATCTGCTGAGTTTCTGCCATATATTCCATGTTGCATCTTTTGCAGACGATGGCATCAATTATACTGCGGAATACATATGAATGCTTCCCTAATTTAGCACACCTTTTTTGGAAGCTAACCGAACTGGTCAGAATAACAACACCAAATGTTGGCAACTAGTCGTGGGCAGTTGGTAGGGCTTAAAAAAGGAAGTGCTGTGTGGTTCTGGAGTCAGCTTCTAACACTTATTTATAAAGATTGTAGCCAGTAAAATAAAATATGCCAGGGATCCTATCTGGTTGACATAATGTATATAACTTACGCTATGCTGATGACAGCGTCTTGATAGCAGTTAGCCAGGAGGAACTACAGGAAATGATAGAGACAATGTTATAGAAAGTGACGTAATGGAGTTTAACTTGAATAATAGAAAAACTGAAGTAATGGCGATATCAACAGAAACATTTCCTGTACAAATAAAGTAATTAGTGTTATTTTGCGAGTATCTAGGCACTTGGATAACAGCAAATGGAAGATGCATCACAGATATAAAGAACATAATAACACTAGCAAATACGGCATTCTATCAAATGAAGAACATTTTATACAAAACGTTCTTGTCGTTGGAAGTTAGAACAAGAATTATTGTATGTTACGTAGAACCACTTCTAACATATGGCTCAATCCTGGACAATTAGTAAATAAGCGAAAACATCCATGGCGGATATGGAGATGTAGTTTTATAGAAGACTAGCTGACCCGGCCCGGCTTCGCCCAGGTCCTAGTGGGGAGCATCTCATTTAATTCATATAAGTAGTCATATAAGCTCCAGTTCCCGTTCCCGACTATCTATCTATCTATCTATCTATCTATCTATCTATCTATCTATCTATCTATCTATCTATCTATCTATCTATCTATCTATCTATCTATCTATCTATCTATCTATCTATCTATCTATCTATCTATCTATCTATCTATCTATCTATCTATCTATCTATCTATCTATCTATCTATCTATCTATCTATCTATCTATCTATCTATCTATCTATCTATCTATCTATCTATCTATCTATCTATCTATCTATCTATCTATCTATCTATCTATCTATCTATCTATCTATCTATCTATCTATCTATCTATCTATCTATCTATCTATCTATCTATCTATCTATCTATCTATCTATCTATCTATCTATCTATCTATCTATCTATCTATCTATCTATCTATCTATCTATCTATCTATCTATCTATCTATCTATCTATCTATCTATCTATCTATCTATCTATCTATCTATCTATCTATCTATCTATCTATCTATCTATCTATCTATCTATCTATCTATCTATCTATCTATCTATCTATCTATCTATCTATCTATCTATCTATCTATCTATCTATCTATCTATCTATCTATCTATCTATCTATCTATCTATCTATCTATTTATTCATCCATCCATCTAGAGGACCCGGCCCGGTTTCGCCCAGCCCCTGGCGGGGATCTATCTTTCTATCTATCCATCCATCTATCTATCTATGTTCGGAGTACATATAGCAAGGGGACTTAACTTAAGATATAGCAATGCTACTAAAAGTTATGTCCCTTGTTTTATTTTTTCTTATGTTGAGTCATGTAATTACAAAATTAAATTTTAGTAAGTAAATAGATGATTGTACACTAAGAAACTATTGGTTGCACGGGAATGAAAAGAAAACATGTTGAAAATTTCATCTCAATCGGATGGACCGTTATCGAACGCATCAAATACATCCCCACCCACAGACATACATTGTGTTTTATATATATAGATTCCTTGGACAGATAAAATGTGTAATCTATATATTGTGTGGGAGGATAAGTCGCAATGACAACTTACCACAAACATCAGAAAGAGGCAGTCTTGGTTGTTTTTTTTTTTTTTTTTTTTTTTTTTTGAGGGGAGGGGAGGGGGCCGTTTTGAAAAAACAACAACACTGAAACATGTAACAACTGGAACGATTTGTGGAATGAGATATAGCGAAAGATGGTGCAGTGAAGTCGACCCTGTCGACAATTAAGCGACCTTTTTATAGAGAACTAGCTGACCCGGCCCGGCTTCGCCCAGTCCTTGGTGGGGAGCATCTCATTTAATTCATATAAGTAGTCATATAAGTTCCCGTTCCCGTTACCGACTATTATGTCTGTCTGTCTGTCTGTCTGTCTGTCTGTCTGTCTGTCTGACCCGGCCCGGCATCGCCCAGCTCCTGGTGTGGAGAATCTCATTTAATTCATATAAGTAGTCATATAAGCTCCCGTTCCCGTTCCCGACTATCTATCTGTCTGTCTGTCTGTCTGATCCGGCCCGGCTTCGCCCAGCCCCTGATGGGGAGCATCTCATTTAATTCATATAAGTAGTCATATAAGTTCCCGTTCCCGACTGTCTGTCTGTCTGTCTGTCTGTCTGTCTGTCTGCGTGTCTGTCTGTCTAATCATTTATTGGTTGCAGTTAGAACAACCTTAGATAAACGAAGAACAACTTACAAAAAGCATTAGAAAGAGCACTTGAAAGATCTTTACATCTTCCCCAACAATTAACTTGGGTAAATGGAGCAGCGGCAGCAGGAGCAGAAGAAGAAGAAAAAGGAGGAGTAGGAGCTGGGAGGAGGAAGAGGGAGGTGGAGGAGGGAGGAGGAGGGAGGAGTAGGAGGGAGGAAGAGAGAGGCGGAGAGAGGAGGAGGAGGGAAGAGGAGGGAGGAAGAAGGAGGAGGAGTAGTAGTGAGGAGGAGGGATTAGGAGGAGGAGGAGGGAGGAGGAGGGAGGAGGAGGGAGGAGGAGGGAGGATGAGGAAGGAGGAGGAAGGAGGAGGATGAGGGAGGAGGAGGAGGCAGGAGGAGGGAGGAGGAGGGAGGAGGAGGAGGGGGGGAGGAGGAAGAGGGAGGAGGAGGGAGGAGGGGGAGGAGGGAGGAGGAATAGGGAGGAGGAAGAGGGAGGAGGAAGAGGGAGGAGGAAGGAGAAGGAGGAGGAGGAGGGAGAAGGAGGTAGGAGAAGAAAGCAGGAGGGGGAGGAGGAGTGAGGAGGAGAGGGAGGAGGAGGGAGATGGAGGAGGAGGGGGGAGGAGGGAGGAGGAGGAGAGAGGAGGAGGAGGGAGGAGAAGGAGGGGGAGGAGTAGGAGGGAGGATGAGGAAGAGGAGGAGGAGGGATGTGGAGGGGGGAGGAGGAGGGGGGAGGAGAAGGAGGGAGAGGGAGGAGGAGGAGGGAGGAGGAGAGAGGGAGGGAGGAGGAGAAGGAAGAGAGGAGGAGAAGGGAGGAGGAGGGATGAGGAGGAGGGAGGAAGAGGAGGAGGGGAGGAGTAGGAGGAGGAAGAGGGAGGAGGAGGAGGAGGAGGAGAGGGAGGAGAAGGAGGAGGAGGAGGAGGGGGACTTAGGAGGAGGAGGAGGAGGAGGAGGGAGTAGGAGGAGAGAGGAGGAGAAGGGAGGAGGAAGGAAGAGGAGTGATTAGGAGGAGGGAGGAGGTCGATGGAGGCAGGAGGAGGAAGAGGGAGGAAGAGGGAGGAAGAGGAAAGAGGGAGGAGGAGGAGGAGGAGGAGGAGAAAGAGGGAAGAGGAGGATGGAGGAGGGAGATGGAGGAGGGGGGGGGAAGAGGAAGAGGGTAGGAGGTGGAGGAGGGGAGAGGAGGAGGAGGAGGAATATAACGCATATGCCTGTAGATTTAATAATGGCTGAAGTTGTTCCATGCCTTCTTAGAGTTGGCGACAGTGTAAAGAAATATAAAATCTTCAAACTTGATAGAGATAAGGTAACTATTATTTATTTATTCTTTAAGCATAAAAAGATGAGTTACAATGTTATGCATTATGCATTATTTTTATGAAAACTTTGAAAATGCCTTAAAGATTGTATCATTATTTATTATAACTCATATGCCGGTACATAACTATGGACAAAGAGTTTATAAATCTTTGAAAACGATGCCACAATATGACTATAAGGTATACAGAAAAGTTATTCCCCTTGAAATAACTTTTACAGAGTTAAGTCCCCTGAAATATATGAAATTATAATGAGAAATGAAATAATATTGGGTAAGCAGCCGATTTCACACTAAAAAATATGACAGTTGGCAGCGCTGGAATGAGAGGAAGACGTGTAGAAAATTTCATCTCAATCGGATGGACCATTCGCGAGCGCATAAAGGACATACAGACATACCCACACACATCCTGTTTTATATATAAGAAGAAGACAAGAATAGACAGTTCTTGACAGTCTTGTGTCATGGCACAGAAGGAAGTCAGCACATGAATTGATATAAGCCGCTGGAAATCGTGGGATGTAGAGAAGCATGATCGCCCACGTCGGTCGGCAAGGCATTTGATGATAACGTGGCCTGTAAGCCACTACAGTATTCTGATGAAAGATCTGCTGGATGTTCAGATCAGATCTGAGAATGCTGAGGTGGAGATGGATAACTTTGAAAGAAGCTAAGTTGCTGGGATGACAGATCGCAACCAATGTGATGTTATCTGGGGTGGAACTGGACAGGCGCCTACCCGCCCAAAGCTCATTCCTGACTAATGAATATATACTGGTGGACTCGGCTGGAGGTTGACGCATCGCTTCTGTGAATATCGTATGGACATCCAACCACCTCTGCGAAGTGGTCATGTACGTGAAAATATTAGTTGCATATCCTTTACAAGGACGTTGCAGTCAACACCAGCATTATTCGCTTTTGTGATTTCTAGGCAAATTTACGTTCATTAGTTTGATATTGCTTTCTGAACGACCGGAACCCATACCATATCGTAAAAACCAACGCAAGGCGGCATGCAACCAAATCTCCCGCAGCTGTGTTCGAACGCGGGTATGCGGGATTACGAACTGTGTTCATAACTCTTTCGCCATGGAGCGGGCTCATTTATGTTATTGACTTACAATCCTACACCGTGACCACACACACACACACACACACGCACGCACGCACATATATAGTGTGTGTGTATGTGCGCGCGTGCTTGCGTGTGCGTGTGTGCGTGCGGGTGTGTGCGTGTCATGTTCTTGTTCATGTGTTTATATGTATAGATTAGATTGGACAAGTATGCACAAATATATTTTACAATTATGTTTGTTTGTTTCGTTTGCGCTCTAAATACTCCCATCTCCTGTCCTTCTTCCACCCTGTCTTGTTTCGTTTCCTGAAAGTTAAGTTTCAGTTGTTGTTTTTTTTTAAATGTTGCATATCCCTTACAGGGACGTTGCAGTCAACACCAGCATTTTCAGTTGCTGTTGATGTACTAGGCAAGATTACGCTCAGTAGTTTGCTATTGCTTTCTGAGCGACCGGCTCACGTACCACGTAAGTCACCGCCGCGGCCAGAACCCCTACAGATTCTCGCCGTACGTCACGCCACTCACGAGAGTACACGGGATGACAGAGAAAGACGTTACATCCCTAGGCCAGGTGAGCCAGCTTTTTTTTCAGTTTCAGTTTCAGTTTATTCCCAATTTAATGTTACTTCGTTTCCATCCATCCATCATGTGCCAAGCCGAATAAGCGTGGGCGGTAATGTTTTGCCATCTCACTCGATCACTAGTGTCGTGGATCAGCTCCGTGTTCCTGTCTTGACCATGCCACGTGGCCAAGCAATCCAGGTATTTACTTCTCGGTCTTCCACTTCGTCTCTTCCCTTCGATCGTGCCAGTCGTCGCCAAGTTCTCCAAGTCATTTCTTCTCATAACATGCCCAAAAATGTTTGTTGTCTACGTCTAATGACTCTAATCATTTATGCGATCTTCATTTGTTTCTTGAAGGACTTGTTTATTGGTTTTTCTGTCTGTCCGTTGTATTCTTTGCATTTTCCTCAGAAACCACATTTCCACAGCCATTAGATATTTTTTTTCAGCTTGACTGATCATTGTCCACGCTTCACAACATTACAAAAGTATAGGCTGTGTGTAACACTTCAACACTCGTTTCCTCGTTTCAATTGATATCTTTTATATTGGTCAGTATGTTTTTCATCTTGCTAAGGGTTACCTTCGCAATGGCAATTCTTGTCATCTCTTCAAGGCATCTCCCATCTTGTGTTATGACTGTTCCGAGATAACTGTATCGATTCACTTGCTTAAGAATATACCCATTTACTCGTATATAACATTGTGGTATTTCCTTCTTCCCAGTGACGACCATAATCTGGGTCTTCTTAATATTCAGTTCCAACCCTACTTGTTCACTGTGTGGAACAACCGCATCTACTAAATTTTGCAGGTCCTGTTCATTGTCTGCAATCTAGACTGTATCATCTGCATATCTAATGTTATTGATATATCGTCCCCCAATGTTTATTCCTTCCATATCTTCTGTATTTCTGAAAATATTTTAACTGTACCTTCAAGAGATTATAAACTTCAATTGATGCAAATGCAATGCTTCTATCTTTATTATTAGCTGAGATAATACTTGTGATGCATAACTTTCTGGCGTACCCTCGTATTCAGACCATATATTTACCTTATAAGGACATACATCTCCAGTGACGGGCATAGAAGATAGGCAGGTGAAAACCAGAGATATTAAAACCCGCATTTTAATCTTGTTTAATTAGTGTTTAAATTCAGCTGAAACAGAGATTTCAGGGAAAAGAAACATATTCTTTTAATGAAACAACGAAGCATTACTGAAAATATAAGTATAATGCAATTAATATGAACAAAATTTGCTTCTCTCATTAACCCCTCCCCACCCTCTCCTTTCTCTATCTTTCGATCTCTCTCTCTCTCTCTCTCTCTCTCTCTCTCTCTCTCTCTCTCTCTCTCTCTCTCTCATCTCTCTCTCTCCCCTCTGGTATATATATATATATATATATATATAATATATATATATTATAATATATATATATATATATATATATATATATAAAGTTAGTTCGCTTTTTCGTTTTCTCTGTTTCTGTCTGTCTGTCTGTCTGCCTGCCTGTCTGTCGACCTGTCTGTTTGTCTGTCTGCCTGCCTGTCTGTCTGTCGATCTGTCTGTCTCTGTCTCTGTCTGTCTGTTTGTATGTCTGTCTCTCTCTCTCTCTCTCTCTCTCTCTCTCTCTCTCTCTCTCTCTCTCTCTCTCTCTCTCTCTCTCTCTCTCTCTCTCTCTCTCTTTGTTTCTCTTGGAATGTTAGATGGGCCTGTGTGCTCAGTTCATCATTCTTTAAAAATAAAGTTCGTTCGTTCTCTCTCTGTGTGTGTCTTTCTCTCTCTCTCTCTCTCTCTCTCTCTCTCTCTCTCTCTCTCTCTCTCTCTCTCTCCCTCTCCCCCCCCCCCATATATATATATATATATATATATATATATATATATATATATATATATATATATATATATATACACACACATGTCATAAATGCTTATTATTGCTAATTTCTGTCTGTAATTTTCTTCTATCTATGCTTGTAATCACCCTATATTTATTTTTCCTTGAGGACTAAAAGAATACCTTCCTCCTGTTGTCATGAACTGGTTCTGTTCAGTGCGTGTCATATCTAGCGACATCATCTTTTCTACACTTACAAACGTCTATTGCGTTAATGACTCGAAGGAGTACATTTGGGAGGGTGCAAGCCTTATCCTGGTGTAAGGAAATGCAACTTAAGACTAAATGTCATGGCAGGGCAGACCAAGCCCTAAGTCTTGGTCGGCAACTTGTCAAGGATCGAAGCTACGACAGGTGGACAGTTAGAGCATTCCTTTACTGATGAGGCGGCTTCTACAGCTTGTCTTCTTGCAGATGTGTTGGTGTCACCTTTCCTCTGGAGTAAACTAGGCAGGGGCTAAGAAAGGGATCATGCTGCATGGACTACACATGGCCTTTACAATTCAGCCCAGTCATTGTGCTATGGAGAGGTATAACTCCATCTCAGGTCTTACCGCTATGAGTTGTAGTGATTATGCCTATTTTTATTTTTATTTTTTTTATTTTTTGTGTAACACAGTTTAACAAAATATAGTCTGACAAGACGGCAAGGTGCCAGTAAAGTAATGACTTAAAAACATTGCATTTTCATTAGGACACGCGTTCCCTTACCTTCTAGATAATTATCTGGAACCACTCAAGAAAAAGACCCGTGTGTTAAGTTTTCACCTGGTCACCTATAGCACGTTACCATTGTGTTGGCTTTTTTTTGTTTTTTTTTGGCGCTGTGATAAGACAGTGTTCAAAGTATAGAGCTAAGCAGAGACCGATTTAAATTAACACAGAATGATGAAATCACGTATTGGGAGTTGAGACAACAATAACAGTTGTAATGATGACTGCGCAGATTAGTCCAAAGGTTACAAAGTTTAGATATTGATAAGGTCGGCTCGAAGATAAGCAATGATACATTATCAGCCGTAGAATACAAGAGATGTCACATTGTACCATCAAGGTAAGAGACCGCTGTACCATCAAGACAAAAGACTGTTGTGCCATCAAGACAAGAGACTGTTGTACCATCAAGATATGAGACTGTTGTACCACCAAGACAAGAGACTGCTGTACCATCAAGACAAGAGACTGTTGTACTATCAAGACAAGAGACTGTTATACCACCAAGACAAGAGTCTGTTGTACTATCAAGACAAGAGACTGCTGTATCATCAAGACAAGAGACTCGTACCATCAAGACAAGAGACTGTTGTACCATAAAGACAAGAGACTATTGTACTATCAAGACAAGAGATTGTTAAATCATCAAGACAAGAGACAGTTGTACTATCAAGACAAGAGACTGTTATACCATCAAGACAAGAGTCTGTTGTACTATCAAGGCAAGAGACTGTTGTACCATCAAGACAAGAGATTTTTGTGCCATGAAGACAAGAGACTGTTATGTCATCTAGACAATAGAATGTTGTACAATCAAGACAAGAGACTGTTATACCATCAACACAAGAGACTGTTGTACCATCAAGACAAAAGACAGTTATATCATCATTCAGACAAGTGGCAGTTACACTATCAAGATTAGAAAGAGTTATACATACCATCAAGACAAAAGACAGTTATGCATACCATAAAGAAAAACGTATACCATCAAGACAAGAAACAGTTATACCATCAAGATAAGAAACAGTTATACCATCAAGACACGAAACGGTTATACCACCGAGACAGTTATACAATCAAAACAAGAGACAGTTATACCATGAAGATAAGAGACAGTTATACCACCAAGATAATAAACAGTTATACCATTAAAACAAGAAATAATTTTACCATAATAACAAGAAATAATTGTGCCATCAAGGCAAGAGACAGTTGTACAATCAAGAGGATATACTGTTATACCATCAAGACAATATACATTTATGCCACCACGACAAGAAACAGTTATACCACCGAAACAAGGGATAGGTGGTGCTGTAGACCCTTTAAAACCGACCTACAAAATGAAACAGATCGGCTCTGATTTGTTTTATCTTCCTCTGCGACATTTCCTGGACTCAGAAATATTTAAATGAAGACATTCGTTGCCTCCAAGTATCAGAAGATACGGGTGAGTGTGACGTGGTTTCTCAACCAAATTGGCTTCCTGGGAAGAGGCAGATTTGAGTTTTCACACCCTAGAATAATGAGGTGTTGTGGCAAATTCTCTTCCTTCACATATAATGATATTTCCTCCCCAGACACTGCCAAGAAAACTGACAATTGTCAGGTGCCCACTTTATGAGGCTGGGTAGACTCCAGAGCCGGACAGTTTGAGACAACGAATCCTGTCACATCTGGGGATTTGAACCCGGATACCGTCTTGGAAAGCAAGCGCACAAACAACTATGTCACTGGGACTCTGGATGTTGTGAGTGCACAAATGTTGTCAGCGTGTATGCCAGGACCGGAAGCATAATTATTAGAGGATTGACTGGTTTACCAATACAGGTTTCCGAGTTAAAGTTTGCTGCATGTCCTTCACAGGAAGTTGCAATCAACCCAGCATTTATTGGCTGTGATTTACTAGGCATTGTTAGCTCAACCGTTTGCTTTCTGAACAGTAGACGCCTCCTACCATCGAAGTCAACACAATGTGGTCTGCTGCCAAATCGCCCACGGCTTCCGATTACACTTCATATCATTTGCATGTGCAAAACACCACCCTCCCCACCCCCATGTTTTGCGCTTTGAGATGTATTTACACAGACGATATTCAAATTGTTACTAGAAGACAAGGCGATGAAGAAAAGAGCTAGTCACAGCAGCCCATCTTACATTTATGTGTATGTGAAAACTTTTACTTTATAGGCCTTATGTCTGTATCTACTATGAAATTTATCATACACTACGGGTTCAGAATCCCTGGCCAATATTTTCAAACCTTTAAACTTCTAGGTCTGTGTTTGTATGGAAGATAACAAACGGTTGACGTCATTTATGTGAAAATGGGTCTCCCTTTGGAAACCTCAAACCAGCACGTTAATGGTCTCACAATGCTCCCGCCTATGTTAAAATGCATTCAGTGTTCGTTCCTTCTTCTACTTCCTTATGTAAGATAAGAGTATTCATTGGCAATTTCCCGTCTTGACAGACGATAGTTTGGTACATTGTGCTTCAAAAGGGCTTAATAACTACGACCCATAGCGGTGACGAGGGTGGCTGATGAGGCCAATTCGTGCTGCAAATGTTTGTCCACAGTGGATGCATGTGAAAACATGGTCATTTCCACCATCATGCACCATCTTACGTCTCTCACGCTCTGTTTGCTTTATCTGCAATCATTTTCTCCTTTGTCTTTATTCCATTTCTGATAGTTGCCCTCCATGCAATACGTTCAGCGGCGACTTGCTCCCAATGTGCATTATCAATGCCTGTATCAGTCATGTCCCGCTTACACACATCTTTGTATCGTAGTAGAGGCCGACCCTGAGATCTCCTACCCATCTGTAATTCACCAAAAATGATGTCCTTTGGTATTCTACCATCATCCATCCTCCTAACATGTCCTATCCATCTAAGTCTACGAAGACTGAGCATGGAACACACCGTCACACAACCTGATCTTTCCAATACTTCAGTATTTGTGATTTTGTCTTGCCACTTAATACCAAGTATTCTTCGCAGACACCGCATATGAAAGCTGTTTAAACGTTTCTCTTGGTGTGAGTAAGTTGTCCAGGTTTCACTGCCATAAAGAAGAGTACTAAGGACACAGGCTTGGTAGACGAGGACTTTTGTTTTGGCAGTAAGCTTCCTGTTCTCCCAGACTCTTTTTGCTAACATGTTCATTGTTGTTGCTGCCTTACCAATCCTGATGTTGATTTCCTGATCTAGGGATAATTTGCTATTTACCTCTGATCCTAGATATGTAAAATGGTCTACTATCTCCAGTTCGGCGTCGTCAATAAAGATTGATGGTACCCCATGTGCACCTTGTGACATAATCTGTGTCTTCTTTTTGTTAATTGTTAAACCAAATTCAGAACAAGCATTGGAGAATGCAGATAGTAGATGTTGTAATTCTTCCTCAGAGTGGGTCGTAATTGCAGCATCATCCGCAAAAAGCAACTCTCTTATAAGTACCTTCCTAATTTTGGTCTTGGCCTTCAATCTCTGAGCATTATAGAGGCCGCCATCTGAGCGTGAGTGAATGTATATACCGGCATCCTGATCACGAAAGGCATATTTCAGTAGAAGTGAAAAGTATATTCCAAAGAGGGTGGGAGCTAGTACACAACCTTGCTTAACTCCACTCTTGATTTCAAACTCTTCTGAAGTTGCACCATCAAACTTGATTATACCCTTCATGCCTGTGTGGAACGATTCCACAATGGACAGAAGAGTTGGTGGGCAGCCAATCTTCTTTAGTGCCTTGAACAGACCCTCACGACTGACCAAATCACATGCATTTCTGAGGTTGATGAAGGCAATAAACAGTGGTTGATTTTGTTCCCGGCATTTTTCTTGCATTTGTCGCAATGAGAATATCATATCAGTGGTAGACCGGTTCTGTCGGAAGCCGCACTGTGATTCGGGGTAGACTTGATCTCCCAGGACTTGAAGTCTGCGCAGAACAATTCTGGCAAATACTTTCCCAACAATACACAGAAGTGAGATACCCCTATAGTTGTTACAGTCGCTCCGATCGCCCTTGTTCTTGTACAGCGTTATGATGCTTGAATCTTTGAAATCCTGTGGGACTTGTCCTTCTCGCCAGCATAGCTCTATTAGCTGGTGGATCTGTAGAGTGAGTGTGTCTTGCCCACTCCTGATTACCTCTATTGGAATCCCATCCTTACCTGGAGCCTTGCCAGATGCAAGTTCATTTCTAGCACACTTAACTTCTGTTATGGTGGGAAGTGTGTCCAGGTGGTCAAGAGTTGGCAGGGCCTCTATGGCGTTGAGGGCATCATCCGCTAGCTTGGTCTCACTTGAGTAAAGCTCTAAATAGTGCTCTACCCATCTATCCATCTGCTGTTTCTTATCAGTGATGATTTCTCCAGTCAAGGTTTTCAGTGGTGCACTTCTTTTGATCATTGGACCACAGGCTTTCTGTATCCCTTCATACATGCTTCTGATGTTTCCCTTATCACTTGCGATTTGAATGGACTCGCATAACTTGATCGCAAACTGCCTGGCAGCCTTCTGCGCATCCTTCCTAGCTTGCTTCAGCTCACTCAGAGTGTTACGCGTTGTTCTTTCCTTGTTTCTTAAGAGAGCTATCTTCTTTTTATCAATCAAGGACTGCAGTATCTGGCTGTTTGCCGCAAACCATTCCCGCCTTTTATGATCCACATGTCCTAAACCCCTACCGCTGTTTTATAAAAAGTTTCCTTAAGTTTACTCCACATTTCATTTACTGTACAATTTTCTGAAGTATCAGTGAAAACGTCTTCAAATTCCTGTTGAAGCTCAAAGCACTTTCCAGGATCGTGAGTGTTAATAATATTAATCCTGAGGCTAGATTTGTGTTTAGCTATGTAGATTCTCTTTGGTCTCAGTCTAACTCTTGCAACAACCAAAGAGCGATCCGTATAACAGTCAGCACTGTGGTAACTTCAAATTAATGATGTATGGTTCAGATGTTGTCTCCGTGTGATAATAAAGTCCAGCTGATGCCAATGGCCGGATCTTGGATGTGACCTTATGCAGCTCTTTTGTTTTAAAAAAGGAGTTTGTAATACATAGGTCATTTCTGGTGCAATGCTCCAGCAGCTTTTGCCCATGTCCATTCATGCCACCGATGTTGTATTTTCTAAGACACACTGGCCATGAACTCGATTCCTTGCCCAAACGAGCATTGAAATCACCGAGCATATAAATGTAGTCAGATTTTGGAAGTGCCTTGATCACAGAGTCTAGCTCCTCATAGAACGTATCCTTCACATCATCCGAGGAAGCGAGTGTCGGTGCATATGCAGTCATAATGGTGGCAAAACCACAAGAGGTTGCCAAGCGCAGGGATAATAGTCTTTCATTACCTCCAGCTGGGATATCAATCATTCCCAGTAGCGAATTCTTCACTGCAAAGCCCACACCGTGTTGCCTTTTTTCTGCCTGCCCTCTACCCTTCTTGCAGGCCAGCAATGCAATATCAATGTTAAGACGATTGAGTTCAGCATCAATCACAGCCGTTTTTCTCACATCGTCGATATTTGTCAAGTCACTGGAAAATCCTGGACACATGGTTCTTATGTTCCAGGTTGGAAGCTGTAGCTTGAGATTTCTATTTTCTTTTTATTAGTACCTGGTGCATTGATTGGTTTTACAGCCTGCGATTCGGATTTTGTCCTAGCCCCAACAGGCAGGCAGGCTGTGGCGGATCAGCACCCAATTGGCCGGGGGCTGCCCAGCTTAAAGCGGGCGGTAGCTGATCAGTGACAGCTGTAGGTGTCTCCCACTGTCAGAGGCAACTCGTGGCGCCAGTTGACAAGGACTTATAACCTGTAAACAGTTATCTCTCGCTTTGATTCCGAGACCGGTTAAGACCAGGGATGGAGTTATTGCCTCTCCATAGCACAAAGCCTGGGCTAAAATATAGAGACCATGTGTTGCCCATGCAGCATGATTCCCCTCTCGGCCTGCTTAATTCATTCCAAAGGAAAGATAAGAGTATACCATGACAGATACAGCCGTATGGTTGTGGAGCATAAGACCTTCATATCATCATCATCATCATCGTGTGCAGGAGGACAGCATGACCGAATGGATAAGAGTGTTCGTTCTTAAACATCAGGTGTGATGATGCCGAGTTAGCGGGTTAAATCCTTACACCGGACACTTGGACTAAAATGTTTACTTCTCGAGCTTGACTTGTGGACGTAAATTAGAAGTATTTCAGAAGTCGGAGCGGGTTTGCTTGATGGCGAGAGACACTTGTAACATAAACTAATCGACCACGCTCAAATATCAATGGGGGGAGGGGGATAATTAACGGTTAGGATTTGCCATCTCATATGTCTTATGTCTTGGACACGGTCTGTATTCGTATCCTGACAATGCCACCCAAGTATTTACCTCTTTGTCTTCCCCTTGCTCTAATTCATTCAAGTTTGCTCGCAAAGTCAAACTGTTGACTATCAGAGTCTAATTTCTCTAATCAAGTTACGGTTTCAATCTGTTTATTGAAAGATTGTCTTATTCTTTTGTTTGTTTTTATTGCTCTCTATTCATGGTATTCTTTGCTATTTCTTCAGAAATCACATTTCCGCTGCCATTAGATGTTTCACATGCATCATTGACGTCAAGATATGGGTCACATTACTCGCGAGTGCTGATTAGTCTATAAACAAACAGAGCTAGCACCATATACCCAATACATCTAGAGGTGTGTAAAATGGTCCTTTATTTTATTAGTCTATGCATGATCTTATGAAAACAACAACAGAAAGTTTGACTCAGACATGCCAGCTCAGCGTGAACGAAAACAAATTAAACAAATACTTTTGAAAGTCTCACTCGAGCAAAGGCCAGACGGACATATAATCAGACTGCTACTGGTACCATTACTATTGGGATTCTTCACTGGCTGTTGCAGATGAGGACGAAGCATGCATGGGTATTTTCTAACTGCAATGATGTTGATTCTTGACTCAACTCATCTCTAGGCAGAATTTAGTAGCTGCAGATACAGACCACCCACTGCATGAGGCGCTGGATGCAGTTCAGGGTCAGCGACTGATAAGAGGGAAATCATGGATGGCTCAGGCAGAGGATACGATCAGACAGGTGTGCCCCTTGGAGAACATTAGGCATGGAGAGGAGTGGGTCAGAGTGCCAGCGGAGCAGTCAGACTTGTGCAGAGTTATAATCACATTAATTGTGCAGGGAGTGGCTAGCAGGGGCCACGGAAATGGAAATCCAACAACTAATTCAGGAGTGGCTTGCTTCGCTTCGGAGGTCACGGGTGACAAGCATCGCCTGGATCTTTTCTCCGGGGCATGCCGGTGTGCTGGGAAATGAACAGGCAGGACAGATTGGCTGGCTCTGCAGAACTTGGTGGAGTATTGATACATGACAAGGCAGACGTGGTTGCGGCCTTGTGGGAGCACGTGCACACTTCGGAGGAGCAAATGGATTACCATGGTCTGGCAAGAATGAGACGAGTGATGAGGGGATCTGGCCGACACTCAACGCTCAGAGGAAAGGCGAGATGGACATATAATCAGATTGCTACTGGTACTATTAGTGTTGGAACTCTTCGCTGGCTGCTGAGGATGGGGACAGAGCGCTTATGGGAATGCCCCGAATGCTGTGACGTCGATTCCTAAATCAATCAATCAATCAATCAATCTCTAGGCACATTCTGGTTTTAATCATCTACCTTGGGCGGAAGCCACAGTAAAGCAGTGGCTAGCATGCTTGTCTGGCAGCCTGGTGGTGATGTGTTCCAATCCCTGACAAGGCAGAGATGTTAAAAACATTGGCTGGGTCCCCCAGCCTAAAACAGATACCTTAAGATGTTCTAGGAAGTAAAGATTGGCTGGCTTGATATTGACCACATCAACCAGGAAATACCATTTGGTTTATACAAATTTGGTCTATACAAATTTGGAGCCAGCACCATATACCCAATATGCCTCATGATGTGAACAAGGGTCCTTGACTTTTGATTTTATATCTTCCTCAGTCACCAAACTGTGAGATAATAATAGAAGGGACAATGTTTAACCCAGGAGAGACATTTAAATACCTAGGGGCAATTATAGCATCAGATGAAAGATACACAACAGAGATTAAGAAAGGAATATAACAATCAAAACTGCATTTCAGAAAATGAAAAGTATCTTATGCAATAAGTCACTATCATTGAATGTAAGAAAGAGAGTGGTGAAATGCTAAATAGAACCTGTTTTGCTGTATGGCAGTGAGTCTTGGAATGTAAATGAACAAATTAGCAAGAACTTGGAAGCAACATAGATGTGGTTCCTGAGATGAATGTTTTGAATTTTTTGAACTACCAGAGTAGTTAACAACGACTGTCTGAAACAGGCTAATGAAACTAGAACATTATATACAACAATAAGGAAGAGACAAACATCTTTCTTCGGTCGTGTGATGAAAAGAGAGATATTGGAGAACATTGTGACAACTGGAAAGATCGAGGGGAAGAGAGGCAGAGGCAGACCAAGAGAAATTATGCTGGATGGATTGAAAAGGTGGCATGGAGGAATATCAGCAGAGTTGATCCAGAACACCAAAGACCGAGATCCGTGGAGAGCCATGAACGTCTACGCCAGCTGGCAGGGCACATGATGATGATCTACCCCAGTACCAAGTCTAGGACTAACAACTGAAAATATAGTCATCTTCAGTAATGATAGAAAAATAACATCAAGAACAGCAAACACTAGTACAATAAAAATAGGATACAAATGTATTCAAAGTGTTTAATAACAGTTTATTAAAATAAATGTCATGGGATGAGTAACAGTAATATTTACAAATGGTGTAAACATAAAAAACAAATGAAAACATTAAAAAAAGAGATTTCTCAATCTAGAACAATACAGATCACAGCTATATCTAGATGACAACAAATTATATTTACAAATGTTAACTGATCCACAGAGGATGTGCATATATTATGCACATTAACAAAGCTGAGGTTGGTTACAAACAGATGAAACTGAATTATCAAGTTGTGTATTACGTGTACCACATAATAACCGACTAATCACGCCTCTTCTTTAAATGTGCGTAATATACCGGACACAGCAATATGGTCTGATGTGTTTGTTATTTGGCCTAGGCAGGGTTAATAGAAAATTCTGAGACCTATGGTGCTTTTTTATTTTTCGTTCGCTCATTTTGAACTCAAGTGTAATCCAGATGTGTACTACTTCTAGTGTACTGGACTGATTTTTGCATGTGGATTAGCTTTCCCTATTGACAGTGTCCCTCGCCATCAGGCGAACCCACTTGAACTTCTGAGGTACTTGTAATTTATGTCCCTAAGTCATGGACGAGAAGTCAACATTTTAGTCCAACTGACTGGTGAAGGTCTGCACCCGCTACCTCGGCATCAGCACACTGGAAGTTTCAGAGCGGGTGCTCTCACCCATTCAGCCATGCTAGCCTACACCCTTGGTGCTATGTCAATGGTTAGGTACAAATACTGTCCATACTCCACAGTTGGGGGTTCAGGTGGATGATAGACCTGGCTAATGATGAACCATCTTTTAGGTGTGTCCAGATGGCTATTACATCCAGAAAGTTATGTTCATTTGAGACTATCATCAATGAATTTCAGGACACATCAATACTCGATCAATGTAGTAAATTCATCAGTGTATAGCAACTGTGCCCGTCTGATGTTGATTGACAATCCCCCATGCACATTTGGTGGGCTGCACCTTCCTTCCCCCACCAATTATCAATCCAAATGCTTGCATTCTGTCTATTCATGGTGATTCATCAAGTTAACATTTCTTGTGCCAGCCAACCCTTCTAGGGGCATTCATGCCACGACTCAATGTTTGATTCGATTTCACAATTACCCCTACCCCGTTCAACTTCAAGGAGAGATTATAGTAGGGTCCATCACCGGCTCAGAATGATAGTCCTGTGATTGAGTCAGCCGCAAAAGCAGCTGCCCACGGTTTTACCCTCACAGTCCTATTAAACCGAAGATGATTGTTGTCCATATGGGGTAATGGATGGATTGTATCTAAATCCATCTCAATCCACTGAACTTCTGATATAGTGGTAGTACCAGCCAATCTATCTGTTCTTTCATTGCCCACAACACTTGTGTGTCTTAGTGCAAAGATAAGCTGACTTTGCAAATTGTGCACCTTTGCGAGGATTCAATCAAATGCAAAACATGCTTTATCTGTCTAGATCATACTCAATAAATCACTTACTATGCAAACATATATGTGGCTTTATGACTCAAGCTAACTAAAAGCCATTGAAAAGCCATTCTTTTAAAGCAACATTTTATTTCTGTAAATTGAACTGTCTATGACAGAAAAGCTTTATTAAAATATATGAGTTTAGTTCAGTCAAGAATTGATATCATAGCACTCAGAACATTCCTAGACGTGCTCAGTTCTCATCTTCAACAATCAGCTGAAGAGTCCCAATACTAATTGCTGCAAGCTGCAGTCAGACTTTGTGTCCGATCTGGCCTTTCCTTAGGAGTACTGAACGTTGGCCAGATCCTCTGGTCACTCCCTGCCCCAACATTCTCTCCAGGTCATGATGATTTATCTGTTCTTCCCACTAGTACACACAATCCAAAATGGTCCTGACCACATACATACACACACATACATGCACACATACATACAGATTACATTATAAGCATATATGCATACATATGTGCACATTTACATTCATATATACATATATACTCATATATATGCATACACATGAGCACATTTACAACACACACACACACATGCGCTCACAGCCATAGATGTGTATATACAGAGGCAGACAAATACACAGAGAGACAGTCAGAGAGAAGGAGGGAGGGTGAGGGGCAAGAGGAGGGCCAGACAAACAGTAGACAGATAACACCACAGACAAACAGTAGACAGATAACAACACAGACAAACAGTAGACAGATAACAACACAGACAAACAGACATGAAAAAACAAACAAACAGATGGGTGAATGCAAGCATGAATGAGTAGATAAATATGTATTTGGTCTTAGTCAGATATGGCTGAGCTACCGTCTACTGTAATGACAGCAGACGGTACTACCTGCTTTCTGTTAGCGCTTACCAAACCCGACACCCCACATTGTGTCAACGGCTTCAGGCAGAAGAGCGCAATTGGGGGAGGGGGGAGTACAAGCCTTATCCTTGTGTAAGGAAATGCAACCTAAAGACAAAATGTCATGGCAGGTGAGACCAGGCACTAAGCCTTGGCTGGCAGATGGTCTAGGATCGAAGCTCTGACAGGCGGACAGTTAAAGCATTGCTTTGCTGATCTGGCAGGTTCTGCAACTTGTCTTGTTCCAGATGTATTGGTGTTACCACTCCTATGGAGTGAACTACGCAGGCCTAGAGAGGGATCATGCTGCATGGGCAAATACACACACATGAACATATATTCTCTCTCTCTCTCTCTCTCTCTCTCTCTCTCTCTCTCTTTCTCTCTCTCTCTCTCTCTCCTCTCTCTCTCTCTCTCTCTCTCTCTCTCTCTCTCTCTCTCTCTCTCTCTCTCTCTCTCTCTCTTGTATAACACGCACACAAGCATATACAAAGATAACAACCAATGAAACCAAAGCAAGGCATCTATATACAGTCAACAGTGACTCTCGACCTGTATGTGAGATTTGGCCAGCCAGGCAGACCTTCATCGTATGTATCCAATGACTCTCGACCTGTATGTGAGATTTGGCCAGCCAGGCAGACCTTCATCGTATGTATCCAATCATTTTCAGGATTTCTGCGGCTACAGTGGAAAGACCAATATCTGCATGGGAGCTGGAACATAAATAAATGTCACTTCTTTATTATCAACCTTGGATTCATTAACCGTTGTTGACTACCTGTCTCACTGCTCAACTTACAAGACAATGAGATGTAGCTTACAAGATAGTAATGTGTAGCTTATAAGACAGAGGTGTAAGTTACAAGACATTGATGTGTAATTTACAAGGCAGTGATGTGTAACTTATTAGACAGTGATGTGTAACTTACCAGACAGTGAGGTGTAACTTACCAGACAGTGAGGTGTAACTTACCAGACAGTGATGTGTAACTTATTAGACAGTGATGTGTAACTTACCAGACAGTGATGTGTAACTTACCGGACAGTGCTGTGTAACATACAAGACACAGATCTGTAACAAACCAGACAGTGCTGTGTAACATACAAGACACAGATGTGTAACTTACCAGACAGTGCTGTGTAACATACAAGACACAGATGTGTAACTTACCAGACAGTGCTGTGTAACATACAATACACAGATGTGTAACTTACCAGACAGTGCTGTGTAACATACAAGACACAGATGTGTAACTTACCAGACAGTGCTGTGTAACATACAAGACACAGATGTGTAACTTACAAGACACAGATGTGTAACTTACCAGACAGTGCTGTGTAACATACAATACACAGATGTGTAACATACAAGACACAGATGTGTAACTTACCAGACAGTGCTGTGTAACATACAATACACAGATGTGTAACTTACAAGACACAGATGTGTATCTCTCTGCTTTTGTTTACATAATATTTTCCCATAAGTGTTCCTGTTGTCGCATGCTCAGACATCTTGTAAAGTAAACAAGTAAAGGCATGTGGTTCTGGCCCTATGTGTATAGACCAATCAGTGACTGGAGATGTGGTCAGTATCGTGCTGACCGCCTTTAGTTCCCAGAACACTTCCTAGCATCCATTTTAGGCTGAGCAGACCTGGAAGCCCAGATTCGAAAACATGACCACTGGACTAGCAGGCAAGCACAGGTATCTTGAATATAGTCAGATGTACAGATTACAGGCTTCCCGAAGTGTTCTCTTTATTTCTTGACCATTTGATTCATTTTAAGAACTAGATGTGGTCTGTCTGTCTGTCTGTCTCTCTCTCTCTCTCTCTCTCTCTCTCTGAAAATAGGTGGCGGATGTGTGTGGGTGTATAGAGGGTGTGTGTATGGGTGGGTGATATGTGTGGGTGGGTGAGGTTATGTGGGTGGGTGGGGGTTGTGTGTGGGTGGGTGGGGGTTGTGTGTGGGTGGATGGGGGATGTGTTTGGGTGGGTGGCGGTGTATGTGGGTGGGAGAGGGATGTGTGGGTGGTTGAGGGATGTGTCTCATAACATTGTAATATGCATTGTTTATGTTTACAACATTCACTTGACAATATATTTTCCTATGTGAATGTATCATGCACTATTGATGAATGAAAGATGAGTGATTGGAAGGGCTGAATGTAAGACGGGCCTGCGTGTCCAATTTGTAACCCTTTTACAATAAAGTTGAATTGAACTGAATTGAATTGAATCTCTCTCACTTAACACACACGCACATACAAATGAACTCATGCACACATGCACACCCACCCACCCACCCACACAGACAGACAGACAGCCAGACAGACAGACAGACAGACAGACAGACAGACAGACAGGCAGGCAGGCAGACAGACAGACAGACAGAGAGGGATGTCTGTAAGTAAGCAAATATATACACATTAAAACAAGAACAATATAAGCGATAAATGAATTTGAAGATATAAATTAAGACAATCAAATTTCCCAGTTGTGTAAACATGTATGATTATAAACAGGAAACATTTCCTTATGAATATCCTTTGCATGAAATGCTTTCATTCTAAATGAAATTCACTCAAAGAAGTCATGTTCTTCCTTTGCACACTACATAAGAAACGCTGTCATTTTATCTGCTATGTGCATGCAATCACCTAGTTGCTTCGTACTCAGCAGAATGACAAAGCTGGATGGTGCTGCTACTGAATGACACCTTTAGAAACTACTGACTATCATCTTCAGATTCCCTAAGTCAGTTTTCAGCATCCCCATGTCAGTTTTCAGCATCCCCATGTCAGTTTTCAGATTCTCCATGTAAGTTTTCAGCTTCCACGTCAGTTTTCAGCTTTCCCATGTCAACTTCCCAAGCAACTTTCTGGCTTCCCATTATGTGCATAAGCATAACACTGGGTTGTGGCACAACATTTGTGATGATATAGAAGAGTAGGTCGTATTTCTTGGCCTAGTGAAGTTGGAAATAAAACAAGATGATAGAAGAAATAAGAAAAGACAATTCGCATATCTCGGCCACATGACAAGACACACAATTCTGTACAACCCCATGCTGGACAGAAAAACGAAAGGCAGGTGAGAAAGAGGAGTCATTGATGCAAGTGGGAAGATAATATCAGATAATATCAACTGTAGGATGAACCTCAATCAGTCTGTGACAGCCAAACTGAGAGACAGAAAGTGTTGGAGATCCACTGCAGCCAACCTTCATTGTGGAGATGATGGATTGAATGATTGAGTGACTGATTATATGGAACTTACCTGGCTGTATTTGCCAAGGACTGAATTGTTTCAGCTAATTCATTTCCTGATTTCTTCATAGAGTTCAAGTGACGTGAATCCGTGTTTAGCTGCAATATTTAATTTTTGTAGGTAAATTATCATCTATCAGCAACATAAAGTATGTAAAGTATGTAAATTATCATCTATCAGCAACATAAAGTATGTAAAGTATGTAAATTATCATCTATCAGCAACATAAAGTATGTAATGTATGTAAATTATCATCTATCAGCAACATAAAGTATGTAATGTATGTAAATTATCATCTATCAGCAACATAAAGTATGTAAAGTATGTAAATTATCATCTATCAGCAACATAAAGTATGTAAAGTATGTAAATTATCATCTATCAGCAACATAAAGTATGTAAAGTATGTAAATTATCATCTATCAACACCATAAAGTATGTAAAGGAACCTCTTCTATGTCTTCAAGTGTACTGGGTATATGGTGCTAGCCTCACATTTGTATAGATGACCAGCACTAAATAGGTCATGTGGTCAGCATCATGCCGGCTGCTTCTACTCCCCAGAACATTTCCTGGTACCCATTTTAGGCTGGGTCCACCTGGGACCCCAGGATCAGCTTTTATAGATCTCACATCAGCAACTTAAAAGTAAACATTAAAGGAATGCTTTACACACCTTGAGACGTATTCAGCTTGTGGTGATTATTTTATACACCAACTGGCTCTGGATGAATGATGCCGTCAATATCAAGCCAGCCACCTTTACATTGCAAGACATTTCCTGCTACCCATTTTGGGCAGCGTCTAAGTGAGAGCCCAGTTCAATTTATTAAACATCTGCCTGGATGTGGGTTCAAAAACATGACCAGTGGTCACTGCATGCTGCTCTTCGATCAGCAACATGTTGAACTGATTAAGTGCCATAGGATGATAAATTGTCTTATTCAAACTTCCCATAATTGTCATGGGCTTATATATCAAACTAGAGTTAAAATATCAATATAGTAGTTTCCCCTATGAAACTCCCTTTAATTTGATGTATAATACAACATGTCTGCTACCACATTAACAACTTTTAAGCCATAACTGTGACACACCTTTACTACCCATGACATTCTATTTGGTCTGAAGCTGATAACATTAAACTATTTAAATATGCTACCTATGGTAGAGCCATCAACATGCAATAAATAAATTCAACATGATGTGGTCCAATTTGTATGCCATCTTTGTTTTTTGTTTTTGTTTTTTATGAACACTGTAGTTACAACATTCATTTTATCCTTTGCGATTTTTTCCTACAAAAGTTTACCATTTACATTTGCTGTTTTTTCTCTCTGTCTATGAACTTATTTATATTCTCGTAAAACTAACCTGATCAGAGAAATTAGACATAGACAATCAAGATTTGTTGGGCACATTATGAGACGAAATAAACTTGAGAACTTGGTGACAACTGGCAAGATTGAGGGGGGAAAAACAAAGGGATGGCTTGGCCACGTGGCATGATCTAGACAAGAACACCAAGGTGATCCATGACTCTGGTGATTGTGTGAGATGGCAAAACATGACCGCCTATGCTTATCGTCATGGCACATGATGATGATCTTTTCCCCTCTACTTCTGTTTCTTTCTGCTTTTCAGCACCAGGCTAACATTTCACTGTGTTATGTTTTGAAGAGAGAAGTAATGAAACATTCCTTACAGTTATATTTACTGTCAAAAAGATCAAACTGAACACTTACCAGTCTTTTGATAACCCTGAGTAAAACCTTCTGTTTTCTTGGTTCTGAAACTTTCAGAGCTTTGCAGTAACATTCCTAAAACAGAAAATTATAACAAAAATATGGTTAATAAAAATTTTTAATTTATATTATGCAATACTAACAAACTACACAATTCATGACTTTATTACAAACACCATAACAGTCAACAACGTAATTAGAACAGACTTAATATTTGTTTAATACAAACACATTGAACACAAAGAAACGGAAAGACAGAAACACTGCTAAGACTTTGTAAATAACAAGTACATCAACAAGACTTCAAAATTACAACTTGATTTCAAAATTAAAACTAATAAACAACAAACAAAACAAAAACAGTAAAACACTAACTTAAACCATTGGCATTTATTGAAATGCAGATATCATAGGAAACAAACTCAGCAGCCATGAGATTGAAAAGTAAAAAAGATCAAATATATAACACATCAATAGAACGACAATTGAATGAAGCTAACCATCTTTTTCTCAGAGAGGACTAGGACTAAGACTGCAAAGGCTAGAAACTACAGCTACACTTTAGTCACATATTTAGATTCAAACTCACCATATTCTCAGATGTCAGAGCATCTTTGCTCTCGCCACCAAACAGTTGCACTAACAAGGACAGGCATTTCAGAGACAGGTCTTGTATCTCTGTGTCCTCATAGCAAAGCTAATGAAGAAAACACAACAAAGAAAATCATAATTTTAACATATGGGTTACTCCACGGCATGTAAATCTCCTGGATGTAGAATGTTAGGGAAAAACACCAAATTAATGTCTAAACAGTCACAAATCTAGATTTATACTGGAATGACTTGTTCAAAGTTCAATCCAGTCTTGGCACTGGATAACTTGTCATGACACATCAGTGAAACAATGGTGAAAGGTGAATATAAAACATCAGTGAAATGATAGTGAAAGGTTAATACATTACATCAGTGAAACAATGATGAAAGGTAAATATAATACATCAGTGAAACAATGGTGAAAGGTGAATATAATACACAAGTGAAACAATGGTGAAAGGTGAATATAATACACAAGTGAAACAATGGTGAAAGGTGAATATAATACACAAGTGAAACAATGGAGAAAGGTAAATATAATACATCAGTGAAACAATGGTGAAAGGTAAATATAATACATCAGTAAAACAATGGTGAAAGGTAAATATAATACATCAGTAAAACAATGGTGAAAGTTAAATATAATACATCAGTAAAACAATGGTGAAAGGTAAATATAATGCATCAGTGAAACAATGGTGAAAGGTGAATATAATACACAAGTGAAACAATGGTGAAAGGTGAATATAATACACAAGTGAAACAATGGTGAAAGGTGAATATAATACACAAGTGAAACAATGGAGAAAGGTAAATATAATACATCAGTGAAACAATGGTGAAAGGTAAATATAATACATCAGTAAAACAATGGTGAAAGGTAAATATAATACATCAGTAAAACAATGGTGAAAGTTAAATATAATACATCAGTAAAACAATGGTGAAAGGTAAATATAATACATCAGTAAAACAATGGTGAAAGGTGAATATAATACATCAGTAAAACAATGGTGAAAGGTAAATATAATACATCAGTGAAACAATGGTGAAAGTTAAATATAATACATCAGTAAAACAATGGTGAAAGTTAAATATAATACATCAGTAAAACAATGGTGAAAGGTGAATATAATACATCAGTAAAACAATGGTGAAAGGTGAATATAATACATCAGTAAAACAATGGTGAAAGGTAAATATAATACATCAGTGAAACAATGGTGAAAGTTAAATATAATACATCAGTAAAACAATGGTGAAAGTTAAATATAATACATCAGTAAAACAATGGTGAAAGGTGAATATAATACATCAGTAAAACAATGGTGAAAGGTAAATATAATACATCAGTGAAACAATGGTGAAAGGTAAATATAATACATCAGTAAAACAATGGTGAAAGGTAAATATAATAAATCAGTAAAACAATGGTGAAAGGTGAATATAATACATCAGTAAAACAATGGTGAAAGGTAAATATAATACATCAGTGAAACAATGGTGAAAGGTAAATATAATATATAAGTGAAACAATAGGTCTGAGCACAGGAAGGAAGAGGTGGCCAGTCTTTACTTCACTTTAGCAAGCGACCAGCCTAGGCGCTGAACCTGCTTTTAACTTGACAAAAACCAAGTTTTCTCAGTCTAACCCTGAGTAAGATGTCGTCTGTAAATAAAGACAGTTCTCCACTCCTAACGTTACAGTATGCAATAGGTTCTACCACTCAATGACCATCTATGAGAAGTATAAAGTTGTGTAACAAGAATAAAAATTACAATGATGATACAAAAATCTAAATTTACAGACTTTGAAAGAAAAAAGTAATTGGGTAGGAATGGGTATTTCGAAATGCGCAAGAAGCAGTCTGCAAACTTACCAGCTGAGTAAGCAACGAAGTCAAGTCAGTCAATGACTTGTTCATCATCAAGAGTTGTTCTCCCAACTCAGCCTCTTTCTGAGCTCCAGTGCCACCTTTGTTTTTGATCTGGCAATAGCACAGCAGAAAATACGTAATTATGAAAGCTCAGATGACAGACAGTGACTGTTCATGTACATTGGAAATTCTGGCCTTTTCAGATTTCATTACAGCTGTCTTTTTCTATATTTATACAGAGATAGATGAGGTCAGAATTTTCATTAAATTTATATAAAGATAAATAAACTCATTATTTCCATTAAAGAGGGCAAAATATCACCAGTCTGTTTAGGACTAACTCAAAAGAAAGCAAATGAAAATAAAGATAATCAAAATTCACACAAAAACAGATCTCAATTACAACCAACACTGAAAAAGCAGGTTGAACGAGGCCAAATTTGTATTTTTGTTTGTAAATACTGAACTGAACAGAAATTATTTTAATTAACCATGCAGGAATTAAAGAAAACTAATTCATAAACAGCTTCAAGTATCAAAATTTGAAATAATGTTCCCATATTTAATGTCACAGTGGCTTGGAAAGGACAGTGATAGTTGCCATGGTTTCTGCAAGGGGCAAGGGGTCGACCAGCACAAAGATGGACGCAAGACATTGCAGATTCCCTGGGCTGGATAGATCTGTTTGTTCTCTTTCTTGTCTAATGAATTTGCAATCCTCTTTTGTAACATATTCAAAAGTAGATATATGCTTTTTCAGCTGACTTGTTAAATATCAAGTTTCACACCTGAGGTGGTGTGTCAATAAGGCAGGAGAAATGGCAAGAGATCAAAATACTATTCCGTGTGCCATGATGAGAGCACTATTCTGCTAAGGACCTACTCCCTGAAGGTGTAAAAAGCATATAAAGATAGTCCCAAGGCAGACCCTGCTGTTGAGGCATGAAATGTTAGCCTGCATTTATTCTAGGCCAAGGTGTAAAGAGGAGAAGTGGCTAGTTCCTTGACCTTTTCCTCCCAGGTAATTTATTTTTAATGCTGATAATTTTCAGGTATCCATTTTATGAGGCTGTGTAAAAATGGGTTGGAGAAAAGCAATCTTACCCATTAGATGTCATTTTTTATCTCACCTTCTGTGCTGTACCAAATGTATGTGCACTAAGGGCTGACAATTTTGATACTGGCACATCTTAGACAGAACACTACCCATAAGACACCATTGTACATCAACACACATAGATAAGTAAAAAGTATTCTTGCATGTTATACAAAACAAATTTTAACAAGCAAACAAATACATTGAGGTCTCAGAGATGCTGTATTACAGAAGAATGCTAAACAGTTGGTCTAAATGAGTAATCTAAATGTTTTGAAAGAGATAAGACATCAAGACAACTTATTACATCATTCTTTGGTCACATTATGAGAAGAGAAAAACTGCAACATAAGTGAAAACAAGTTTTACAAAGAAAGATAGAAAAAAATACAGCAATTAATTATTCATGACAGCCTTTTGTCATATCACAGAAAGGTGTTGGCACATAAATTGATACATGTCACAGAAAGGTGTTGGCACATAAATTGATACATTCTTTTGGAGATCATAAGATGTGGAGAAGCATGGTCACCACACTAATTGGCAAGACACTTGATGACCTGTCTGAAAATCTTACACTTAAAAAGCAGACAACCAAAAATGTTTACCTGCAAAGCTCTACGAACTACCTCGGATACATATTTGAGGATGGCATTCAGAGTGTCCAGAAGTGTCAGCAGCATCATGACAGATGTTTTCACATCTTTACCACCACCTTCACCTTCGCAGACCGAGTTCCACACTTCAAAGAATATATTTGTAATCTGGTCTATTAAACCTGGTTGAGAAAATAACAGACAAGATGTATTTTAACTCCACCAAACCCAGAACATCACAGCAGCTGTCCAGTCAGGCAATAAAAATAACAATAAAATGACAAATGTATTACTTGTACAAGTGACCAAATACAAATCAACTTGTTAAAAAAAAAAAAACAAGTACAGTAAAACTTTGATTAACTGTCACTCATTTAACAGTCAGTTTCTGTTTGTCATCGTCTTTTTTAAAAAAATGCATGAGTCTCAAAACAAACAGATATCTTTAAAATTGTCCATGGATTTCTTTTACACCCTACTGTATAAAGTTGGAAGTGACTGTACTGTAAGATGGCAGAAGTAACTGTGGCGTAGGAGTGCAATTGTGCAGCAATTTAGGACTAAACAGTAAATACATTACGACAGAAGAAGTAATAGATTGGTTGGAATGTGACAAAATGGAAGGAGGCTTTGAAATTTTTAACGATGATGAAATTGTTTCTAGTGTGACTACCACTGAAGAAGAAAAAATTGATGACTATGAAGGATCAGTTCTTAACCAAAAACCTACAACTAGCCACTCAGAAGCAGAAACAATGTTATCAAAGTGCATCGACTGGTTTGAATTACAAAAGGAGGGAAATACAACACAGATCCTACTTCAGCGTAAGATATGGAACATCGCTGTGCAGAAAGCTAGAGCCTCAAAGACACAGAAGGAGATGACCAAATATTTTAAAGTAACGTACATTTATAGTATTACAATATATTTCTGTACATTACTACTCTTATATTGAAGTTTCTATTGACCATTTTGTAAACTTAAATACAATAAGAATGTATTATTCACTTTCAAAGGAATTTATTTCCATTTTCGTCCCAAGCCCGCAGTGAAATCACATTACTGCACAAATGTATTAAGAGATTTCTGTTATCCATCTACTTGGTTATCCGGTCCGGACAATGATGGTTAATCAAAGTGTTACTGTATATTGAAATTTTTCTGTAGTATCCTCTGACCAAACATAAAGAAGTATCATTACACAAGTTGCTTGCTTGCTTGTGTTCATTGGCTTGAGCTCCAACGCGAAGTCCTGTATGTCGGATGAAGGCATCCCGTTGTCCAACATCAGTGTGATGTCATACAGGACCTGAGGTTTGCGTGAGTATCCGTTGTCCCATGTCTGGCTTATTGATTACACAAGTCAAGCTGATTGATAAACATGAAGAATAGCCAATCATATATGGTGTGTTACTTGGGACAGAAAGAGATATCTGAGACTAAATTACATGTAACTCTTAAGTCTTAAAAGCCAGGAGGGCAGAATTTGGGGTCAGCACTTTTCACATATTGAGTTAAGTATTCTTGTGTTTATATTATGGTGTTGTTATCTCTTTATTGTTTTGATTTTCTTGTTTGTTGATAAAGACTTTGGTCAGAATGTTCCCCTGTATCTGTCTGTTTTTCCTTCATTGAATTTCCCAGTTATATTTTGTGTTTTTATATGGGAATTTGTTTCTTTGTGTTGTGACTATACTGTTTTATTTATGATCAGACTTGTTTAAAGTTCCTATACAAACACTCTATTTATGCACAACAAAAGCTAACTCTTAAATGCTAATAGTATCCATCCATCCATTATGTGCCATGCTGATAAGCGTGGGCGGTCATGTTTCGCCATCTCACTCGATCACCAGAGTCGTGGATCAGCTCAGTTTTATTGTCTCGCTCATGCCACATGGCCAAGCCATCCAGGTATTTACTTCCAAGTCTTCCTCTTGGTCTCTTCCGTTCGATCTTGCCAGTTGTCACCAAGTTCTCCAAGTCATTTTTTCTCATAACATGCCCAAAAAATTTGGACTGTCTACTTCTATTGTTGCTAATTAGTTCACAATCTTCATTTATTTCTTGAAGGACTTGTTCATTGGTTTTTCTGTCTGTCCATGGTATTCTTTGCATTTTTCTCAGAAACCACATTTCCACAGCCATCAGGTGTTTGTCAGCTTGTCTGCTCATTGTTCATGTTTCATATCCATACAAAAGTACAGTTTTTATGTAAAACCTCAACACTCTTTTTCTCATTGCAATTGACATCTTTTTATTGGTCAGCATGTTTTCCATCTTGCAAAAAGGCTAACTTTGCCATTGCAAATCTTGTTTTAATCTCTTCAAGGCACCTCTCATCAGATGTTTCAAGTACTCGTGGTCAATATATGGACAATGAATAAGCAGCATATAGTGTTGTTATTCACTCGATTTAAATGATTACTCACAAAACAACAACAAGGTGGAATAAATATTATGGATCAAATGCTTGTCTGCTGGCCGGGTGGTCATGTGTTTAAAACCCCCTTAAGATACAGACTTTTTAAAAAAAAACTAATTTCTGCTTCCAGGTCGACCTAGCCTAAATTGGGTAACAAAAAATGCTCCAGTAGTAAAAACAGAATGCATAATATGACAACAGCACCCATCAAGTGCTGATAGGTCTTTGAAAATATGTGGCTAGCACTGTACACCCAATAAGCCTCATGGTGTGATTTTATGTGAATGAAAGTACAAGGCAAGAGAAGCAAAGAGTGAGAAAGATATACGTTGGGAAAACATGATATATCAGCAATATCAAACTCATTAAAAGCAGGTCAGCATGGCCGAATGGACAAGAACATGTGTTCTTAAACATCCGGAGTGCTGATGCCAAGGTAAGGAGTTCAACCCTTGCACTGGATAGTTGGAAATAAATGTTGACTTATCATCCTTGATTTGGGGATGTAAATTACAAGTATTACAAGTACCTCTGAAGTCGGAGTGGGTTCGACTGATGGCGAGGGACTCTGTTAATCAGGAACGCTAATCCACATGCAAAATTAAGTCCACCACTACCAGAAGTTGTGTGTATGGACTACACTTGAGTTCAAAGCGAGCGAACGCAAAAAATAAAAAACAAAAACTCATAAGAAGATTGGAGGGTCATGATCTTCAATGTGTGCTCAAGACTAGGCATGTGATCAAGAAGAAAAAGATAGAAATATGTTTGTAAACTGCACTGAAAATAGGTATGAAACGTGATATTTAACAATTCAGCTGAAAAGGGTGAGCTGAATGACTAGAATGCCAGGCTCTCCTTCGGGAGAACAAGATTCAATTTCTCGGTAAGGTGTGGATTTATTCAGTCAGGGGCAACAAGACAACCCTAACCTGCAGTTCGCGATGACTGCACTAGCCAGGTGGTCCTAATTCTTCAGGCTCAAGACTCCCCTGTACTACACAGGAAGGTATTATAGGATGTAGAATTTTTTTTCTGGACAGCTGAAAAGTGTAAATCTACCTTTGAATAGATATGTTACAAAAGAGTATTTAAACTTCATTTGATGAGAAAATGGACAAAACAGATCTATCCAAGTAGAATTCAATACTGAAGAAAATTGGTAATGAGAGAAAAAATGAAACATTTTGGGCATATAAAAGACACCTTCCTCCTCTTCTTTCATACAATACTATTGGTGTGTTTTGGGCATTAATGTGTTGTACCTGTTTACAGCAGAGCTGTGATATTTGGCTGACAAATTCGACTTCTTCCCTGCATACGTTGATCAAGATTAATCAGACTATGGTAAAAGGACATGAATGTTTGGATAAGATAATTATGGAGGTGGGTAGTACCAGGGAAGGTGGTAAAAATGAAGACCACAATGCAAATGGTTTCCAGATGTGAAAGATGATAGACATGTGACCACAATAGAGGCAGGGCATGTGGCTTATGACCAGGAGAGATTTCAAAGGACTTATGTGGGAAGAAAGCTCGGCACAAGATAAGCCACATGAAGATAACGATGATGGCTGAAAACTGGGAGGCTGAATACCTTGTTCATAGAGCTCCTTCATGTTTGTCTCTTTATGGCTGACCAGACAATTCAGAAGGGCAACCACTGCTTGTACAACTCTTCCTAAGTGCATTGTTCTGATGATCCTGTAAAAGCATGTGCATGAAAATCTGTGAATTTTCGTTGTCAACATTACAATCATCACATTTTAAACTCATGTGATTTATATCTACTGCTTTCAGAATAATGATTGTATGGTGGCTTTTCTACACTGCTATGAACTGTATTGTGATGTCTTAACATGACTGATAATTTAAGGGTGATGTCTTTAAATTATCCATGATTATTGTGGTGACTTCTTTACGTTATTAATGCATACATACATGGTCATCTTTTCACACTGTATGGTGACTTCTTCAAATGTACTAATTACATGGTGACTTGTTCACATCACTAATGATAGCATAGTGATATCTTCACATTACAATGGATCAAAACGGATCATAATGACTTATTCGCATTAAAAATCAAATTAACCCCTAACCAAATAACAGTTCTTAGGATTAGCAGGATAGAGGCATCAACACTCAGTGTAATCTACCCATGTTCCAGGGACGAGAGATATACCAGGTGGTGGTGCTCCTCTCTTCCCCAAGGATAATCCAGATATTCTGTTGTAAATTCTCCAAATTGTTAAGTTTGACCAGGACAGTGCCTATTCAGCCTAATCATGATCATGTGTCTTGCAAAGTGGCATAGGCATTCATGTTTTTCCACAGATCTCAGCCCTTGGTGTTCTGGATCAATTGTACTGATGATATTCCTCCCTGCCATTGTCTTAGACTATCAGGCATAGTTTCTTTCGGTCTGCCTCTGCCTCTTATGCCGCAGTTGTGATGATGTTCTCCAATGCATTTAATTTCATTATATGGCCAAAGAACGATATTTATATCTATCTTACATGCTGAGTTGAGTTGAGTTAAGAACTGACATCACTGCACTCAGGACAATCCCATATGTGCTCCGTCCCCTAATTCAACAACCAGTGAAGAGTCATACTACTAATCGTTCCCACTACTATCTGATTTAAAGTTCTCCTGGTCTTCAATCTCATTTTTGAGATTCTTCCAGAACTCCTGCCAATCCCCAGCAATCTCTTCTTTCTACATATGGGTTCTCAATCTGTTCCCTAGCCTTCTCCACCTGGTCCCACAAGTGCACGACCACCTCCTCCTTGTCCATAGGCAAGATACCACAAAGAGGTACATTCCCTGCCAGCCCATCAGCCTGTTCATTCCCCCGCACTCCCGCATGGCCAGGGCAAAATATCCATACAATTCTCACAATCTGTGACAGTTGTGTATAATGACCTATTTGCATTAGTCTATTCCAGGCAATCGTTGTGTGTTACCCTGGCTGCCTAAGCTATTCACAACATTCATCTCAGAAAAGACATCTCCACTATCTCCAAGCACTTTCTAATATGTGAATTCACATTCTAAGATTCACTGTCATACAACAGAGCAGGTTCAATATAACATTTCAGCACTCTCTTTCTGACAGCAGCTGTGGATTGGCGGGATAGTGCCATTGTTTTTCACAATTTCCTGACATATCAACTTGAGGATTTTTTGTTGTTTTTGGAGTGCTTGCTTGCTTTTAACTCGAGCGTAGTACATACACACTACTTCTAGTAGTGTTGGACTGAATTTTGTATGGGGATTAGCTTTCCCTATTAACAGGTGTCCTTCACCATCAGGCAAACCCACTCCGACTTCAGAGCTACTTGTAATTAACGTCCCCAAGTCAAGGACGATAGGTCAACATTTTAGTCCAACTGTTGTCCGGTGTAGGAGTTGAACCCCATACCTCGTCATCAGCACACCGGATGTTTAAGAACATGCATTCTTATCCATTCAGCCATTCTGACTTACAAGTTGAGGATCTTAAATTAGCCACAGGCAATTTGGAAGCAGACAGATTTGCGTTGATTTCGATGGCATGAGGCGTAAACCATTCAGAAATTAATGGCAAACTACTGAACTAAAAATGTGTCTGGTACATCACAAACAACAAATAAATGCTGGGGTGACTGCGATGTCTAGTAAAGGCATGCAACTAACTATCCGACATTGAATGCAAGTGGTTTATTACACGAGATACTTTTAATCTTTAAAAGTGTGGCAAAGGATCTTCTGCTGTATGCAGTGAATCTTGGAATGCACAAGAACACATTAGAAAATGCTTGGAGATAGTGGAGGGATAAGGGAAATAAAAAAAACAACCAGGATGAAGAGGCTGCTATTCAGGATACATTTCTTAGAAAACCTGCCCACATTTTTAGCCTGTGTGATTATTGTTTACACACACATGGATCCTTGCCAGTGCTATGGACTTTGTGCACTGTGCTCAGATTATCCATGTGTGATCTATAGGAGGATACTGGAGCAATGTTGGGGTTATCCATGTGTAATGAAAATTACACTTAACCAGGGAGTCTCCATGGCAAAGTGGTTACAGAACATGCCTTGCACTCCGAAGGCTGTGGGTTCAATTCCAGGCAACAGTGGGTTCACAAGTGCAATTTTCTCAGAGACTCCTGGAGGCCGTCGCTAGAGCTATGGAATTTGTGCTTTGTGTGATGCATTTGATAAGCCACCTTGCAGAAAGAGACAAGCTCATATGAGATAAAACCTGGTGCAATTGAGTTAATTCCATTGCCTTTTGAACCTTTTAAAATCAGTTACCCTTAACCAAAGCCAAACCTTATCTGAGAAGGTTGGTCACGTATCTACCATGATGATGTTGATGATGATGACATTGAAGATAATTATGATGATGACATTGATGATAATTATGATGATGACATTGATGATATTCACTATGATGACATTGATCATTATGATGACATTGATGATAATTATGATGATGACATTGATGATAATTATGATGATGACATTGATGATATTCACTATGATGACATTGATAATTATGATGACATTGATGATAATTATGATGATGACATTGATGATATTCACTATGATGACATTGATAATTATGATGACATTGATGATAATTATGATGATGACATTGATGATAATTATGATGATGACATTGATGATAATTATGACATGACATTTATGATAATTATTATGATGACCTTGTTGATGATGTTGTTGATGATGATGATGATGATGAATCAATGAATATGTAGATTATGATTTTAACAATGACATTAAAGATGATGATATTGATTACAATGGTTATAATGATGACAATGATAAGGATGATGACTTTAATGATGATAAGGATCATGACAATGTTGATAGTGGTGATAATGATGATTAATGAAATGTCAGTCCAATCACTGAAAAGCTAACATGACATTAAGCAGTGATAAACAACACTTACTGCCAAAACCTGAAAGACGACCGCGATAAGACCGTGCCCTTCTATCTGTCTGATGAAGGACACATCATGCTCAATTAATGTCAGTATTAACTTCAAGGCATAGCTGGGTAGCGGGTCTTGGTCTAGCAGAATGGGTTCAAACCTGTAGAGTTCACACAATGTTAAGTACAGATACCTACAACATACTGAAATCATGAGTCACTTAGAAAATTTTTCAATTTTTAGTATGTGTTTTGCACATCACTGGTATCATGAAGGCTAATAGACTACAATGGCTGGGGCATATAGAAAGAATGGAAGATAATAGGGAAACAAAACTCGCTTACACTCAGGAAATAAATGACCGTAGACCCCGAGGTAGACCAAGAAGGCGGTGGAGAGATAATATACATACAGACCTACAAGCACTTGGAATCAACGACTGGCAAGAGAAGGTCCACCAGAGAGACGAATGGAGACAGATTGTATTTGCAGCAAAGAACCTCAATGGCTCGGAATGCTGAAGAAGAAGAAGAAGAGTTTTGCACATAATTAATTATATAAATTACTCACAGACTACTATTACTGTCAGAGGTATGTGTGGCCACGAGGTTTAATGTGCTTGCCCATAAACTTACATGCTGACGGTGGGGCAGCAGGTTAATTCCCTACACCGTTCAGTTGGACTTAAGCATAAACTTCTCATTCAGAAATCAATGGCAAGCTGCTGAATGTAAAATTGCCTACAAAATCAACCTGCAAAGGATGTGCAAAATTTTTTACCATTACTGTCAGTGTCTGTGACTTCGGAGTAGTGAACAGTTTCACAACCTCGACATACCGGGTTCAAGATCAGACGTAGATGTTTTGAGAGCAGATTGCTTTACATTGATTTTCACAAAGGTATGAGCGTCAGCCATTCAGAAAGCAATGGCAAACTACTAAACGTAAAATTTCCTAGAAAATTTCAAACAGCCAATAAATGCTGGGGTTGATTGAGATGTACTGTAAATGACGTGCTACTGTGTTTTTATCCCTTAGTGAATTCTCAGAGAAATCCTGGCTACCCATATCACAAGGCTTGATCAAGTCCAGATCTGTACACAGTCGGCAAAACTGTATGTCCTCCACTGGTCAATTAACCCTGGTCAGACTGTTGGTTGGCCAATGCTATTTCTACTATGCAGAAATACCATTTGTTGATGAACCATTGAGGTCACTAAAACAGCATATAAACAAATAACAAGTACTGACTGCCACTCATTGAAGTAGAAGACAGTATAAGAAAGAATTTGAGATTATAGGATGCACTAGACGACATAGAAATTGACAGCTATAGATACGTTCCCAGGAATCAAACCTGTCACCTCAAAATGACAGCACCTCGCTGCAGAAACGAAGTGTACTTCAATGCATGGCCAACTTGACACCCTTTATAAAGTTGTCATTATTAGACAAGTCTAGCATACACCTGAACCAACAACTATGGAATTTGAACAGAATTTGTATCTAACCATTGAATCAGCACTGTAAGTCTCATAATTCTATATTATTCAAGCTTAGGTCAAATAACACACACACAAATCAGATCATAATCCTGGGTCTAGTATTACAAACATTTAAAGAAGAGATATGATTGGTCAATTCCTATGTGGTAAACATAATACACAGAAATATAATTTACTGCAGAATGCTTGAGGCCACTAACAGCACATAAACAAATTCACAAGTATTGACTGACACTTAAAGAATTTGAAAAAATAAGAAATAGAGATTACAAGATACACTAGACAGCATAACAATTGGGGGGAAAAAACTTAGTTGCATATCCTTGCACTAGGGTAAGGCTTGTACACTCCCAGTTGTGCTCCCTCACCCAAAACCATTAGGCACAATGTGTGGTTGGTAAGCACCGCCCAACATTCTGCGCTAACAGAAAAGCAGGTAGTACTGTCAACTGTCATACGGTAGCTCAGTCATATCTGACTAAATCCTGACTTTCAAGAAAATCACTACATCTCTGATAAATTTTAATGTGAAAACAACAATTTAACATCTGAAACGAGACACAGAGGTGTTTCCAAGGCACCAGGGCCGGGTTATATACTGGCCAAGACCTATTGACGCGTTCTCGTCGAGCATCCTGGGCAACAGGTCCCTTTGGGGTCCTGGCTAAAGTCAGTTGGATTGCCGATTCCTCCGAAGTCGGAGTGTCTGCCTGTACGGCGAGGAACCACCAGTCTGCACACCAATAAGCCAGACATGAGACAACGGATACTCACGCAAACCTCAGGTCCTGTATGACATCACACTGATGTTGGACAACAGGATGCCTTCATCCAACATACAGGACTTCGCGTTGGAGCTCAAGCCAACGAACACAAGCAAGCAAGCAACATCTGAAACTACTTTTGTTCCAAGTTATGAAAATATGATAAAATTACAACAGACTTTAAAAATGAGAAGCCACTGCAAGATGACAATCTACTCACAATGGAAGGAGTCTCTCTGATATAATGGTATGTAAGTGGTCTGCATTGATCTTGGTATCAACAATACCTAACTGATCCTGTGACAGATAGACTGATGCAATCTCTCCAAACAGTTGTAGAGCCTGAGCTTTTGTATCAGCTAAAAGACATGAAGACAAGGATGTCATGACAACACATTTGAGTTTTTATATTGGCATTTTACATGTGTCGTGTAGTATTATTAATCTTGGAAGGCCAAGTGGCTGACCAAATGCTGACTTTGTCACATCTCACATGCTAGTTGGTTATGGGGTAAATGAGCAAAGCATCCTATCCCCAAGATGTGTTAGTGGCATTAAATATATAGGTTTGTTTGAAATGTATTGATCTACTTGTAAACTACCACCACAAGCATCATCACAAATGCTACAGATCTTTGGTTTGATTTGTGAAAGATCACTTTCACTGCAGACTGGTATCCCATAAGAGGTCCTGTCTCCTCCCATAGATCAAACAAAGAGAATCAAAGCAAAGTGCACACACTCTGCAGCAGCAGCGAGGATCCAAATGTATACAGCAGAATCACATATGCTTATATATCGGTTATGCAGGTAGCTTTTCTCATTTAGAAATGTTACCTCAGCAGGGTCTATTCGACCATTCTCTTTTGATTTCCAACCCCCAAACGAGCATAATCACCTAATGAGGCCCTGTAAGGGATACTTTTTACAATAAACATTTGGGACCGTTATTCTGAAGAGTGCCCAAAATTTAAATCTAATATGCATAACACCACGTATAGAATTTATCATCATTGGCACCTTGGCACCTTGCCGTCTTGACAGACGATAGTTTGTGCTTTAAAAAGGCATAATAACTTTTAACTATGGCGGTATCGAGTGTGACTGATAAGGCCAATTTGCGCTGTAAATGTCCGTTCACAGTGGGTGCATGTGAACACGTGGTCATTTCCACCATCATGCACCATCTTACGTCTCAAACGCTTGGTGTGTGACTTTTCTGCAATAATTTTCTCCTTTGACTTTATTCCATTTCTGATATTTGCCCTCCATGCAACACGTTCAGCGGCGACTTGCTCCCAATGTGCATTATCAATGCCTGTATCAATCATGTCCCGCTTACACACATCTTTGTATCGTAGTAGAGGCCGACCCTGAGATCTCTTACCCATCTGTAATTCACCAAAAAAGATATCCTTTGGTATTCTACCATCATCCATCCTCCTAAGATGTCCTATCCATCTAAGTCTACGAAGACTGAGCATGGAATAAACTGTCACACAACCTGATCTTTCCAATACTTCAGTATTTATGATTTTGTCTTGCCACTTAATACCAAGAATTCTTCGCAGACACCGCATATGAAAGCTGTTTAAACGTTTCTCTTGGTGTGAGTAAGTTGTCCAGGTTTCACTGCCATAGAGAAGAGTACTAAGGACACAGGCTTGATAGACAATGACTTTAGAATTTATCAAGAGTCACACAATTAGGTAGTTTGAAAATCTTATGAGATGTAAAGCTCCGACAAGTGCACAATCAGCAATTATCTAGCTACTGAGTCAGAATAAGACCAAGAAACTGATGACCAGACATTCTCAAGGATACATTGAACAAATATGGATACAATGCAACCAAGGCAACACATCTAGCCTTGGAATATAAGCTTTTTGCTCCCCCAATGCTTATGCTTAATGACAATATTCTCTTAAGAATCGAAGAATTCAGTTGTATTTCATTTAGATCAACTGCTGATAAGAATAGTTCAGTCAAAGACTGACATTGCAGCACTCTTAACATTCCTATATACGCTCTGTCTCAATCTTCAACAAACAGAAAAGAGTGCTAATACTAATGGTATTAGCTGCAGTCTGATTATGTGTCCGTCTGGCCTCTTGTCGAAGTACTGAGTGTCCACCATATAACCTTTACCATAAAGCATAACTCTCCACCTGATTGCAGAGGATCCCCACCACATAACCTTTACCATAAAGCATAACTCTCCACCTGATTCCAGAGGGCCAACCACCACATAACCTTTACCATAAAGCATAACTCTCCACCTGATTGCAGAGGATCCCCACCACATAACCTTTACCATAAAGCATAACTCTCCACGTGATTGCAGAGGATCCCCACCACATAACCTTTACCATAAAGCATAACTCTCCACCTGATTGCAGAGGATCCCCACCACATAACCTTTACCATAAAGCATAACTCTCCACCTGATTCCAGAGGATCCCCACCACATAACCTTTACCATAAAGCATAACTTTCTACCAGAGGGGCAGCTAATCTCTCAGCCTGTTCTTTGCCTCCCACATCTGCATGCCCTGGGCAGACAATCCATGAAAATCGTTTGGCTTTGTGTATTCTTTGAAACATGCAGATTATTTATCTTTGATTGTGATATTTCAGTTTTATAAGGTCAGTATTCTTTCTCTGTTTGCTCGTTGATAAGAACTTGATAAATCACACTTATGCAAAATCAACAGCTGTGAGATGAGATGCTTGAGGAGAGCTGCCAACTTAACTATCAGTGACCGAATAAAAACTGATGTTATCAGACAAACAGTGGGATCAACATCTTTTGCCACATTTATTGAAATGCAGAAGGTCAAATGATTCAGTCATCTCGTTAGAATGCAATACCATCAACTGACAGCACTGGCACTACATCAAAGAAGATCTGTTATGAAAGCAAGAGGACTGCCGAGAAGGAAATGGATTGACAACAAGATTGATTGATTGATTGATTGATTTAGGAACCGACATCACAGCATTCGGGCATTCCCATAAGCGCTCCGTCCCCATCCTCAGAAGCCAGCGAAGAGTTCCAACCCCAATAGTACAAGAAACAATCTGAAAGAAAGACATTGTACATTGTACAATCACCAATTAGGCACTGGAAGATCAACTATTCCTCCCTGTGGCGGTTGACAGCAAAAGTGGAAGAAGATTATATTGATGATAAGGACTGTGGTCATAATATTGGCTTGTGATTGTGTCTTTTGTTTCATCGAGCTTCCCTCAAACATTTTGTGTTCATTGGTGTTTTTGCTGCAATTTCAAATGTTTGACCTGTCTGCTCCCCTGGGTGTGTTACCCTGCCTGCTGAGAGTGACAACACATGAGACTATTCTAAATCACTCACAGAACTCACCATTATGACAAGACATGAGTGAGGCCAGGTTTGGCAGCACCTCCTTCATGATGATCACATTGTGCTGAGTCAGGAGGACAGGATGCTGGGAAATGCCTTCTAAAATGTTGAGAGAGGCATTCACAAACTCCGACACACTGATGGCAGCTGAAGATGGATTAAAACTGCCAGTTAAGCCTGCAGGTTTTCTTGTATAATGTGAAAAATAATGACTATTCTAATCTAGAATACAATGTTTAGATGTCTTGTACACTACACACCATCATCATCATCATCATCATCATCATCATCAAATGCCTGCAGTGTGTAATGGTGCCCATGGTTCACCATGTCAAGCAATCACCAGTCTTAGATCAGGTGTACATTCTTGTTCCAGTTGTGCCATGTGGCCAAATCATCCAGGTCTTTATCTCTTTTTGTCTTCCCCTTGCTCTTTTCCCATCAAGTTTGCCAGCTGTCATTAAGTTTTCAAGTTTATTTCTCCTCACATGTCCAAAAATATCCTGACTGACTATGTCTAATTACTGTAATCAATTTATGGTTTTCAACTATTTCTTGAAGGACTGTCTGATTTGTTTTTCTGTTTATCCATGGCAGTCTTTGAATTTTACTCAGAAACTGCATTTCCGCTGTCATTATATGTTTCTCAGCTTTTCTTTCACATATAATCAAAAGTCAATTTAATATAAGCAAAGACATCTTAGCTTACAAACCTTTAAATAAACACATACAAGTTAAGAAGTAGGAGGTCATGACACATGAGCTTTCAAACCTCAAAATAAACAAATACAAGGTCAGAAGTAGGTGGTCATGATACGAGCTTATCACCATAAAAATCATCAGAACTCCTGCTCTAGTGATTCACATACCTGACGCTGACTCAATGTTGGTCTCTCCACTTTCAATGCTGACAACATGACTTATGAGTCTCACATACTGACCCAGAAAGGGTTCATTTACTATGCAAGGTCGAAACACCTGTAAGAGAGGAAAACATGATACAGAAATTGTATGGATTTTATTCAAATCCATTAGATGCACATATGTACGAAATATTTCACTCTAAAATTTTAGAATACTATACAAAATCATCATAAAATCGTCATCAAGTGCCCTGTCAACTACAAAGGGAGACCATGCTGCTCCACATCTCAAGATCTGCAACAGAATGTAGCAAGTTGTGTGCTATCATCTTTCTGTACCATGACGACAGTCTGTCAAGAAGCTTCTCTCACTGTCTTCCTCTAGTTCTGTGTCCGTTTCTACTTTTTATTTCCTAAAGCATGATCAAACAATGATAACTATCTCTTTATGATGTTTATAATAAGTTGGTCAATGTCTTGATTTGGGTGTCCAAGGTATTTTCATCATTCTCCTGTAAACCATATCTCTAAGGCCAAAAGTATTATTCTGTGGTTTACTATCTGTCTGGGATTCACAGCCATTGGTTCTATGTAACAGGCAAGAATTTTTGTTTTAACCACCAATGACAGTGATTTGTTGTATAAGATGTTCTTTATGTTACAAACAGCAGTGTTTGTCTGATACTATTATTTCTGTTCTCTCATTAACCATGTGCTTAGATATTTGAATGTCTATGCTTGCCCCGTTTGAATATCACTGACTTTAAATGCACATTTACACATGACTTGTTTCTTTGCATATATGCATATAACAACCTAGGTTATATACAGGACTTCAATACTCTTTTTTACTGCAATTGACAGCTTTTTATTGAGGAGTATGTTTTCCATCTAGAATGCCCTTGGTAGTGCAATGGCTAGGGATAATTATCTGCTACCCCTGTAGTTACATGTTCATTTACATGGTACATGGTAGAAATAATATAACGCAGACGTGGTTGCAGCCTTGTGGGAGCACGTGTACACCTCGGAGGAGAAAATGGATCACCATGGTCAGGCAAGAATGCGACAGCGTGGAGTAACGAGGGGATCTGGCTGATGCTCGACGCTTAGAGGAAAGGCGAGACGCACATATAATCAGATTGCTACTGGTACTATTGGGGTTGAAACTCTTCGCTGGCTTCTGAGGATGGGGACGGAGCGCTAATGGGAATGCTCCGAATGCTGTGATGTCGGTTCCTAAATCAATCAATCAATCAATCAATCAATGGTAGAATTAATTTTTGTATCTATGTCAACCAGAGATGTGTCTTTAATTTCAGCTATAATTGATAACATTTTCACTATATAATTGTCGCTTCTGTTTAAATAATATAAATAAGCTACAGCACATTTTTAATAATTTTTCCAACTATGTAAAGTTTACGCTGTCAGTGGCTTATGGTATTTAATGTTTTTTTTAAAAAGTCCCAAGAATGTAACAGTACCTGGCTAGTGATCAAATAATTAAAAACTGGAATTAGCGGCAGAGCTGACTTCAACTGTTTGGCCTGCACGTTGCTTGGGTGTTTACGTCCACCAACTTGGTCCAGACTTTCTAGAATCTCATCTGTAGTAATTATATAATCATTTTCTTATTAATGTAAACAAACATAATGAATAATAAATCATATCAATATTAAAATACACAGTAATACTGTATTACGGTTCGCAATGTGTATTGGAATCTTGCCAAGAAATCAAAGATGCTGATGTTGACAGCAATGTCCTTAAAAGATATGCAAAACCAAAAATTTGTATTGGCACCTGGCATTGCTGCCAATAGCATTAGGATCATCAGCTAGTTTCTGTAGAAGTGAAAACTAGTATCCCGTGGCTGTCCTGCTGTCACACTAGTCGCCTGCTGTCACACTAGTCACCCTCACCTGCACATGGTGCAGAGTGGGAAGTTCAAACCATCTGCTTTCAAGCCTTGAAGAATATGGTGCTAGCCCTATATTTTTATTAGACCAACTGGGACAATCGACAGGTACTGTGATCTATATCACACTGGCTGCCATTACTTACCAGGACATTTCATAGTACCCATTTTAATCTGGGTCACTCTGAAAAGCCAGGGTAGTTTTGTGTAAATCTGCTTTGATGGGGATTTCATCACTAGATGACCGAGTCTGCAGGCAAGAGTGCTGAGCACTGCACTACCATGACTCCTATTCAGAAATTATATGTGTACTTTTAACAAATAATCACATTAAACCAATATTATTATGATTAATGCTCACCCATTACAGAAGGTAAACACTGGACAATCCCAGAAACCAACAGTTCCAGACACTGACTGAGATACTCTTGTGCTTCCAGAGGTGTTGTTTTTGGTGTTCGAGGGGTCTGACGTCTGCTGTCTCTTTCAATATACATTACTAATCTGAGAAATATTATTTACATTATTTTTAACAATGTCATTCAAGCTTCTAAGCAATGAAAGTGACTATATTTTAAATAATAATATTCACTATCATTATCATTATGTAACAAGCACCTTGCAAAAGGCTGCTCTCACCACAGACAGCTGAGAATACATTTTATGCTTTGCCACTTCCGCTGCCTCCTACATTTTCATGCTCAGGATGTGTCATGATTTATATGTGAGAAATTGAGCACAAATATTTTGGCGACACATGTTTTGGATTGCAAGGCAAATGGTGTGTTGTTTTTTGTGAGGAAAGAATGATATGTTACAAAGTAGATGAATAACTAAAACAATGGATGTCCTCGTCCACTGAAACTGCATCTAGAAACTCATATATGGAATATCCCTGTATGCGAGGCATTGGCAACAGACTAATCGTGATTCCCAAGTATTGGATTATGATAGACAGCTTGAGCATACTGTGTATGACTGATGCTGCTTTCAACAGATAACCATCATCATAAGTGATGGACTAAAAGTCTGATTTCATCACATCATAGTTAGAAGACACAGGAAAAGACTGTTTATGTCTGGTGCCTGACAAGAGTTGTCAGGAACACCCATTTATGTTGATAGTTTAAATAAATTGTAATCACAGTCAGCTGCATTCCTGTCATTGATTATACTATCCTAATAGTTAGCTGCACTTTGGCTTAGGGGACAGTGAAACTACACTTCTCAATTCCCAACATACCGAGCTGTTGGTTAAACATCAGTTAAGATGATTTGGAAGCAGACCATTTTGCACTGAATGTGAATGGTATGAGGCATTAACCATTCATAATGCAATGATGAACTACTGAACACACACATCAGAATAAAAGAGTTTTAAGCCTGTTAAAAATACAACAAACAGCTCCTGTGGCACCCACCTGGCCTGACAACAACTCAGTAACAAATCACTGTTATTATGAACCATCTCATAAATCAGGACAAATGCCTTTCCACGAATCACAGCTGATGGACTCTCAAAGCAGCGCATGACCTTAGCGAGCAAATCCTGCAACAACAAGTGCATCATATATGTTTGTGTGTGTGTGTGTGTGTGTATGTGTATTAGTTAATAAGTTCATTAGTCATCAGATTATCCTCACTGCACTTTGACCCATTCAGTCTAATAACAGATCGGATGCCCGTCTAAGTATCTACCTCAGTGTGTATCAGCTGATGATACCAGTTCTGTGTTGGGTTACTATTCCTCATTGAATAATGAAGACACCAACAATAGATTGCATGATTTATTGCCTGGCATATTTCACTGCATCTCATCAGGTACATACTGCAGAAATCACACAAGATAAAGTAAAATAACTAGATAAATCCTTCAAACTGAAATATACACATGTTCGCACAGTAATTTCAATTGTCTGCCATGGTAATTTTAAACTGACTATCATGTCTTTCTGTTTGCACAAAACTGGCCTATGTAGATTAATCATGATGGCTTCTGCAAACTTTAACAAGTGACTATTTTGTATTTTAAACAACACGTGAAACACATTGTCTCTATCAATCACATGGCTGGTTATGTCATTTTGACATGATATTCTTGCAGTTTGGTCAAGGATGCAGATTCACAACCATCACTTGCTTTCATCACTCTGCCTCTCTGGGAGAATTCAGTATATCAGCCTGGGCCACTGCTCATCAGATTTTGACAGTAGATCTGCCTGCAATCCTATCAGCTTGTTCATTTCCTCTTAGAGTGTGTATTTTATTACTACGAAAGACCTCTTCTATTACATTCTTAGAATGCTGTATGCCACTAACAGTAGTGTGAGGTTAAGTTCAAAACTACCAGAATCCACACAGAATTCATATTTTGGACACACCACTGGTTTCTGAACTTGGAGAGGGGAAGGAGAGCTCTGCAACAGTCGCCCTGGGGATGGTTCTTTGGTACCAAGAGAGGAAGGTCTGACAACCAACTTCAATCTAAGAGATGCCTTTTCAAGGCTCAGATGATTTGAATGTCAATGTGATGGACTTAAGAAACTCTTTCCAAATCTTCATACTCTATATCTAGATATCTTGTGCCAATACATGCAGAAATATTAACTCATACTAGTCCTATCTATTAGGCAACACTTATAATTAACATTTAACTCATAGATCACAACATAAAATGTGATAATAATTATCTTTAAACCACCACACATTACACAAAAGACTCGTTGACAATGCAATCATCATCATGAAACTACCACAAAAAGTGAGTGAGCACACAAAAACACTTTGTTTTTTAAATTGCACGATGACATAACACACAAAAGACTCATTAGCAATACCATAATCATCACGAAACTTTGACAAATCACATTAAAAATCTGGCAATACCATAAGTATAAAAACAGGATGTACCTTTTCTTGGAAGAGTCTGCTAGAGTGTCCAACAGTGACCATGAAGACACCCAACATAGTTATAATAGCCTGCTGTACCCTTGACACTCCGGCTGTCAGAGCCTGCATCACAGAGTTGAGCCCTCCCACATCCAGCAGGTTTTGAAATATGGCTGGACTGTGCCATGTTAGTCTGCACAGGACCTTGGATTTTGAGAAAGTAACATAATGTAGACTTCAATTAACACCATAGTTTGTGTATGAATATGTTCCGTAGTTTCACAAGCAAAGTTTACTAAGGAAAACCCAGGTATCATATCTAGGATCCTATGGACAGCTATGAAGACCACTTTCCAATTACTTATTATGTAGCAGATCTTTCGCAGAATGTTGCTCTCATCCTAAGAATCTTGATTGTTTGCCAGTTCCCCTGTGCCATGAATGTTCATATCATTTGCCAGTTCCCCTGTCCCATGGATGTTCAAATCATTTACCAGTTCCCCTGTGCCATGAATGTTCATATCATTTGCCAGTTACCTGTGCCATGAATGTTCATATAATTTTCCAGTTCCCCTGTGCCATGAATGTTCAAATCATTTGCCAATTCCCCTGTGATTGTAAATGTTCATAGCATTTGCCAGTTCCCCTGTGCCATGAATGTTCATATCATTTGCCATTTCCACTGTGCCATGAATGTTCATATCATTTGCCAGTTCTCCTGTGCCATGAATGTTCATATCATTTGCCAGTTACCCTGTGCCATGAATGTTCATGTCATTTGCCAGTTCCCCTGTGCCATGAATGTTCATATCGTTTGCCAGTTCCCCTGTGCCATGAATGTTCATTTCATTTGCCAGTTCCCCTGTGCTTGTGAATGTTCATAGCATCTGCCAGTTCCACTGTGCTTGTGAATGTTCATATCATTTGCCAGTTCCCCTGTGCCATGAATGTTCATATCATTTGCCAGTTCCCTTGTGCTTGTGAATGTTCATATCATTTGCCAGTTCCCCTGTGCTTGTGAATGTTCATATCATTTGCCAGTTCCCCTGTGCCGTGAATGTTCATATCATTTGCCAGTTCCCCCGTGCTTGTGAATGTTCATATCATTTGCCAGTTCCCCTGTGCTTGTGAATGTTCATTAAATCAATCAATCATGTGCCATGCCGGAAAGCGTAGGCGGTCATGATTCGCCATTTCACTCGATCACCAGAGTTGTGGATCAGCTCAGTGTTCCTGTCTTGACCATGCCATGTGGTCAAGCCATCCAGGTATTTACTTCTCAGTCTTCCCCTTGGTCTGTTCCCTTCGATCTTGCCAATTGTCACTAAGTTCTCCAATCCATTTCTTCTCATAACATGTCCAAAAAATTTTGACTGTCTACGTCTAATTTCTCTAATCAATTTACGATTTTCATTTGTCTCCTGTAGTACTTGGTCATTGGTTTTTCTGTCTGTCCATGGTACTCTTTGCATTTTCCTCAGAAACCACATTTCTGCAGCCATCAGATGTTTTTCAGCTTGACTGCTCATTGTCCAAGTTTCACATCCATACAAAAGAACAGGCTCTATGTAGCACCTCAACACTCTTTTTCTCGTTTCAATTGACATCTTTTTATTGGTCAGTATGTTTTTCATCTTGCTAAAGGCTACTTTCGCCGTGGCGATTCTTGTTCTAATCTCTTACAAGGCATCTCCCATCAGATGTTATGACTGTTCCGAGATAATTGTACCGATTCACTTGTTGAAGAATATTCCCATTTACTTGTATATTACATTGTGGTATTTCGTTCTTCCTAGTGACGACCATAATCTGTGTCTTTTTACAATTTAATTCTAATCCCAGTTGTTCACTGTGTGCAACAACCGCATCTACTAATTGTTGCAGATCCTGCTCATTGTCTGCAATCAATACTGTATCATCTGCATATCTAATGTTATTGATGTTTCGTCCTCCAATGCTGATTCCATTTATATCTTCTACATTTCTGAAAATATTTTCACTGTATAGGGAAAAAAAGATCTGGAGACATTACACATCCCTGCCTAACACCTCTCTTAATAGGCTGATATTGTCCCACTTCATTATCAAGCCTTATGGCAGCTTATTGTTTCCAATATATGTTTTTTATAAGTCTAATGTCTTTCCCATCAATTTGTAGATCTGCAAGCATATCTACCATGTTGACATGTCTTACTCTATCGAAAGCCTTAGTGTAGTCAATAAAGCAAAGGTGTATATCTTTGTTTACTTCCATAAAATGTTCAATAACTGAACGCAGCATATACACAGCATTTACTGTACCCTTTCCTTCTACAATCCCACATTGTTCTTCCCCTATTTCAGGTTGTATTTTCTTCCTCACTCTTTGCATGATAATTCGTAGCAAAATCTTTGTGATGTGACTCATTATACTAATTGTTCTATGTTGATCACATTCCAAGGCTCCTGATTTCTTTGGGATTGCAATAAATTCAGAATTACATAATTCAGAAGGTATATGTCCGGTATCATATAATGAGTTCAGCAGTCTGGTGACTTGATCTATTCCATATTCTTCTAAAGCTTTAATCATTTCTGTTGTGATGTTATCTGAACCGGGGGCCTTGCCAGCTTTCATATGTTTAAGAACATTTCGAACCTCCATCTTCAAAATTGGCGGTCCTTCATTATTAAATCGAATATCATACTGTTCATCTCTGTTATCATCATAAAGGTTTTTCACATAGTCTGACCATACATGTAGAATCTGATCTTTTTCTATTATGATTTTGCCATCTTTAGTTTTTAGACAGCCTGCTGATGTACTTGTTCTTTTATTAGTAAGTTCCTGAATTCTTTTGTGCACTAATTTGGTATTTTGACTGTTGTGTTGTTTTTCAATTTCTAAGCAATTTTTCTCAAGCCATGCTTCTTTTGACTTCTTACATAATATTCTGAATTATTTTTGTTGAGTCTTCTTGTTTCCATTAGTTGTAAAATTTCTTCAGTCATACATTTCTTACAACCCACCTTCTTTAATTTTGGAATAGTTGTTTCTGCAGCCAAACTGATTGAATTCTTCAACATTTCCCATTGATCATCCACATCCTGGAATAGGATCTCTAGATCAGACAATATATCAAATCTGTTCTGTACTTCTATGTTGAATTTGTTTTGTATTTCCTTGTCGTTACTCAATGTACACAAATCATATTTAGTGTTTCCTGTTTTATACTTGACTTTCTTTAACTTTATCCTCAATGTTCCTGTAAGTAATCTGTGGTCACTATAACAATCAGCACTGGGAACTGTTTTTGCTATTGTTAGCGCATTTCTAAATCTTCTGCTAATCAAAATGTAATCAATCTGGTTTCTAATCCTGCTATCAGGACTCCTCCATGTCCATAATCTTCTTAGGGTGTTGCTTAAACCAGGTGTTTCCTACAATCATTTCCTGCTCTTTTGCCCACTCTACAAGTCTGTATCCTCTTTTATTTCTCTCTCCTAAATCATAGTTTCCTATTGTGTATCTATCACCTTGATTTCCTACTTTTGCATTGAAGATGATGTTTATTTCTGAATTTTTACATTTCTTTAAAGCAGACTCTATGTCATTGTAAAATTCTTCTACACTATCTTCACTGGATACTCCTGTTGGACCATATACTTGAATAACATTTATGCCAAAAGGTCTGCCGCTTAATTTAACTAGTAGAACTCTGTCTGACATGGCCCAATATCCTTGAACAGATTTTAATGTTTGCAGGTCCAAAATTTCTCCTCCAGAATAAATAATCTTAAAATCTTCATCTATCTTGATGCCTGCTCCTTTCCATCTCGTTTCACACATCCCTAAAATATTAATTTTCTCTCTTTCCATTTCTTGTTTGATGTTATCTAATTTTTTGTCGTCGTTTAACGTCCTAACGTTCCATGTTGCTAATTTTAATGTCTTAGTCCTTGTCTTGTGATGATCTGTCTTTATGCGAATCATAATGAACTAGGCACTTTTAAAGAAGGTAGTTTGCCACTGTTCATATCATTAGCCATTTCCCTTGTGCTTGTGAATGTTCATATAATTTGCTAGTTCCCCCGCGCTGTGAATGTTCATATCATTTGCCAGTTCCCCTGTACTGTGAATATTCATATCATTTGTCAGTTCCCCTGTGCCATGAATGTTCATACCCAACATGTCTTTAGATTTCTGTGTTCATTCATGCTTGTGCTGGCAATTCCTGGCTCTTCTTCCAGGAACCATATCTTTTATCACTGTTCTTTCCAAACCACTGTGATGTTCAACATGGCCAATGAATTTCAGTTTCTGAGACACGGTGATATTTATGAGCCAGTTTTCTTTAATGTTTTCATACTGCCGTGTCCTTTATTACCTGTAGTACTTTGAAGTTTCATTTAAACTCCCTCCGTAACTGATTCATCCTAATAATTTGTTGTTGTGTGACACTGAAACACATCCATGTTTAATTTATTGTTTTGTCTGGTTCTAAATGTTCCTGCTGTTATTTATTATGTCCAAACTTTCAGACTCTATTATGCTTTCTATGCATGTTTAGATAGCATTTGGGTCATTCCTTCTCTGTGACAGGCAATTTTCTCTGTATGGCTTGCGAGCAACATTTTTCATCTGTGTTTAGAAGCATATTGCCTACTGTCTTTCATCTTGTTTCGCTTAATCCCAAAATGTTAATGTTATCATATTTAAGCTCCCCTACCTATCATGAGACCAAGAGGTTTGTAAGAAGCACTTATATAATCATGTGGGAATCAGAGCATCCAGGCCATAACAAAGATGATGCATATTATCAACTCAACTGAAGTGAACAAGTAACACAATTCAGATTTTGCACAGGACATAAGGACATTGAGTTGAGTTGAATCAAGAACCGACATTATAGCACTCAGGACATTCCAATATGTGCTCCATCCTCATCTTCAACAGCCAGTGAGGAGTCTCTATATTAATGTTTCTAATAGCAGTCTGATTATGTGTCCATATGGCCTTTCCTGAGAGTCCTGAGTGTCGGCCAGATCCTCTGGTCACTCCCTGCATCACCATTCTCTCCAGGCTGTGATACATAAGGACATAACAGGCTCAAATACCACTTGTTGAATAAACTACAGATAGGAAATACTGATGAATGTAACTTTGGAATTGGTAAAATCACAGCTAAACATTGGCTGTAAGAACACCTAACATATGCAGAACAGAAACAATTACTTAGGTCTACACCTGTTTCATTTGAGGCACAAACACTAAGGAGATCTCAACAACCTTGAGTTTACTGCTGCTTTCTTGAAATGTATTCAGGTTGATGTTAGAAGGTGTATATAGAATAAGGTTTTCCCTACCACTTGTACTGTCTATCTAAATTCATACATGTTTATCCTTCCTCTGTACCATCCAGTTACATGAACTTTATCATCGTCATCAAATGCCCTGCAGACTGGCCTAAGAGTTCATGTCTCTCCACAGATCTTGGTCTTTGGTGTTCAGGATCAACTCTGCTGTTGATATTCCTCCATGCCATCATCTCAATCTATCCAGCATCATTTCTCTTGGTCTGTCTCTGCCTCTCTTCCCATTGATCCTTCCAGCTGTCACGATGTTCTCCAATGCCTCTCATCTCATAACACGAACAAAGAAAGCTGTTTGTCTCTTTCTTATTATTGTATATAATGTTCCCGTTTCATTAGCCTCTTTCAGGCTGAAGATATGTTGTTAGTTACTCTGGCAGTTCAAGGAATTTGCAAACATTCGTCTCAGGAACCACATCTCTGTTGCTTCCAAGTTCATCCTAATTTGTTCATTTGCATTCCAAGATTCACTGCCATACAGCAAAACAGGTTCTATATAGCACTTCAGCACTCTCTTTCTAACATTCAATGATAGTGACTTATTGCATAAGATACTTTTCATTTTCATGAACATTTTTATGAACTTACTATATCTGAATTGTCCATTTAATGTGCCTGCTTCCTGGGGATATTATTTTAAGACCTCTAGACACCGATGTGGAGTTCATGGACAGACATAAACTAATATCGGAGTTTCAATGTGAGAAAAATACTGGACAGGACATACATTAGGACAACCTGATAATAATATTATTTTAAAAGGCCTTTGTTTAGAGAAAACAGAGGCAAATGAAATAGAGGTAGGCCTAAAACACATGGAGAAGAGAATTAGAGACAAAAATGAATAATGTGGGGAGGAAATAAATTGAGCTGCATGAGATAGTAATGGATAGAATGGCCTTGGGTGAGTTGATTCAGAATTCATGTGAAAAAGATAAGCAGAATGAAATAAAATTTGTGGTACTTAATTCATAGGTTCCCAAATATGACACACTTCATATTCTGAGCCTTGAATTAAATACCACATATTTTATATCGTTCTGCTTATTTTTATATTTATTTCATTTGATTTCACATATAATGTCTGAATATAGCTGCTGAAGTGTCATTACTGTTATTTGTGTTTATTTTCTTCTTGTGTTTTGCTCATGATGGCTTGTCACCGCAATGTTCTCTGCTTTCTGAAATAGTACTTTTTAAAGCTGCCCTACACTTCATGTTTTTTTTAACTGTTTACATTTGTACAGTTTTACCACAGTTTAACCCATTTCATTTACATTTCTAACTTATTCTATGGGTCACTGGACCAGTTATAGGAAACCAATACCTTTATAAGAACGATGATTGGACTACCAAAGGTAGACAACACCACCAACAAAGATAATGTAATCACTGATTGGTCAAGTTGTTTTATAAACATCCAACCTTGCAACAACTGCCTACAACTTCCATACACAGAGACACTAAGGGTTTTGCCGAGACAGCTGTACATCTGAGTTTACTGAAGTATACAGGAAGAGGTACCATAGGGACTGGCATACTTTACGTAAATAAAAATGACACCCGGAGTGTCAGAAGAGGACAGCAACAACAACATCGATTCAATGATTGATAAGACATACAACACGCATCATTCCAACAGTTGTCAATCATTTCCATATACAGGCAGACACATTGAGGGGCATACCGAAATGGCTGTACATCTGACTGAATCTACTGTTGAATGCTTGAAGAGGTACCATAAGGAGTGGCACACTTCCTGCGTAACAAACTTCTGTAATAAAATAATGCATTTCTCACTATAACATGTATTTTAATACCTTAGCAGCATAATGTAATTTAATTAGTGAAAATACAATTATAATGAAATTTAATTACGAGGGGAAGTCAATAAGTAAGTCATAAATGGCTGTAAAAAAATAAATAAATATTAACACCTTGAAACTGGTTTATTTCTATACATACATTGTCCCTTTATTTCTCTACATAATTTCCACCAACATTGATGCACTTATCCCATTGTTTTATCAGTCCTCCCAAACCGGTTGCATAGAACTGCGTGCTTTGTTTTCTAAACCACGTTTTCACTTCACATTCAACTTTGGCGTCATTCGTGAAATGTCTCCCAGCCAAGGTGGGTTTTCAGTGGACCAAAACAGGTGGAAATCGCTAGGGCTGTAAGGTGGATGTTCTAGAACTTCCCACCTTAGTTGATTAATTTTCTCCTGAGCTAATCAAGCCGTATGTGATCTGGCATTGTCATGAAGAAGCAACACTCCTCTAGTCAGCAGTAATGGACGTTTTCTTCTAATTGCATCATGAAGCATCAATAGAACTTCACAGTCTGATTCATAATTCACATTGTCACCTTTCTTCTTGAAATTGGTTAAAAGCACTCCTTGACAATCCCAGAACACTGTCAGCATAACCTTCCCTGCTGATGGTGTAACCTTGAATTTTTGGACACAAGGCGAAGGATGTTTCCATTGCATTGAAGCACGCTTTAATTCAGGCTGGTAGTGATGCACCCATGATTCGTCCCCAGTAACAATCCTGTTCAGCACGTCTTCTCCATCATCTTCATATCGACAGAGATGATGCAAGGACAGGCCAAATCAGTTCATTTTGTGTTCCTTCTTCAATTGTCTGGGTACCCACCTTGAGCACACTTTCTTAAATTTCAATCGATCATGCATTATGCTGTATGCTGAACCATGTGAGCACCCTATTGCAGATGCTACAGAGTCGATCGTTACTCGCCTGTCACCTCTAATCATCTCCTCCACCCGCTGCACGGATGCTTCTGTTGCAATCTCAACAGGACGACCAGATCGGATTTCATCAACAATTTTGGAGCGTCCTTGAGAAAATTTTTCTACCCAGCTATGCACCACTTTACGGGACAAACATTTGTCAGTATAAACAGGAAGCATTTCCTTATGAATGTCCTTTGCAGGCAATCCTTTTGCCCTCAAAAAGCACACAACAGCACGTTGCTCTTTGGTTGTACACTCCGTAAGTACAGTCACCATTTTGTTTATGCACTGCACATGTGCATGAGACACCTAGTGCCACCTGACGAACAGGAATATAAAGTTCGATGTTGCTGTCACCTAATGACACCTGTAGAAAACACTAACTACATTTACCTGCCATCCCACAGAACTGTGTGACTTACTTATTGACTCGCCCTGGTAAATACCCTATGATCATTATCATGTGCTATGTCTGCAAATGTGGGTGGTCATGGTTTGCATCTCACAAGATCACCAGAGTCTTGGATCAGGTTTGTGTTCTTGACCCAATTATGCCATTTAGCCAAGTGATTCAGATATTTATCCTTGTTTTCCCCTTGTACTTTTCACATCATGTTGCAAGTTGTCACTAAGTTTCAGATTTATTTCTCCTTATAACATGCCTAAAACATCTTGACTTCCTACATCTGTAAGCTAATGAGTTAATAAAATTAATTAAACATTCTTTAATGTAATGAGCACCCAGATAATAAAAGTAATGAAACACGCTAATCCTACAATTAATTAAATACTCAAATAATAAAATTAACAACAAACTAAAAACAAAAAACACACAGCTATTACAAGTAATGAAACATAACAGATAATATAATTAATGAAACACCCCAACAACATAATTAATGAAAGACTGATAATACCCCAGACGACATTACCTGGGCATGGCTTGTCTTTGTGGTTGTAATAGTCTCGATTATCTTGGCTGCCATGTGATTCAATATCTGATCATCCTGTGGGAAACAGTTTAGAAACTAAACACTGACGGCACTTCAGATGTTAAAACAAGGGAAACAAAACTAAAGGACTCTTACACACACCTCAAGATATACCAGGCATATGGTCAATAAGTAGGTCAAGGACCCTTGTACACATCTTAGAGCACATGGGCATTTGGTTCTAGACACGTTTCAATAGACCAGCTGGCATTTGGTGGGTGATGTTGTCAGTATCACGCCAGCTGCCTTTACTTCCCAAGACATTTCTTGGTACCTATTTTCGGCTGGGTCTACCTGGGAGCCCATGTCAATAGTAAGAAGTACAGGGTGTATTTTTAATGACTGTGCAGTGTCTGAAAATATTGCCGGTCCAGGTTTTGTGTTCATCCTCTGTAAAGTTCATGTAACATAATAGATAAATACAAAACTTGGACAGGCAATATTTTCAATCACTGCACAGAGTTATTAAAAATACACCTTACAGTTGAGCATTAATATTGTGAAAGCTTTATTAATATCTGCAATATGTTGCAAGAAACTGAACTAATGTAAGAAAGTTTAATATATACAAGTTGGATTTCAGTAAACCAACAAATTCTCCACAAAACACTGTCATCAGATATCTGAATATGAATATGACATAAACAGCTTCATTACAATGTAGATGAAATGACAAATTCCGGAGACAATCAATCATCAGCTGAATATGTAATCAGCACACAAAACATAGAAGTCAGCGTCGCTGCAGGGCATCATGTACTCGCACTTAAACTTCCGGTGCACTGATGTCTGGGTACATATTTCTTCTTCTGCGTTCATCGCAGTGTTTTTTCAGATGTAGTTGCGGTGTGTCTGTTAGGCACCCTTGGGCTGAAACCATTAGGGCAACACATCCGACTTTAGCATGCATTTTGACAGGTTAGCATTCCTGGGGGACTCTCACTATTATGGTGGCGTCCACATCCCAGCTTGTCAAGTTAGGACGGTCGAAGACTTCACGATCAGCCCTCAAGGGAAGGCAGGGACAGTCCATGGCATTTTCAGCCATCCAGGGCGGCTTCCATAGTTGCAGAGCCGACACATGGCGCTCTGGTGCTGGGCTCACCGAGGGAATCATTACGTCCTGCTCATGGCTGCTTTAATTCCTCACTTCAATGTATTGGGCCTTTCGTTCGCTACATGCGCTCCCTGCACAAACCAGGGATGGTCGAATTGCAGACGGTATTCACTCAGCAAGCTTTCGTTTCGGACATGTGCTTAGTCACTGTGCTGGAAAACAAAATAGTTAGAGCTGTTGCAGGGCATGACGGACATTCAGAAAACTTAGCTAGTCAGAGCTGTACCGGACACGAAGGTCAGTGGTTACATTATTGTTGTTGGTGGTGTTGTCTACCTATGGTAGTCCAATCACCTTCCTTATGGAGGTATTGGTTTTCTATAACTGGTCCAGTGACCCATAGATTCAGTCAGAAATGTAAATAAAATGAGTTAAACTGTAGTAAAATTTTACAAATGTAATCAGTTAAAAAAGATGAAGTGTGGGGCCGCCTTACAAGGTATGATTACAAAAAGCAGAGGACATTGTGGTGACAAGCCATCATGAGCAAAACACAATAAGAAGAAAATACAACACAAATAACAGAAATGCTTGCTTGCTTGCTTGCTTGTGTTCGTTGGCTTAAGCTCCAACGCGAAGTCCTGTATGTCGGATGAAGGCATCCTGTTGTCCAACATCAGTGTGATGTCATACAGGACCTGAGTTTTGCGTGAGTATCCGTTGTCCCATGTCTGGCTTATTGGTGTGCAGACTGGTGGTTCCTCGCCGTACAGGCAGACACTCTCCGACTTCGGAGGAATCGGCGATCCTACTGACTTTAGCCAGGACCCCGAAGGGACCTGTTGCCCAGGACGCTCGACGAGGACGCGTCAATAGGTCTTGGCCAGTATATAACCCGGCCCTGGTGCCTTGGAAACACCTCTGCGTCCCATAACAGAAATAAAACTTCAGCTGCTATATTAAGGCATATTCCAAGCACAGCGGACAATCGGAAAACTAACTAGTCAGAGCTGTTCCGTTACATTCGAAAGACTAGTTGGTCAGAGCTGTTCCGGGAACAATCAACATTTTACTCTGACATAATTGCGTAGTGCCAGTTTTTTATTTGCCAACCTTAGGCCGGCACATCTGAATTTGGCTGGCATTTTTACTGAGGTTAGCCTTCCTCGGATTTCGAGGGACGTTAGACTCTTACTGTTGTGGTGTCGCCCACATCTCAACTGGTCAAGGTAGAATGGAGACATCACGGTCAACCCTCAAGGGAAAGCAGGGGCAGACCATGGCCATTTCCCGCTATCCAAGGAAGCTTCCATAATTGCAGAGCCGGCACATATTGCTCTGAGACTGGGCTCACCCATGGAATAGCCACGTCCTGCTCATGGCTGCTTTAATTCCTCACTTCCATGTATTGGGCATTTCTTTTGCCACTGGTTGCTCAAGCACAAACCAGGGACGGGCAGACTGCGGGCGACATCCACTCAGAAAGCTTTCACTTTAAACTTCCACGTAATGGATTCGCTAGCCAAGCGTTCCATTTCGTGTAAACGAGACATCTTCCATCTTTGTCTATGCTCACTCTATGAGTATAGATATAGACTTTCATCTTAACCATTGCGTGTGACTGGGGCACATTTTCCACCTTCAGTAACCGCTCACGAGGTAGGCTACACGTGCTGCCGTCTCAGCACCTTACCTCTATGTATCAGTGAGCGAGTAACAGGCCAGGCCCTCTCATCCGGGGATCCCTCATATCCCCCAGCTGAGAGCCTTCGAACAGGTATCTAAACTAAGCAAGTAGCGTGCTCAGCATCTCACCTCCATTTTGCAGTAGGTGAATATTGGCCTGGCTCTCACATCCAAGGGCTTACAGCTTAGAGGCGTTCAGCCATATCCCTCAGCTGAGAGCCTTAGAGTATGTGTCCATACCAATAATTTCTGCCTTCATACGCCTGATTTGAACTTTTGACTGCTATCCTCAGTCTACCTGCAGAGCAGCAGGTTTTGTCTCATTTAGTCTGGCCCCTAACCCAAGTCCTGTCCGACATATAGTTGTACTTCCATCGGCTTAGCTCTTGGGGTCACTGGGACATGCAAGCCCCCCCCCCCCCCACCATGACAAGGTGGAGACACATTGGGAAGGGGGTTGGGGGAGGGGGGGTACATATTTCATTCCCTACACTGGTCAGTTTGACTTCAACATTGATATCTTGTCCAGAAAGCAATGGCAAACTCATCATCATTATCATCATCCAGTGCCTTGCCGGCTGGCATGGGCAATCATTCCTCTCCACAAATTGCGATCACCAATGACATGGATCAATTTGTGTGTTGACTTCCTTCTCTGCCATGACACAAGACTGTTAAGAATCTCTCCCACTGTCTTCCTCTATCTCTCTTTCCGTAAATCTTTCCGGCTGTCACATGTTTCAATTGTTGTCTTCTCATAACGTGGCCAAAACACGATGACTGTCTCTTTTTGATGTTTGTGATAAGTTGTCTTTGTGACTCAGCTTCCCTCAAAATGTCCAGATGGCAAATCTACTGAACCAGTAAATCAACCTTGGGTTCAGGTTGATCGCAATGTCGTGCAGAGGACATGTCACATTTTTTAATACAAATGATAGGAACTGTGGTGGTGGAGTACCCAGACCCTCACCTACAGTCCTGGTCATAATGGGTTTGAATTTGGATTTTTTTTAAATGACCCATGTTACCAGGTGGCAACAGCCTAATGTGGGTACCAAGAAATGTCCTGGAAAGTAAAGGCAGCTGGCGGTATACTGACCTACATCACCCGCCACATACTGATTGGTCTTAAGATGGAAACATGCCAGACAGTCAGTCATTAAATATTGCAATAAAGACAATTTCATTTAAAAACCAATTCTAGCAAACTCAAAATAACATGAACCAGCAAATATGGAAGTATCAAATATGAAATCTGTCTGCATCTCCAAACACAAATAATTAAAATGGTTCAAGAACAATAAATAATTGAATACTCAAGAAAAGACAAAGTAATTCTTGATGGAACTAATCAAAGATGTTCATGTTTGGTTTTCATGTTGGTTAAGGATAACTTTCATTCCACTCGGCTATCTCCATAAGTGCTTCAGTCTTTTCTAAAGTATCACACTAGGAGAATCTCACCACAGTGCACAAACCACACATGCACACCATGCATACACACCACACAAGCACCCCACACAAGCACCCCACACATGCACACTACACATGCACACCATACATGTAAACCACACATGAACAACACATATACACACTACACAAGTACATCACACATGCACACCAGTTCTCTGAGGCTTTCACCCTTGTCCAAGGAGACCAAATGTCCTATCAACTACCTCACAATCACAAATGATGGGGTGGGAGGGGTATCATGAGAACGTCTCATATTAATGATTATAAAGAACATGATATTTATATATTCTCTATTTTTTTTTAATTAGCTAGACTGAAAATAGGACAAATGGTAGTATTATGAAAGGACAAAAAGGACAAAATTGCTCAGATCAATACAAAAGAGAAGGCTGTTGTGGAGCAACAGCATGAGACACAGATAGATCACAAGTACAAAAGTTCACTTACTGAAAGGTTGTGTGTTGACAGTTCTGTATAAATGAGAATGCTGGACAGTGAGCAATGAAATGATGAAGAAACTGGAGGCAGTAGAGATATGTTTGTTTAGAAGAATATAAAGAATATTGTGGGACAGAGAAGAACATAAATACAGAAGTACTGAGATTTGCAGGTGTAACAAGATCAATCATGAAAACCATAAGATAAATTAGATTAATATCAACAGAAGAGATGGAACAAAGAAATTAGTCTTATGTTCAAATATGGTAGGCAAGAGAGGCAAAGCAAGAGAGAGAAAGATGTGTCGAGAAGTGTTAAACAGCTGGATAACAAATAATATCAGCAACATCAAATTCATCAAAATATCAAATGACAAGAGGATTGGAGAGTCATGAACACTGATATCTGCTACAGGTCAGAAGTCTGAAGAAAAAGAAGAAGAAGAAGCTGTGATTTAGCCATATAGAAGAAAAAGATCCATAAACAAAAATAATGGAAGGACAAATTCTTGGCAACAAGTGACAACAAGATCAAACACATTAGAATGTTGTGAATTCCTTGGACTACCAGAGTAACTAACAACGATTATCTGAAGAAGGCTAATGAAACTAGAACATTATATACAACAATAAGAAAGAGACAAACAGTTTTCTTTGGTCATGTGATGAGAAGAGAGGCATTGGAGAACATCGTGACGACTGGAAAGATCACGGGGAAAAGGGGAAGAGGCTGACCAAGAGAAATGATGCTGGATGGATTGAGATGGTGGCATGGAGAAATATCCTCAGTTGACCCAGAACACCAGAGACTGAGATATGTGGAGAGACATGAACACCTATGCCAACTGGCAAGGCACATGATGATGATGATGATGATGATGATGATGATGATGATGATGATGATGATGATGTCCTGCTCATGATGTAGAAACATTGCCACTGAAGCCAACATAGTAGAAGACAGACAGTAGTAGATTGATGTAACTGGCAAAGTATGAGGGCTATTCCAAAATCAACGACAGATTGGCTGGTAAAAATTTAAACAAGCTGACAATAACAGTCTAATTACATACAAAAGTTACATATATCACTGCATTACATTTTCACATAGACGCCACCTAAATTCAGGCACTTGTCGTACCGTGGCACAAGTTTTTGTAACCCTTCATGTCAGGGTACTTAGCCAGTTGTTGACCCCCATCCATGAGCTCCTCGGCAGTGCAATGTCCATGTTTATTTGTTCGCAATTTGTGAACCACTGAACAAATGTGACTGTAGGTTGATATGTAGTCAGCTAAAAGACTACTGCATGATGCAAGCAATGAATGGTGTCACTCTGGCAACCGGTTTATTTTTACCAGCCAGTCGACGGTTGATTTTGGAATAGCCTTCACATGATAAGGAAGTTTCAAGACTAGCCCAAGGGGTGAACAACTTGATTTTGATGATGATAATGATGATGTAATGAAGAAATTAACAGATTCAGTCGAAACAAAATGTAGGTTTGGACCAAACAAAAAATGGATGGTGGAAAATGGGAAGTTGTGGTGTGTCACAGTTAAAACTTAAAATTTGTTAATATGGTAGCTGACATGCTGTGTTACAAATCAAATTAAAGGGGGTTACATTGGGAAAACTACTGTATTTAAACCCATGGCAGATACGGGAAGTTTCATAAGGTGATTAGTCATCCCATGGCACATAATCAGTTAATAACATACTTGGAGGAAGAAGATGAACAAGTATATATTGAACTTACTTCTTGGTGAACATTCTGTAATATGAAAAATACATTACAATTTAATTTGTCTGCCTTCACTTTCCCCTCCCTTACACCCCCCCCCCCCCCCCCTCTCTCCCAATGCCTGTTACTAGCAACAGTAAATATAATAATTACTGCACATGTAGTAATTGTTACAGGAAGATAACAATATATACACACCAGAAACAACTACACTGCAGCTTCTCCATAACTACTTTAAGCTGCAAAACAGGGTTCTTCTTTTTGTTGGCATATCAGTGCTACTGAGCAGTCTACTGTCATTCTCGTGAAAGTACTCATTTCTACAGTTGGTTCAGAGACCCATAAAGTGAGCCAGAAAATGTTGAGCATGTTTTCCCTGGTGCTTTAATCAAATGATCTACTAATAATTTAGGGATTGTTCTGTTATTTTGTTTTCTGTCACCTAGTTCTGCTTACGGAAACGGACTGGCGTGTACATTAAAATTGATATATGCATTAGCATGTCAACAGAATATGTGCATGTGGTGGACTAAGAAAAATTTCAGTGTGCACCGTTCGCTACATGTAACCAAACATTACTGAGATATGTAGAGGTGTCTGCTATACAAAGGGTATGTAATTATGTAAATAAAAAGACATGAAAGTCTCTTTAAAAGTACCATGATTATAGCAAAACATATGACAATGTGTTTTCTGTATTTCAGTTGAAAGAATTTGTTACACTACTTTCTTATATATTGAAGTTTTTTTTCCCTGTTGTATGCACCTGATGGTCGGCTCCGTGGCAAAGAAGTTAAGGACACTGTTCGTGCTTTTGCATACCCGCGTTTGAAACACAGCTGCACGCGATTTGGCAGCAAACCGTGTTGCGTTCGATTTTTACGAATTGGCAAAGTGCTAAACGTAAACTTGCCAAGAGATCACAACAGCAAAAAATGCTGGTGTTGACTGCAATTTCCTGCAAAGGATATGTAACTAACTTTTTTTATGCACCTGATGAGATACAGTAAAATCAGCCAGGCAATAAATAGTGCAAAATACTGTTTGTGTCTTCATTATTTAAATTCTACAGTGGGAAAAATTGTTTTTGTTATCGATCCAATGGTGCTTGGGCTTCCACTTGTAGGCACAGTACCATGTAGTTATAAATGCAAGTGCTCACCAGCTGTTGTGCTGTTCTATATAAACTGGTCCTTCTACCTGGCTCAGGTGGAAGCAACAACTTCCTGATATCTGTAAGAACTGGGCACTCAAAGAGGTGTAACTTCTTTATTGTAATGTCCATGATAATTTCCTTTGTGCCTTTTAGAACATCACCAATCAATCAATCAATCAATCATGTGCCATGCCGGAAAGCGTGGGCGGTCATGATTCGCCATTTCACTCGATCACCGGCATCGTGGATCAGCTCAGTGTTCCTGTCTCGTCCATGCCATGTGGCCATTGACATCACCAATACTCATATTAAATGTCCTTGCTACTATTAACATTCCTCCACTTTAAAAAAAAAAAAACTAATTCATATCCTTCACAGAATTTTGCAGTCAACCCCAGCATTTCTTTTGGCTGTCTGTGATTTCTTGGCAAATTTACATTCAGTAGTTTGCCATCTATAAAATCACAAGAATATTAATAAAATACAATGGACAGCCATTTGCGACACTATATGAAAAGATAACCTACTCCTTCTCTAAGTCCTCTTATGATGGTAGTATATGCAACAGATGGAACTGCCCAAATCTCCACAGAATCTTGCAGCTTTTGTTCCTGTCAAACCAGCATTTCCAGATTATCAATATATACATTTACTAATAAACTCTAGGACTAAACAACCAGCTTTGATCAATATCTGTCTGTCTCTCTCACCATTCCTCCCTCCCCTCCTCACTGTCTCTCTCAACCCCGCCCTCTCTCTCTTTCTCTCTATCCCCCTCCTCCCCTTGTTCTCTCTTTCTTCTTACTCTCTCTCTTAATCCCTCCTCTCTCTCACCTCTTTCTCTCTCTCTCTCTCTCTCTCTCTCTCTCTCTCTCTCTCTCTCTCTCTCTCTCTCTCTCTCTCTTCATCTTCTTCTTCTTTTTAAAAGTAGTATGTGTAACAGATGGAACTGCTTAAATCTCCAAAGAATCTTGAAACCTTTGTTCCTGTCAAACCAGCATTTCCAGATTATCACTATATACATTGGCTAATTGCAGGACTAAATGCCAGATTTCTCTCTCTCTCTCTCTCTCTCTCTCTCTCTCTCTCTCTCTCTCTCTCTCTCTCTCTCTCTCTCTCTCTCTCTCTCTCTCTCTCTCTCTCTCTCTCTCCCCCTCCCTCTCTCTCTCTCTCTCTCCTCATTCTCTCTCTCACCTCTTCTTCTTTTTAATGGTAGTATTTGCAACAGACATAATAGCCCAGATCTCCACAGAATCATGAAGCTTTTGTTCCTGTCATACCAGCATTTCCAGACTATCACTATACATATTTAACCAGCTTAGATCAATGTCTGTCTGTCTGTGTGTCTGCCTGCCTGCCTGCCTGCCTGTCTGTCTGTCTCTCCATCCCTCCCTCCTCTCCTCATTATCTCTCTCAATCCCTTCTCTCTCTCTCTCTCTCTCTCTCTCTCTCTCTCTCTCTCTCTCTCTCTCTCTCTCTCTCTCTCTATTCTTATTATTCTTCTTTGTAGTGGCAGTATATGCAACAGATGGAACTGCCCAAATCTCCATAGAATCTTGAAGCTTTTGTTTCTATCAAACAAGCATTTTCAGATTATCACTGTACACATTTGCTAATAAACTCTAGAACTAAATGCCAGCTTTGATCTCTCTCTCTCTCTCTCTCTCTCTCTCTCTCTCTCTCTCTCTCTCTCTCTCTCTCTCTCTCTCTCTCTCTCTCTCTTTTGTTTTCTCTCTCTTCCGTTCAATCCCTCCCTGCTTCTCTCTTCAGTCTTTCTCCTAATCCCTCTCCTTCCTCTTCTTCTTCTTCTTCTACTTCTTCTTCTTCTTCTTCTTCTTCTTCCACTCCTTCTTCTTCTTCTTCTGGCCTTGAACCCTAGTCCGGCCCTTGTCATCATTAAGTTTATCAATCTAAAGACTGGTCATGAAATCATCTGATCATGTGACTCCACTGCCTCCCTGTTCTCAGCAATTCTCTTCAGTTTTGCATAAGTCTGAACTCAACAGCTTATTGTACAGTACTGACTATAGTCCATTCTATTAGACAATTTTGAAAATAGAATGATTAATATAATCAGAAATTATACTGGATGGACAGAGAATGGTGGCATCATGTGTCATGCCAAAAAGTGGGGCCGGTCATGTTTCGCCATCTCACATGATCACCACAGTCTTGGATCAGCTCTGTGTTTTAGTCTCAACCATGATACGTGGCCAAGCCATCCATATATTTACTTCTCTGCTGTCCCCTTATTCTTTTCTCCTCAATCTTGCCAGTTGTCACCAAGCTCTCTAGATTATTTCTTCTCATAACGTGTCCAGAAAATTGTGTCTAAGTCTAATTTCTCAAATCAGTTTTTTTTCATCTGCTTCTTACAGGACTTGCTAATTGGTTTTTCTATCTATCCATGGTATTCTTTGCATTTTCCTCAGAAACAAAATTTCCACAGCCATCAGATGTTTTTCAGCTTGTCTTTTCATCGTCCACGTTTCACATCCATACAAAAGTACGGGTTCTATGTAGCACTTCAACACTCTTTTTTTCATTGCAATTGACATCTTTTTAGCTGTCAGTATGTTTTCCATCTTGCTAAAGGCTACCTTCGCCATAGTTTCATGGTGGCACGGAGGAATATCTTTAGTAAAGTTGATCCAGAACATCAAGAAATGAGATCCGTGTAGAGACATAAATGCCTACGTCAGCTGACAAAGCTCATGAAAATGATGATAATTACGGATTGCAGCCTATCCTGTTATATGCACATGAGACTTGAAAAATATGCAGACAAACCAAGAAACATCTGATGACAAATGAAATGTGGTTTCTGCAGAAAATGGACAGAATAATACCACAGATAGAAAGAAAAACTAATGAAGTAGTCCTTCAAAAAGAAGAAGAAAATTTTAAATGACTAGAAAAGTTAGAAGCAGACAGCCAGATTTGCTGAACATGTTGTTTGGAGAGATAAATTTAGTGTCAACAGGCAAATTTGATAGAAATGTGCAAGAAGAAGACAAAGAGATCATTAGCTTTTTTTATTGTGCTTGTTTGCTTTGAAATCAAGCGTAGTGCATACATGTTCTACTACTTCTAATGCACGGAGCTGATTTTTGCGTGCGGATTAGCTTTCCCTATTACCTGTGTCCCTCGCAATCAGGCGAACCCACTCCGAGTTCAGAGGTACTTGTAATTTATGCTCACAACCCAAGGATGAGAAGTCAACATTTTAATCTAACTGACTGGTATAGGGGTTGAATCTATGACCTCGGCATCAGCACACAATATGTTTAAGAATGAACACAATTATTCATTAAGAATGAACACTATTATCCATTCAGTCATTCTGGCCTTCAGATAAATATCTTGAAGGCTGGGTCAAATGGCATTTCCACTTTACAACAGAGAATCAATGAAACAGATTCATGAACTTGAAAACAATCTGATTACCTGGGTGGCCACTAGATTCATTAGCTCGCCTAAAGCTGGCAATACACCCTGTCTGAGTCGGTTATTCTTCATGTTCTCTCTGAGCACATCGACCAGAATGGACAGTGGCTAAAGGAGATTCAAAATATATGCCAAAAATTGTGAGGTAGCAGATTCAACATACACAAGTCAGTATAAGTACAAGGCTCAGTGACGTAAGGTATTCAGTATACACTATCATCATGTCGCAAAACCTTTGCAGAATGTTGCTCTCATCACGACCTGCCAGAAAGATCTGTCTTTTCTCTGTCTTATGTAACTCCATGCCCATGGTGTCTTTAATTCCCGGTGTTGAATTTCATGTTCATAAATATTTGTTTCTTATAATAGGAACCAAATCTTCCATTACTGTTATTTCTAAGCCATTGTGACATGTAATATGGCCACGGTATTTCAGTTTCCAAGACTCGATGCTGTTTATGAACTAGTATTCTTCCGTGTTCAGACCTTGTAGAATATTGGTATTTTTCTTCTTCTTGATCCACAGATTTCAATGAATTTTCCTGTAGCAATTATGTACAAAAGCCTACATTTTCTTCTTCAGTAACTGTACAATGGTTCACACTTAACATCCAAAACCACCTATTAACACAATTGTTTGAATGATGTGGTAGAATTGAAGATCATAGCACCTAAGACACACTCATAAATGCTCTCTCTTGCTCAGAAAATACCAAAGTGTAGGGATGCTGATTGCACCTGCTGCACCTAAATCATCCCTGCCTCTGACCATGCCTGCTTTTGTCATAGATTAAATAAATATGACAATATTAGATGAGTTCATTCATCTACCACTTTGTTTCAACCACTTGCAACCTGACATATAACATCAAATAAAAACAAAACATGACTAGGAAACTTATACCAATGTACAATATGAGACCTTAACATCAGCAGTAAGTACAATGACAAAATGAGGACATGACTAACTGTCAATATAATTTATTTTTTTTTTCGTTTGCTGGCTTTGAACTCAAGCGTTGTCCATTCACGTGCTGCTACTTCTAGTTCACTTTTATCAGTGTCCTTCGCTATCAGCCGAACCCACTCCGACTTCTGAGGCATTTGCAATTTACATCCCGCAGTCAAGGCAAATAAGTGAACATTTTATCCAGTTGTACGATGTATGTGTTGTCACAATAATTGATGAATAGTGACATAGTTGCAAGGTTAATCTACAATCCAGCAACAGAATTTGTAAAATGATAATATTCTGATGACATAAATCAAATATATTTGTAGGCAGGAGTGGTGATATTTTGTGAAATTAAAGATATTTTTAATCTACTGCCAAACAGCAGAAAAACAGATCATGTTGCCAGAGACAACAAAATTTAAACTTACCTCTGCTAAGTTTACTGATGTTTCAACAGATTCTGTGAAGTGGGCAATCATAGCAAGAGCTCTTGAAAATCTAAGCCGTCTATGTCAGAGATGGGAAATTACGCAAAGAAAGCACATTAATAATTCATTACAATTGTAAAGAGTAGCAAAGAAAGCACATTAATAATTCATTAAAATTGTAAAGAGTAGCAAAGAAAGCACATTAATAATTCATTACAATAGTAAAGAGTCTCAGTAATGCTATATATTTTCAATGATACTGTGCTTTTAATAACATTTCATGTATGAGGATACACTTTGACCAACAATTCAATTTATAAACTGTTACTTTTTCTCTGCCGGTCTCCCTGGTCTAGAGGTTACACGACTTTCTCTGTAATCTCGTATACTCTCACAGGTAACGTGACGTTGCGTGAGAATCGGTAGCAGTTCTCTCCTCATCGGTTACTTATGGGGTATGTGAGCCGATCGCTCAGAAAGCAATGGCAAACTACTGAGCGTAATCTTGCCAAGAAATCAACAATCAGCTGAAAGATGCTGATGTTGACAGCGATGTCCTGTAAAGGATATGCGAAAAAAAAAAAAAAACTTTTTATCTGATAACACTGAAATAATAACCTTCCTTTGCAATACACTAGAATCTACAAAACTCTCCTGCAATACACTTCACAGCCTGCATTGCTTTCTTCTACAATATATTTTATATCATAAGTCCCTTTTCTCAACACTATAAGGGTAAGTGTGTAAATAAAAATAAATCACAAACATATATGACAGTTGAGAAATAGTTATGGTTGTTTATAAAGTGTCATTATGTGGCATATCCATCTAGCTTGACATCTGTATATGGCAGAAGATTACTGATGCATGCACACATCACGCTCTGTGGAATGTTGTTGCTGGATTTACGGAGTTCATGATCTGTGGAATGTTGTTGCTGGATTCAAAGAGTTCATGATCTTTGGGATGTTATTACTGGATTTACAGAGTTCATGCTGCATGGGATGATGTTGCTGGAGTTGCAGAGTTCATGCTGTGTGGGATGTTGTTGCTGGAGTTGTGGAGTCATGTTGTGTGGGATGTTGTTGCTGGAGTTGTGGAGTTCATGTTGTGTGGGATGTTGTTGCTGGAGTTGTGGAGTTCATGCTGTGTGGGATGTTGTTGCTGGAGTTGTGGAGTCATGTTGTGTGGGATGTTGTTGCTGGAGTTGTGGAGTTCATGCTGTGTGGGATGTTGTTGCTGGAGTTGTGGAGTTCATGCTGTGTGGGATGTTGTTGCTGGAGTTGTGGAGTTCATGCTGTGTGGGATGTTGTTGCTGAAGTTGTGGAGTCATGTTGTGTGGGATGTTGTTGCTGCAGTTGTGGAGTTCATGCTGTGTGGGATGTTGTTGCTGGAGTTGTGGAGTCATGTTGTGTGGGATGTTGTTGCTGGAGTTGTGGAGTTCATGCTGTGTGGGATGTTGTTGCTGGAGTTGTGGAGTCATGTTGTGTGGGATGTTGTTGCTGGAGTTGTGGAGTTCATGCTGTGTGGGATGTTGTTGCTGGAGTTATGGAGTTCATGCTGTGTGGGATGTTGTTGCTGGAGTTGTGGAGTCATGTTGTGTGGGATGTTGTTGCTGGAGTTGTGGAGTCATGTTGTGTGGGATGTTGTTGCTGCAGTTGTGGAGTTCATGCTGTGTGGGATGTTGTTGCTGGAGTTGTGGAGTCATGTTGTGTGGGATGTTGTTGCTGGAGTTGTGGAGTCATGTTGTGTGGGATGTTGTTGCTGGAGTTGTGGAGTCATGTTGTGTGGGATGTTGTTGCTGCAGTTGTGGAGTTCATGCTGTGTGGGATGTTGTTGCTGGAGTTATGGAGTTCATGCTGTGTGGAATGTTGTTGCTGGAGTTGTGGAGTTCATGCTGTGTGGGATGTTGTTGCTGGAGTTGTGGAGTCATGTTGTGTGGGATGTTGTTGCTGCAGTTGTGGAGTTCATGCTGTGTGGGATGTTGTTGTGGAGTTGTGAAGTTCATGCTGTGTGGGATGTTGATGCTGGAGTTGTGGAGTTCATGCTGTGTGGGATGTTGTTGCTGGAGTTGTGGAGTTCATGCTGTGTGGGATGTTGTTGCTGGAGTTGTGGAGTTCATGCTGTGTGGGATGTTGTTGCTGGAGTTGTGGAGTTCATGCTGTGTGGGATGTTATTGCTGGAGTTGTGGAGGTCATGTTGTGTGGGATGATGTTGCTGGAGTTATGGAGTTCATGCTGTGTGGGATGTTGTTGCTGGAGTTGTGGAGTCATGTTATGTGGCATGTTGTTGCTGGAGTTGTGGAGTTCATGTTGTGTGGGATGATGTTGCTGGAGTTATGGAGTTCATGCTGTGTGGGATGTTGTTGCTGGAGTTGTGGAGTCATGTTGTGTGGGATGTTGTTGCTGGAGTTGTGGAGTTCATGCTGTGTGGGATGTTGTTGCTGGAGTTATGGAGTTCATGTTGTGTGGGATGTTGTTGCTGGAGTTGTGGAGTTCATGCTGTGTGGGATGTTGTTGCTGGAGTTGTGGAGTCATGTTGTGTGGGATGTTGTTGCTGCAGTTGTGGAGTTCATGCTGTGTGGGATGTTGTTGTGGAGTTGTGAAGTTCATGCTGTGTGGGATGTTGATGCTGGAGTTGTGGAGTTCATGCTGTGTGGGATGTTGTTGCTGGAGTTGTGGAGTTCATGCTGTGTGGGATGTTGTTGCTGGAGTTGTGGAGTTCATGCTGTGTGGGATGTTGTTGCTGGAGTTGTGGAGTTCATGCTGTGTGGGATGTTATTGCTGGAGTTGTGGAGTTCATGCTGTGTGGGATGTTGTTGCTGGAGTTGTGGAGTTCTTGCTGTGTGGGATGTTGTTGCTGCAGTTGTGGAGTTCATGCTGTGTGGGATGTTGTTACTGGAGTTGTGGAGTTCATGCTGTGTGGGATGTTGTTGCTGGAGTTGTGGAGTCATGTTGTGTGGGATGTTGTTGCTGCAGTTGTGGAGTTCATGTTGTGTGGGATGTTGTTGTGGAGTTGTGGAGTTCATGTTGTGTGGGATGTTGTTGCTGGAGTTGTGGAGTTCATGCTGTGTGGGATGTTGTTGCTGGAGTTGTGAAGTTCATGCTGTGTGGGATGTTGTTGCTGGAGTTGTGGAGTTCATGCTGTGTGGGATGTTGTTGCTGGAGTTGTGGAGTTCATGCTGCCATACTGCAGTAAAACATTCTGCCATACTGCAGTAAAACAGACTGATTCATGTGGGATAGAACCTGGTGCAGTGTAAATGACCCTTTAACCTTTAACCTCTTTTCCAACTAAGTTAGTTCTGACAGACCAGGCCCTAAGTCTTGGTTGGCAACTGGTCTAGGATCAAAGCTCCGACAGGTGGACAGTTAGAGCATTGCTTTACTGATCCAGCAGATTCTGCAGCTTGTCTTATACAAGATGGTGTTTTTTTTCTGTGGAGTAGACTAGACAGCCCGAGAGAGAGAGAGAGATCATGCTGCATGGGCAACACCTGATCTCTACAATTGAGCCCATGCTTTGTGATATGTTTGAAGCGCAATGTAATAAACTATCGTCTGTCAAGATGGTAAGATGCCAGTAGTCATAGTAGTTCTGCACAGAGTGTGTTTATGTACAACACAATGGTGTTTCCTAAAATGTTTATAAACAGCTATATGACCTATGTTATCACAAGCAAAAGTACTTGTACTCAGGAGGAAAATGAAGAGTTAACTTACATGTCTAAGTGAGTAGAGTCTTTGATTTGCTTGGCCATAGTTCCAATAAGCCCATACTGTGTCTGAATACAATAGGAAAGAAAATATATTTTAAAGTGCCTGAAGAAAAGAGATGGTCACCCCATCTCATAACATGCGACTTAGAATGTATCAAGGTCTGTCATAAAATGTAAGTTTTCCTACACAATATGACACACATGAAAATGTCAGGCATTGGGGAACTCATGAGACTGTTGATACAACAAGAGAAATAATTAAGACTGTCAAGCATAAGAGAAAAGGACATGGTCAGTATGTGGTCCTTCCAAAACATTTAGCTGCCATGGAGCAATGAACTGCAGTAGTGTACTGGTTAACCCGATCTCCCTTAATGAAACCTCTAAGAGATGGAATCATATTCTGTAATAGGCAGCAATGTAGACATACATGGGGGAACAGACAGGAGTCTCCGTGGCAAAATGGTCAAGCTGCCTGACTTGGGCTTCGAAGGTTGTGGGTTTGATTCCGGGCCGCATCCTTTGGTTCACAAGTGCAATTTTTCTGAGACTCCTGGGGGTTGTCGCTGGAGTTACGGTGTTCATGCTTTGTGCAACACTTTTCCACGATGCCGAAAGAGACCGAGTCATATGGGATTAAAAACCTGGTGCAATGAAGTCGACCCTGTTGACTTTTAAGCGACTTTTAGGAGGAACAGACAGAGATATTAAAATGACAATGCAAAAGGCAAGAGGACTTTTACAGCACTAGGAAATGTCTGGAAGTCAAACTACAAATGAAAACTAGTACCAAATTTAGAATATTTAACTGTAATGTTAAAGCGCTACAGCTGGATCAGAAACATGGAGAACAACTAAAATAATTACTAATAAACTACAAGCATCCATAAATTGTGCCTGTGCAGAATAGAGGTACCAGAAAATCATTAATATGATGCTTAGGGAGAGGGTAGAAAGATTCCAGTGAATCAAGAGTTGAGAAAAAGACACTGGTGGTGGATAGGACACACACTTAGAAAACTTGATAATAGTGAACTAGAAAGAGCTTTCTCTAGAACTCACAGAACAAATAAAATACAGGGAAACCTAAAGATACACAGACAAGAGAATGAGAGACAGAGAGAGGGCACAGAAGGAGATTCAGAAGATAGCAAAAGACAGGACAGCTTGGCATAAGTTTGCTGAGAGTCTATGTTCCAATTGGAGATAAAACGCAGAAGAAGAAGAGCATGTGAAAGCATCTCATGAAACCTGTGGTGTAAACATACAACTAATGGACATTGAAAGAAGAACCAGTGAGGACAGAAGTGAATCACACATTTATGGGACTTAGTATATTAGTTAGTTAGTTAGTTAGTCACAGTTCCAACTTCACTGCAACGAGTGGCCCCCATTATGCTCCGTTCCTGTGCCAGTGAATATCACACAAAATGCTCCCCACTGCCCAATGTGAAAAGTGGAGAAGACAGGAGTCTCGACAAACAACAGCCCGCACAGATACACTGTGCATAATGCCGCCGCCAGAATGTCAACAAAATAATCCCCCACAAAACACCCAGTTCATTTCTGATGGAATCGGCAGTCATTTTCCCATCTGGATGTTTCCTAGATGTTCACCCACACAGTCCACGAAATACAGTTCATCGTCAATGGCAGTGGCAGTCAACCAGAAGCCCAGCAGCCACGCATTTCTGCATAAGGCAAAAACCGGTCAACTCTGGGACATAGCCATCTGCCATCGCTCCGAACATGCAGTCACGTTCCAAAATACCTCTGGCAGATTCAAAGGCATTTCACATGAAACTCACAGCTCACAGTGTCGCGCCACAGCACTCACTCAGTAGCAGGGCGACGGAACCACCAAGCCTCCTTAGTCGCCTCTTATGACATGCGTGGTAGGCTGCCGTGTTGCTATTCTTTGCTTCCCTTATGGGCCCCGGCAACACACGGACTTAGTATATGTGAAGTCCCATGACTCCACAACCACACTGATATGAGATTACATTGACCTTTTGGCAGGTATTTTCTATTGCAGCAATTTCAACTCTTTTAAGTCCATGACTTCCCTAATCAAGTAGATTCTTTCAACAACTTCCTTGTGGGATAACTGGTAACAATGCTAGTGATGTTTCATCATTTAACCTAACTTGATAAGTGATAACAACTCTAACGATGTTTTAACATATAACGTAACTTATCTTCGAACATGAGCTTTGGAAAGCATTTATAAAAATCAAATGATTTTAATGTATTGATTATATGGTTGTTTCGGGATTTGAAATTTAAATATTGAGCACAACCCACTACTGGAACTGCCGATCGCATTCTGGTATGAACCTAAGGCCTATCCACGTCAATATGGAAGCACTATACAGATTTTAATGTAATTTTTATATTTAAAAACTGCAATTGGACAATCCATGAAAAACCTATATGTGCTAGAAAAATTAAATACAAGGTGCATTTGAAAACCCTTATAATAAAAAAAAAACCATAAATGTGGTTATGTTAACAAAAAGACATGATAGTCTCTTTAAGAACTGACACAGTGACAGTGTCTTTAACTGAAAGGATTCACTACATTAATACATGTTGAATTATTCCTGTTGTATGCTCCCTTGTCAAGATACAGCAAAGTAATCCAGGCAATAAATTGTGTAATATATTGTTTGTGTCTTCATTATTCAAATTCACAATTGGAAAACATTGTTAATAATATGATTAAATTAGTAGTATTGCTATCATCAAATGCAACCAGAAGGGAAGTAATGCAGGTCAACATATCTCCTGGTCCATAAAATGTACAGATAAACAGTACATATATGATTACAAAGGATGGCAGAATAGATAGAGAAATCAAAATTAGACATCAAAAAGAATGTGCGCTTATATATAAAAAATGACCCATACTGAAACATCCAAACATACCTATGTCCACAAAATGACAGATAAATAGCATATTCATGCCAACCCTATGCTACTAATGTCATACTTGGACATTATCCAAATAACACATACGCAAATATCAACACCTATGAGATGAGATGCCCGAGAAGAGCCGCTAACTTACATATTTGAGATTGAATAAGAAATTATGTTATCAGGCTGACAGTGAGATCAACACCTTTTGCCACATACATTAAAAGGTAAAAGATCAAAAGGTTTGGCATTTCATCTGTAAGCAGCAGCATCAACTACCAGCACTGGTGCTAAACCAAAGAAGATCTAATACAAGAGCTTGAGGGTAATCTAGAAAAATATGGATTGATGATATCAAAGACATAGTATAGTCACATGGAATGACACAATCCAGTGCACCGAATGGACACTGGAACATCAACTATTCCTCCCCACCATCAACAATAATCTCAATATTAACATAAACTTTTCTTGCACTCACCAAAGCAGTAGACAGCTGTTTGCAAACAGCTACACAAACTATGTAATTCAACAACTGCAGACGCTTCTGTGAAGGTGGGCCCTTTTCTATTTGAGTAATGCTGTCAGTTATTGCCTTGGCCTGTTTTTGAATCTCTTTTTTCGATAAACTGATTAACTTTTCCACTGTTTTGATCAGAAAAGACAAATAACATCAAGATGAAACAATAATAGCATCAAAATTAAACAATAATTAAGAAAGGAGACAAACATGTATAAGAGAAAGATTAAAGAACCATTAGAAATGAACAGGTTAGGTCGGATTAATGTGAGTTCCAAATAAGTCAAAACAAGCACTGTTTGAAATAAAACATTGCTAAACAGAGTGTGGGGAGGGGTCAAGAGGTAAACAAGCCAAGAACATAGTGAATATGCAGTTGTGGAGAAATATTATCACTGACACTGGGATATGATGATAATCATGTGGCATGATGTCAATAGAAGTTCAAAAACACATGAAGGATTCCAGGTTGGATGATGCGAGTGTTGATTTCCATGTAGGAAGCTTAGAGCAAGAAGATGAGAGTGAGAAAGCTAGTGAAATGCTGTAATTGAAATGTTCATTGTAACATAGGCCAGTATTATCTTTACAAATCAAGATGAAACAACAGATAACATTTTTTGTAAAATGTTGCTATCATCACAACCTGCCAGACAGATTCTCGATACTTCATCAGTTCTCCTGCCTCATGAATTTTCGCACGAAGAGTGTCTTTAAAGTCCTTATCCATTGTTGTGTTGACCCCTGCCTACTCCGCCAAGAAATATTCCTACAGTTACTATTCTTTTAAAACAGCTGTGACATTTAACGTGGCTAAAATATTTTCAGTTTCTGAGACATTATGTCATTTGTGTGCCAGTTGCTTTCAATGTTAAGATCTTGTAAGATATCAGTGTTTGTCTACTTCTTGATCCACAATATTCTAAGAATGTTTCCGTAATGTTTAAGTTTACAAGCCTCAATTTTCTTCTTTCATAATTATGAAATGGTTCATAATTCACACCCATACGTTGCTACAGAAAAGATGCATGATCTCAGATTATTTACTTGTATTTTCTTGCAAGTGTTGTGCCAAAAGCTCTTAATATACTATTTACTCTGCATTTCTAGGGTGTCTGCTTCTGAAATAAAGCAATAAGGAGTAGAAAAATACAGTCACAAAGAAGAAAGTCATAAGCGGAACAGAAAAAGGAGCAGAAATGCAAATATCTATGATTAATGTTGTTTTAACAAAATTATTAATACAGCAGTTAGTGCCATTGCTGGTGGATGCTGGGAGGCTTTTCAGAAGCAGTCACCACACATTGTTCAGGTTAAGAAATTTCTATTTGACCTCTAATATATTAAAAAATCATTTATTTTACCAGGGATCAGGATCTTGTTATTGTGATGTAACAGATCAATATCCTAACTCCTCAGCCATTCCCTCCGTGATTTGAGTTGAGTCAATAACTGTCATCACAACACTTAGGACATTCCCATACATGCTCTGTCCTTAATTTCAACAATCAGTGAAGAGTCTCAATACTAATGGTACCAGCCGCAATCTGATTAGTGTCCGTCTGCTTTTCCTCAGTGTACTATGTGTTGGCTAGATCTTCTGAACACTGTCCAACACGTCATTCTCTCCAGGCTATGAAGATTTATCTGCTCTTTCACCTATACACATGATCACAAAGAGCCCTAACCACATCTGCCTTATCATGCTCCAATACCCCAGCCAGCAGTTCAGAACCAACTAATCTGTCCACCTTCTTTGCTTATTTCCTAAGACACCAGCATATCCTGGGGAAAAGATCCAATGGATGCTTCCTGTCACAGCCTCACCTAGAGACGGTACCAACATAAAAGTAAGAGATACTGGCGAAGGGAGAGTACTCCAGCAAAAGGGAAAGAACCGAGTCACTCGAAGGCTTGAATAATCCAGAGCCTGATGGACACTGATGGGGCCCGCCGATTGCGGGGTCCACGAGAAACTCAGAGAGAGTTGCCACCCGTGTCGGATTGCGACACGTGTGGGGAAGGTCAGACAGGGACTGGACATCGAGGAAGCAACAGGGCTTACCTTAAGGGGACTTGATAGTAGACCCAATTGTATTTACGGGTCTTAGACATATGTGTAGATAGCTGCTAGAGTTATTGTGTTAACCATGTTCATTATAAACTCCTGTGATACGCAATGTACTGAATGCTGGCTTGTGAAAACTCGCTTCGCCAGCGTACTGTAATATATATGTAATTAAATGATGCTAAATTGTATCTAACGGAGTTTGTTGCCTGTATGAGCCCGAGTTTCAATCCCCTAGAGATCTAGGACTGTGACAGGCTATTTGGGGGCAATCGCCGGTTTTGGCAATTATAAGCTTCACGTTTCAGAACAGCTATTTTGGGTTTGCCAAGTAAAAAAATATATCAACTTTAACACATGACAAAGTTAGAAACTTTGCAGCTATCTGTAAATAAACTATTATAGTCCCTCTTCAAAAATATTTCAAATCATGATAATGTTTATGAAATTTGACATGACTGTGACAATTACTATGACAGTTATTAATTTTTTTTATTCCAACAGCAGATTGTTCCGCGAATTATCGTATGTATGTAACCTGTACTCCAGCAGTGGCGAGGAAACAAGACTACATTCGAGAGCTCAGGGAAAATAAGATGAGTTTCATTTCATGCTCATTACATCCCTAAGTGGTACTCCTCATCCTCATTCACTGATGTAACATTTTTCTATGCATTGATTTTTTTTATGTATATGCTAATATTATAACCAAATAAATCTACTCAGATAAATTTGAAGGTAAACATAAAAGGGGGTTAACCAATTTTTGTAACAGGCTATTTTTCAAAGGGATTTAATTTTAAGAAAGTAAATAATAACTATATTACAAAATGTCAACATTAGAACAGTGCATTGAAGCAGGTATTAAGTTAGGATATAAAGAGGAAAAACTTTCAGAATGGGCACAAAAGACACATGCGGAAAATATTGCACGAGAAGAAAGAGCAATTGAAAGAGAAGAGAAAAAGATGCAGATGCAACTTGAAGCTGAGGAAAAGAAGATGCAAATGCAAGCTGAGGAAAAGAAGATGCTAATGGAAGCTCAAGAAAAGAAGATGCTAATGGAAGTTGAGGAGAAGAAAATGCAACTGCAAGCTCAAGAGAAGAAGATGCAGATGGAGCGTGAGGCTGCGACCAAGCAAGCCCAATTAAATGCAGAGACACAGATAAAACTAAAACAAATGGAAATCGACTCCAACCTAGAAATGTCAGTAAACAAAATTAGAAGTAAATAAAATGAACAAAAATACAACAAATATAAAGGCCTTGTCAAAGCATTTTGTTCAGGAGATTCTATAAGTGCATACTTAGAGAACTTTGAGTGCTTGATGACTCACCATCAGGTCGCAAAAGTCGACTGGTCATTTATTTTGATGAGAAATTTAGCTTTAGAGCCCTTAAAAGTGATAGAGACAGTTCCGCAAGACATGAGGAAAGATTATGATTATTTAAAACAGAGAATACTCCAACATTTTTCATTAGATACAGCTGGCTATCAACTACAGTTCTCAAAATTATCACCATCACCTAACCAAACTTTCATTGACTACGTGTCTACAGTTCAAGATATTTGTACAAAGTGGATAACCTTAGCAAAAACAAATAACAACCATGATAAATTGAAAGAGCTGATTATAATTGATAAAATTATTAGCACTATCCCAAAACCTTTTTCTAAATTTTTGAGACAGATGGATTGTAAAACCATCCAAGAAATAGAAAATAAAGGGAGCGCATATTTTGCAGCGAACCGCGATATTTTTCAGCTAAACATGAGCCAAAATGAAACAGCAGCGGTTACAAACACAAAATATTCAAAACCAAATGAAAATAGGTTCAAACAAAACTCTAAGGTCACAAAACCAGTCATGTGCCAATATTGTCATCTGATGCACGAACAGTTTGCGATGTGTGACAAATCACCAAATTATCCACATCATCTCCAAAAGGTAGTGGAAAAACAAATCAACAAGAGGAACGCATATCAGAGAGCGGCTAAATGTTATTTTTGTGCAAGCTATGGGCATTTTTCTTCTGTCTGTGAGGGGAGAAAGAGGATGAAGCAGGCCAATGCCGCATTGATAGACACCTCCTCAGATGAAGAAATTGAACAACAGAACGAATGTGACATCCAGAATGAAAGTGCGAGTGAGTCAGGCAATGCAGTAGAAATCATCAATACCATCTCTGATAACAAATGTAACACCTGTAGAAAATTTCAGCTTGATACAACCTTGTTATGTGGCCACACAATACCAGTTTCTAATGAAATGGCCAACGCAGCCTTATCACCAACAGGCAATTTAAATTATTTAACAGGTTTTGTTAACAACAAACAGTGCACATTAATACGAGATTCCGGGGTGACTCTTTGTGGGATTAAGAAAACATTAGTTAATGACAAGGACTACACACACAAATACGTAACATGTCGCACATTCGCAGGCACGATTGAAAGATACCCCCTAGCACTGGCCGAAATTCGGACACCTTTTATATCAGGACAAGTGCTATGTGCAGTACTAGAAAGTCCTGCCGCTGAAATCATCCTTGGGAATCTTCCCAACATAAGATCTTGCTCTGAAAAGGAAATCAGAGAATGGGAACAGAAAAACTGTATCCAAAAACCAAACAGCGATTCCAAAGTGAAAAATCACGCATGCTTGTCTCAAACTGCCAAAAGCACAAGGGAGACAACCAATGACGTAATTCGAAATGAATTCACAGAGGTGAAGAACACAGGGGCGGTAGAATCTTTCAATGCTACCATCAAATTAACACCTCGAACTGAGGACGCCATCGATTCACAAAGTAATCAGCCTGTAAATGTGCAACAACACACGCAACACACAAATATAGTAACAAGACAGACAACCCACAAAACCCACACTGACCAACTTCAGGAAGCACTACAAATCATTTCACCTAACATTACCACCACCAAATTGATAGAAGAACAAAAAGCAGATCCAACTCTTTCACCATATTTTCGGCTAGTAGGATTAAAGCCAAAATTAACGAAAAATGCTTCTTGGACATTTAAATTAAATAATAATGTTCTCACAAGATTATATACCAGAGATCAAACCACGATACAGCAAGTGGTTCTACCTCAGTCACATCGTGAAAAAGTGCTACATATAGCCCATGACTCACCTTTCGGAGGTCATATGGGTTACGAAAAAACCAGGGCCAGAGTCCTCAGCCAATTTTATTGGCCTAAATTTTGCCGTGACATAAAAACCCACTGTAAATCATGCGATACCTGTCAGAAATTAATCAAAAAGGGTAAAAACCCTACGGCAGAAATTCAATCAACCACAACTGCCTCGAGGCCATTTCAAATCGTGGCGGTTGATTTAGTGGGTCCTTTGAACCACATCTCAAACAAAGGAAATAGATATAGTTTTACACTTGGTGATTGGTGTACAAGGTGGGCAGAAATGATTCCATTAAAATCTATCTCCTCTAAGGATGTGACGGACGTATTATTACAGATATTCTCCCGTTTTGGCTTTCCGGAGAAAATAATATCAGATAGAGGAATGCAGTTCATATCTAATGCCACCCAATCGGTAACTAAGTTACTAGGCATAAAACAATGTTTTACAAGTCCCTATCGACCGTCCGCGAACGGAATTTGCGAAAAATTAAATGGGGACTTAAAACATATGTTATCAAAAGTGACAGCTGAAAATCCAGCCGATTGGGATATACTTCTCCCAACGGTGCTGTTCGCATACAGAGAAGTCCCACAATCAAGCACGGGGTTCTCTCCGTTCGAATTGATATATGGAGCGAACCCAAGAGGACCTCTCACTATTTACAAAGATATAATATCACAACCTGTAAACACCCAATTACCAGTTTCCACCTATGATTTGGTCACTGACACCAGAGACAAAATCATAGCCAGAACATCATTACAGGAGAAAGGTTTTAGGTACAGGCAGTACGCCAACAAAGGGGCGAGAACGATTGTATTACAACCAAATCAAGATATTTTACTATTACTACCTGACAAGAGAGATTTACTATCAACCTCTTGGCAGGGACCATTTAAAGTTGTGAGAAGGATTTCGGAAGTTGATTACGAAATTTCTTTAAATGGAAAGTTGAAAATATTCCATGTAAATATGTTAAAACCATACTATTCTAGAAATGACAATGACATGAACAAGCAGACGCAGATAACAGATGACAATAACCAGACTGACAAGAATGACACTGCGACAAACGAAGCATCGTTAACGACTCAGTCTTGTGACAACGAGGACGACGAAAACATATTCACAGTACCGACAATATGGGATAATGACAAGTACGACCACGTTAAAGACACATTGACAACTATTAGTCTCGACGACGACGACAATGACATTGAAGACAATTTACAAACAGTAGCGTCAGTAATAAATCAGACGGACATAGACAATACGGAAATTCCAGTACCAACTATGAACGACGACAGTACTATGAATGACATACAAATCTCTGACACTGTGACACAACAGCAGCGACAAGACATTTTGTCTCTTCTAAACGACTATAGAACTATCTTCTCAAACAAACCTGGCTGGGCGGACTGACAAGATAACACATTCAATTGTGTTGACAGATCTGACACCGATCAAATGTAGACCATATTCAATTCCTTTACATTATAGAGCAAATTTAGATAAAGAAATTTTGGACTTGGAGAAAAACGGAATAATACAGAAATCTGTATCCCAGTATTCTTCGCCAATTGTCCTGGTGAAATAGAAGGACCAAACCATTCGTTTGTGCATAGATTATAGAAAATTAAACACCATAACCACCACAGATGCTGAGCCAATGAACAGCTGTGAAGACCTCATCTTGAATATGTCTCAATCATCATTATTTTCTAAGCTTGATTTAGCGAAAGGTTACTGGCAATTGCCACTAGACCCCTCTTCAAGGCATATAACAGCATTCGCTACACCCCTTGGGTTGTACGAATGGAGATATCTTCCGTTTGGTCTCAAGAACGCTCCCGCCACGTTTGTTAGGTTAACTAGACTGCTATTGCACGGCATCAAGGACGTGCAATCTTATATTGATGATATATGCATCCATTCTTCAAACATGACTTCTCACTTACTTATACTCAAACAAGTCTTTAACCAAATTTTTCTTTTCGGACTTACTATCAAACCTTCCAAGGTTGAAATAGGCTATAAACAGATAGACTTCCTAGGTCATAGGATTTCCGAAGGCAAACTGTTGACAGATGATAGAATCGTATCAAAAATTCTCAACCTAGAAGTTCCAACTACTAAAAAAACAGGTTAGAAGCCTATTGGGTCTCATAAACTATTATGCCAAGTTTATACCAAACTGGGCAGAACTCACATCAGTTTTTTCTAATATGTTGACAAAAGATCATCCAGAAAAATTTTGTAAGAGTATCCGCTTAGAGGATGCAATGTGCAGATTGAAATCGATTTTTTCTAACCCACCAGTATTAAGATTACCAAACATAGATATACCTTTTATTTTGACCACAGATGCCAGTGCTATCGCAATTGGAGGATGCCTGATGCAAGAATATCAGGGTGTGCGACATCCGATACTCTACGTAAGCACAAGCTGAGAAAGGCAGAGATCCATTACTCGACAGTTGAGTTGGCGGCATTAAGCCTACTCTTTTGCATGCGTCGATTAACTAAGTTCCTCTTAGGTTCGCATTTTGTTGTCTTAACCGATAGTTCGCCGCTGCTGGTACTTAAGCAAGGTGTGCCAAAGAACCATCGTTTGGAAAGATGGTGTCTTCTTCTTCAAGATTTCGACTTTGAAATCCGCCATATCAAGGGCACTGATAACATTATTGCTGACTTTTTATCACGGCAAGCAAATGCACCAGCAGATGAACACTAGGCACATTAATTAGTCGCCATATAAGAAGCTGTGATATTTTAGTCTGTTGCATATAACAGTGTACCTCTACACCTACTAGAGAACTTTCATTCAGAAGTATCAACGCCCAAGTGAATAGGTTACGTATAACACCCACGAACATAACACTGTGAGAACCCTATATTACCAATTGCTAAGGTGATAAGAACAATCCGACCAATATATAATGTCTGTGAAATGATTCCAACCAGTGAACTGACATTCATCTGTAAAGATTAAGAACACTGCATACTCGCTATTGCTAAGAAACTTCGCAAACAGCCGAAAGAGGACTGCGTCGATTACATGCAAAGGACTGCTATATTAGCTGTTAACATTCATGGCACTACACACGGACAACAGGAGGACAACACACATCATCGTTGGATTCAGTTAGTTAGTTAATTAGTTATTTATCAGTTAATATGTATTAAACTGTTATTTAATTATGTATATAAAATATGTCAACCTCTCACTTATATATTTTCTATCATAATATTACCGATATTTCCACTCATACGTGAAATATTCGTGCTATACAATTTTTTTCTATGTAGATTACAAACCATTTTTTGATTACACGTACAAAAAGTATTCGTTACCTTAAAGGGAACATATCGCCTAATCCATTTTTCTAAGGGCAGTAAGACTTACCTCAACTTTATTTATATATTTTAACAAAATACTATTTTGTATGAAAGGTGTATGAATGGCAGAGTGAAAGAATTAAATGAGAGAACGATATACTGAGCGGACAAATTGTACGCAAAACGTATTTATTTTAATTTGTCTGCGTCTTTCATGTTAAAATGTATTACCTGTCTAATTGTTAATACATGTTTAGGAGTTAATACACTACATCTAAGCACCACTGCTTGGAATACCCGATCATGCATTACACATTGGGGTAATTCATGACAAGGGATATCCCAACTCGTGACGCTTGGAGATAAACCACACAATGATCACACACTCTATACAAACTTAAAACTGAAAACGAATAATTAAAGTGCAGTCACTTTATTAGAAACAGCAACATATCAATCAATACACGAACAAACCAACAGGAACACGTAGTCAGATGTGATAGAACAGCATAGCTACATATTCAGCATTATACAACATGCGGGAGTAAAAATGTATCGAAATACACACAGAACAAGATGTTGCAGGTGTACTTAAATAGCCAAGACATTTGTCTTGTTAGAACTCTCTTACACAGAGTTTTAATATCTTGGTATCATAATGGATACTTGAGAAGGGCGCGGTTCTAAAAACAACTGGGAAACGTCACGTAACTTCGGTCAGATAAGCATGTTTAAGAACATATAAGAGAGAAACCTCTTCAGCAATCATCTTAAAGTGGGGTATGGGAGAATACATGAGTTGGTGATGCAGATATGTCAGTTACCAAGTTACTATCCACCAAACTACAAACACCGACTTTATGTGATCCTGTGACAGAATTAGTACGGAACTAATTTACCATATAAGAACCCATCAAAGCAGGAGGGGAGGGGGACTCCTGTCACAGCCTCACCTAGAGACGGTACCAACATAAAAGTAAGAGATACTGGCGAAGGGAGAGTACTCCAGCAAAAGGGAAAGAACCGAGTCACTCGAAGGCTTGAATAATCCAGAGCCTTCTCGAAGGACCGGTCAGTGTGTCCACAGCCCCGTGGACACTGATGGGGCCCGCCGATTGCGGGGTCCACGAGAAACTCAGAGAGAGTTGCCACCCGTGTCGGATTGCGACACGTGTGGGGAAGGTCAGACAGGGACTGGACATCGAGGAAGCAACAGGGCTTACCTTAAGGGGACTTGATAGTAGACCCAATTGTATTTACGGGTCTTAGACATATGTGTAGATAGCTGCTGGAGTTATTGTGTTAACCATGTTCATTATAAACTCCTGTGATACGCAATGTACTGAATGCTGGCTTGTGAAAACTCGCTTCGCCAGCATACTGTAATATATATGTAATTAAATGATGCTAAATTGTATCTAACGGAGTTTGTTGCCTGTATGAGCCCGAGTTTCAATCCCCTAGAGATCTAGGACTGTGACACTCCCTAACTTACTTTTTTTGTACCTTATGCCACTCTACATGTAGCATGCCTTCATTCACCCTTCTCAGCTTGCTGTGCGTTTGTTACATTCACTTCTCTAAATTATTGACTCTTTTGGTGCAGAATTTAGTTTTATGAACCCATTCTCTTCTAGTTATTAATGTAACTGTTGACTCAGAAAGTTGTTCTGTCCATGAAAATTACAATGTTAACTCCTTCTGGCCAGCATTTATTGTACTGAAGTGGCCACTACCTGGGATGGAGACAGATAGCCAGGAAATGCATGTGTTGTATGGAGTATGGTGAATTTCCTGGTGCAGAAAGAGTTAATTTTTATCAAAACTTTTAATAATACTTCAAAAAATGGCACTTACCTGTAAATGGTGGTACAGGTAACATTTTGGGGTCAAATTTACAAGGAGGTACTTTTTGTATCTGAAATTAAGGAAAAGCAGAAATCATCACAGTTGAAATGTCTTATAGCTGGCTGGTTGGTAGGTTGTTAGGTTAATTGCTGTCTCACTGATTTGCTAGTCGGGTGGTAGGTTGTCTGGATGGTTAGTTAATTTTGGAAAATTTAATTCTAACCTTTGAGTTAAATGCACTGATTTTTAGGTCACCTGAGCCCTGAAATGGGCTTGCATCTATTGAGGTGAGCTGATAGTTGACCCAATACTTAAGTACTGTCTCTATGGGGAGTGGTGCAGAGCTCTCCTTCCCCTCTCCAAGTTCAGAATCCTGAAGGGTGCGCAATACTAGTTTTTAAGCCTCACATTTGTGAAGAAGCATGGAGGACAGAAGAATTACCCCATGACTGGAAAGAGTCATTAATGATACCTATCTTTAAGAAAGGAGACATGTTCCAATGTGAAAATTATATAGGAATATCACTACTGATTATGTGGTTGTTTCGGGATTTGAAATTCAAATATTGAGCACAACCCACTACTGGCAACGCCGATCGCATTCTGGTATGAACCTAAGGCCTATCCACGTCAATATGGAAACACTATACTCGAGTTTCGCCCTCATTTGAGCTCGTCAGTAGTGCATATCCCTGACCGGATCCGGAAACAGTCCCGGATCACGCGTGTGAAGCGGGTGTGTAACCACGCGGCACACACTGGACACACCAAATTATCACAACAGAATATCACAACGCTACCCATCATAGGCTATGTTCAAGAGTGTAGCATCTATAACATTTTTGTGGATTTTAAAAAGGCTTATGGTAGTGTCCATAGGAATAGTCTATGGAATGCTATTCAGGAATTTGGAATACCAAGGAAGTTAATCAACATGACCAGACTATGCATGGAAGATACTTATAAAATAGTAACGTATAAAGGCAGGAAATCAGACCCTTTCCAAATAACATCTGGCTTGAAACAGGGTGATGCACTATCGCCGCCACTCTTCAATCTGGCTCTAAAGAAAGTTGTAAGGAAGGTAAAGGAAGAATGTGATATTGGAGGAACATCCAAGCTGCTTGGTTATGCAGATGATATAGATATTATAGGGCAAAGTGAACAAAAGACATTAGAAATATTGACTCACTTAAAGGAAAAAGCCCAACAGATGGGGCTGGTTATCAACCAAGATAAGACAAAATATATGGTAATTTCAAGAGAAGGAATGGCTAACAACTCTGGCCACATATGAATAGATAATATGACCATTAAAAGAACGGAAACATACAAATACCTGGGTACAATCTTCAACTGCTCCAACATCATAAGGGAAGAAATACAAACTAGAATTAATTCTGGAAATAAGATATACTATGCACTACAACATCTACTAAAATCAAATGCGCTATCTCGTAACACCAAAATCACTGATCAGTGCAGGTGGTGGATGAAGATGCAGAGCAGCTGACAGATAGTTGTAGGTTATGGTCTTCACCTTCACGATGGTAGGCAGAGGATCTCTTTTTTGAGGAGACAATGGCTACGGTCACTGACCAGTATGGTCACTGCTAGGAAGGAAAGCAATGGCAAACTACCTTCTTTATAGATGCCAAGAAAATCATGTTGTGTGGACTCATCGAGGAACACGGAGCTGATCCATGACTCTGGTGATCGAGTGAGATGGCAAAACATGACCCCCCACGCTTATCGGCATGGCACATGATGGATGATGGATGGATGGATCAGACCAGTTGTGCTGTATGGCTCTGAAACCTGGAGTACAACGAAAGGAGACGAAGCCTTGTTACAAACCTTTTAGAACAAAGTTTTAAGATGCATCTTTGGACCCATTAGGGTACACAAAGTGGAGAGTGGAAAAGAAGAAGTAACAAAAACATTTATGATCTGTTTAAGTCCCCGCTAATCACTGGTATCATGAAGGCTAATAGACTACAATGGCTGGGGCACATAGAAAGAATGGAAGATAATAGGAAAACAAAACTCGCTTACACTCAGGAAATAAATGACCATAGACCCCGAGGTAGACCAAGAAGATGGTGGAGAGATAATATATATACAGACCTACAAGCACTTGGAATCAACGACTGGCAAGAGAAGGTCAACCAGAGAGACGAATGGAGACGGATTGTATCTGCAGCAAAGAACCTCAATGGCTCGGAATGCTGAAGAAGAAGAAGATGGTTATCATTGGAACATTAGACAGACAGGGAACCCAGTCTGTGGATCATCATCTCCATCATGTGCTATGTCAATACCAGTATTTGAGCCTCACATCTGTGGAGAGGCATGGTTATCATTGGAACATTAGACAAACAGGGAACCCAGTCTGTGGATCATCATCTCCATCATGTGCTATGTCAACACCAGTATTTGAGCCTCACATCTGTGGAGAGGCATGGTTATCATTGGAACATTAGACAGACATGGAACCCAGTCTGTGGATCATCATCTCCATCATGTGCTATGTCAATACCAGTATTTGAGCCTCACATCTGTGGAGAGGCATGGTTATCATTGGAACATTAGACAGACAGGGAACCCAGTCTGTGGATCATCATCTCCATCATGTGCTATGTCAATACCAGTATTTGAGCCTCACATCTGTGGAGAGGCATGGTTATCATTGGAACAATACAAAGACCGAGAACCCAGTGTGTGGATCATCATTACCATCATGTGCTATGCCAATAAGCATGGGTGGCCATGGTTCACTATCTCACACGATCAGTAGGCTTGGATCAGGCCTGTGTTCTTGTCTCAATTATGCCATGTTGCCAAGTCATCCAGATATTTATCCCTCTGCCTTCCCTGTGCTTTTCCCTATCAATTATGACTGGCGACACTCAGATTTTTAGTTTATTTCTCATAATATACCAAAACATTGTGGCTGCCTATATCTAATTTGTCCAATCAATTTATGATTACTTGTCTGATTTTTGTGTGTAAATTAGTTTTCCGTATTACCAGTATCCCTTGACATCAGGCAAACCCACTCTGACTTCTCAGGTACTTGTAATTTACATCCCCAAGTTAAAAACGAGAAGTCAACATTTTAGTCCAATTGAAAGATGTAAGAGTTGAACCCGCTACTTCATCATCGGCACACTGGAAGTTTAAGAGCAAGTGATCTTACCTATTCAGCCCTGCTGACCTCCAAGTGAGAAGATGAGAAGCCTACCTTAGGATTATCCACAATCTGGTTTGTAACAAAGTCACTGTCGTGAAAGATGAGCCGTTTCGTGCCACTAATGCTGTCATGACTGCTAGCCTCGTCATCTGTAGTTTTGCCGATAGTCTCACGGGTCATCAGAGGTGCTTGTGTAGGTCGAAGTGGAGAGGTGCCTATTTCATCTGGTGGAACAGCAGTATGTGGACGTGCGCTAGAAAATCAAAAACTATTAAGATCAATTATCCTGGAAGAGATGCTTCATTTATAGGAAAGATCACAGTGCTTCCAAATCAATTTTGTTAAATCTGTTAGTTATGCTATATATATATGCTATATATATGCTATATATGCTATATGTATATATATATATGCTATATATATTATGCTATATATAGTTATACTATTCCAAAATTAAAGAAGGTGGGTCGTAAGAAATGGATGACTGCAGAAATTTTACACCTCATGGAAACAAGAAGACTCAACAAAAATAATTCTGTCAAATATGAAGAAATTCACAGACAAGTCAGAACATTATGTAAGGAGGCAAAAGAAAAATGGCTTGAGGAAAAGTGCTCAGAAATTGAAAGCCAACACAACAGTCAAAATACCAAATTAGTGCACAAAAGAATTCAGGAACTTACTAATAAAAGAACAAGTACATCAACAGGCTGTCTAAAAACTGAAGATGGCAAAATCATAATAGAAAAAGACCAGATTCTACAGGTATGGACAGATTATGTGAAACATCTTTATGATGATAACAGAGACGAACAGTATGATATTAGATTTAATAATGAAGGACCGCCAATTTTGGAGATGGAGGTTCGAAATGTTCTTAAGCATATGAAAGCTGGCAAGGCCCCCGGTGCAGATAACATCACAACAGAAATGATTAAAGCTTTAGAAGAATTTGGACTAGAGCAAGTCACCAGACTGCTGAACACATTATATGATACTGGAGATATACCTCCTGATTTATGTAATTCTATATTTATTGCAATCCCAAAGAAATCAGGAACCTTGGAATGTGATCAACACAGAACAATTAGTATAATGAGTCACATCACAAAGATTTTGCTAAGAATTATCATGTAAAGAATGAGGAAGAAGATACAACCTGAAATAGGGGAAGAACAATGCGGGTTTGTAGAAGGGAAGGGAACAGTAAATGCTGTGTATATGCTGCGAACAGTTATTGAACGTGCTATAGAAGTAAACAAGGATATACATCTTTGCTTTATCGACTATACAAAGGCTTTTGACAGCGTTAGACATGTCAGCATGGTGGATATGCTTGCAGATCTACAAATTGATGGGAAAGACATTAGAATTATAAAAAACATATATTGGAAACAACAAGCTGCAATAAGGATTGATAATGAAGTGGGGCAGTATCAGCCAATTAAGAGAGGTGTTAGGCAGGGATGTGTAATGTCTCCAGATCTTTTTTCCCTGTACAGTGAAAATATTTTCAGAAATGTAGAGGATATAAATGGAATCAGCATTGGAGGACGAAACATCAATAACATTAGATATGCAGATGATACAGTATTAATTGCAGACAATCCGCAGGACCTGCAACAATTAGTAGATGCGGTTGTTGTACACAGTGAGCAGCTGGGGTTAGAATTAAATTGTAAAAAGACTCAGGTTATGGTCGTCAGTAGGAAGGAAGAAGTGCCTCAAAGTAATATACAAGTAAATGGAAATATTCTTCAACAAGTGAATCGGTACAATTATCTTGGAACAGTTATAACATCTGATGGGAGATGCCTTGAAGAGATTAGAACAAGAATCGCCATGGCGAAAGTAGCCTTTAGCAAGATGAAAAACATTCTGACCAATAAAAAGATGTCAATTGAAACAAGAAAAAGAGTGTTGAGGGGATACATAGAGCCTGTTCTTTTGTATGGATGTGAAACTTGGACAATGAACAGTCAAGCTGAAAGGCATCTGATGGCTGCAGAAATGTGGTTTCTGAGGAGAATGCAAAGAATACCATGGACAGACAGAAAAACCAATGACCAAGTACTACAGGAGACAAATGAACAACGTAAACTGATTAGAGAAATCAGACGTAGACAGTCAAAATTTTTTGGACATGTTATGAGAAGAAATGGACTGGAGAACTTAGTGACAGCTGGCAAGATCGAAGGGAACAGACCAAGAGGAAGACCGAGAGGAAAATACCTGGATGGCTTGGCCACATGGCATGGACGAGACAGGAACACTGAGCTGATCCACGACACTGGTGATCGAGTGAAATGGCGAGTCATGACCGCCCACGCTTTCCGGCATGGCACATGATTGATTGATTGAAATCTGTTAGTTCTCCACAGAAGTATGAAGTTCACCCATTTCATGCCTATTTCCACTCCCTTTCCCCTTCTTTCATCATAACTTATAGTTTCTTCCACACAAAAACACAGACAAAGGTGCAAGCACACACCTCACCATCAGGTGAACCCACTCTGACTTCTGAGATACTTGCAATTTAGATCCAAAAAGTCAAGGACAAGAAGACAAAATTTTAGTCCAATTAACCGGTGTAGGGAATGTGAACCCCATCCTCACCATCAGCACACCAGATGTTTAAGAACAAGCGCTCTTATCCATTCGACCATGTGGACCTTCCAACACACAGATATGAACACCTCTAGCATATGATAGGAAGGAAATACCACAATGTGATATACGAGTAAATGGGCATATTCTTACGCAAGTGAACCGATACAGTTATTTCAGCACAGTCATAACATCTGATGGGAGATGCCTTGAAGAGATTAGAACGAGAATTGCCATTGCGAAGGTGGCCTTTCGCAAGGTGAAAAACATACTGACCAATAAAAAGATATCAATTGAAAAAAGAAAAAAAAGAGTGTTGAAGTGCTACATAGAACCTATACTTTTGTATGGATGTGAAGCGTGGACAATGTGCAGTCAAACTGAAAAACAGCTGATGGCTGTGGAAATGTGGTTTCTGAGGAAAATGCAAAGAATACCATGGACAGACAGAAAAACTAATGAACAAGTCCTTCAAGAAACAAATGAAGATCGTAAACTGATTAGAGACAATAGATGTAGACAGTCAAAATTTTTTTGGCATGTTATGAGAAGAAATGAATTGGAGAACTTGGTGACGACTGACAAGATCAAAGGGAAGAGACCAAGGGGAAGACCGAGAAGTAAATACCTGGATAGCTTGGCCATGTGACATGGTCGAGACAGGTACACAGAGCTGATCCACGACTCTGGTGATCGAGTGACATGGCAGTACATGACTGCCCACGCTTATAGGCGTGGCACATGATGGATGGATGGAGCATATGATAATACAGAAATGAAAGAAACAGAAGTAAAGATATGGAATAATTACAGTAATTAGTCAAACTCTTTAATATTGGAAACCACAAAGCATTAACGTAGTGGTCATGGGATCAACCAGCATCAGGACTAATTCTTATTTTTAAAATTAATCTAGGTTCCCAGGTCAATCCAGCCTAAAATGTGTACCAGGAAATGTCTTGAGAAGAAAAGGCGGCCGGCGCGATACTGACACATCACCTACTGAGTGCCGATTGGTCTAAACAAATGGAGGTCTAGCACCATGCCCCATGCGCCTTAAGGCGTGTAACAGGGTCATTTACTTTATTTTTACTTTCCAAGACACATTAACGATAAACTTATGACGTGTGTTTTACCTCAGTGTAAATAAACTGCCACCACTTTCTAGTCCCGGAGCAGTTTTTGGCCGTAGATAATCCCCCATCCCTAGAACAGTTGCTGAAAATTATGATGAGATATGTTTATAACAGAATTAATTTAGCTGCGTAATAAATAAATAAATGTGCTGCAAAATTATATAAAATAATACAAAGTAATGCAGCTTTATAAAACACAATAATGGAAAACACAGAACAATGCGGCGGCTAGCCTTCATCAGCAAACAAATACGAGGGTGAGTCAATAAGTAAGTCACACAGTTCTGTGAGATGGCAGGTAAATGTAGTTGGTGTTTTCTACAGGTGTGATTAGGTGACAGGAACATCGAACTTTATATTCCCGCTCGTCAGGTGGCACTAGATGTCTCATGCACATGTGCAGCGCATAAACAAAATGGTGACTGTGCTTACGGAGTGTACAACCAAAGAGCAACGTGCAGTTGTGCGTTTATCGTGGGCAAAAGGACTGCCCGCAAAGGACATTCATAAGGAAATGCTTCCTGTTTATGCTGACAAATGTTTGTCCCATAAAGTAGCTGGGTAGAAAAATTTCCTCAAGGGTGCTCTAAAATTGTTGATGAAATCCGACCTGGTCGTCCTGTTAAGATTGCAACAGAAGCATCCATGCAGCAGGTGGAGGAGATGATTAGAGGTGACAGGCGAGTAACAATAGACTCTGTAGCATCTGCAATAGGGTGCTCACATGGTTCAGCATACATCATAATGCATGATTGATTGAAATTTAAGAAAGTGTGCTCAAGGTGGGTACCCAGACAATTGAAGGAGAAACACAAAATTAACCGATCTGACCTGTCCTTGCATCATCTCTGTCAATACAAAGATGAAGGAGAAGACATGCTGATCAGGACCGTTACTGGGGACGAATCATGGGTGCATCACTACCAGACCGAATCAAAGTGTGCTTCAATGCAATGGAAACATCCTTCTTCGCCTTGTGTCCAAAAATTCAAGGTTACGCCATCAGCAGGGAAGGTTATGCTGACAGTGTTCTGGGATTGTCAAGAAGTGCTTTTGACCAATTTCAAGAAGGTGACAATGTGAATTCTGAATCGTACTGTAAAGTTCTATTGATGCTTCATGATGCAATTTAAAAAAAACGTCCAGGACTGCTGACTAGAGGAGTGTTGCTTCTTCATGACAATGCCAGACCACATACGGTGTGATTAACTCAGGAGAAAATTAACCAACTAAGATGGGAAGTTCTGGAACATCCACCTTACAGCCCCGCCTTAGCCCCTAGTGATTTCCACATTTTTGGGCCACTGAAAACCCACCTTGGCGGGAGACATTTCACGAATGACGCCGAAATTGAATGTGAAGTGAAAACATGGTTTAGAAAACAGAGCACGCAATTTTATGCAGCCGATTTGGGAGGATTGATAAAACGATGGGATAGTGCATCTATGTTGTGGAAATTATGTTGAGAAATAAAGAGACAATGGATGTATAAAAATAAACTGGTTTCAAGTTGTTATTATATTTAGTTATTTTTTTACAGACATTTGTGACTTACTTATTGACTTTCCCCGCATGCATGCATGCATGCATACATACATACATACATACATACATACATACATACATACATACATACATACATACATACATACATACATACATACATACATACATACATACATACATACATACATACATACATACATCCATAAAACAACATATAATCACTGAGAGTGACTACATTAAGGCATAAGGACGGGATGAGAAGAATGAAAAGATGAAAATTGTGTTCTGTAAAGCTGCATTACTTTGTGTTATTTTATATTGTTTACATTTCCACAGCTTTACCGCAGTTCCACTAATTTTATGCAAAGCAAAATTATATGAGTAATATATGTAAAGCACAACAAACAAACAAAGTAAAGGATCCTTTCACACACCTTGAGGCCTAATTGGTATAATGTGTAAGCCCCATCATGTACAGACCAATCAGCACTGGATGGATGAAGCAATTAACATCAGACTGACCACTTTTACTTTGCAGTACATTTTCTGGTACACATTCCAGGCTGAGTCAACCTGGCAGCCCAGGGCAACTGTTTTAACACCTGCCTTGATTGCGATTCTGTCACATGACCACCGAGCTGGCAGGCAAGCCTGGTAGCTTTTAAATCAACCTGAGTCGACCATGCCCAAAATGTGTGCCAGGAAATGTCATGGGCAGTAAAGATGGCTGGTATGATGTTAATTAACCACATCCCCCTTAGATTGCCAGTTAGTCTATATAAATATGGGCCTAGCACTGCGTGCCTAATACACCTCAGGGCATGTCAAAAAAAGTCCACAACCTTCTCTTTTACTTACTTACAATGTGCACATGGGTCCTTCTAGTTTTGTGTCCAGGCTAGACACAGAATCCACTACTCCAGAATCGAGGGAACATATTGTTTTCTTCTCATGTAGAACAAAATCGATACCATTCACATCATATTTAACACCAGGCTTCAGTTAAAGGTGGACTTTTTACCAGTCGCTACTTCTTGGTTTAGTCAAAGCCATTAACAGATTCAGTGCCAACCAAAACGTAGGTTTGGACCAAACAAAAATGTATGGCAGAAAATGGGAAGTGGGGGGCGTGTCACAGTTATGGCCTAAAAGTTTTTAATATGGTAGCAGACATATTGTATTGTATATCAAATTAAAGCACGTTGCTTAGGGAAGACTACTGTATTGAAAATTAACTGAGACAACATTTTGCAATTACAATATTTCTGTGATACATTAGCTCATGGCACATACAGGAAGTAGCTTAAGATGATTAATCATCCCATGTCACATAATCATTAAAAGAGTAGATTTCTTACTCAAGCCTTGAGTGTGGAGATTTCTCAGGTTTGGCATGAATAGATAAATATTAGGATGCAGCATAATTGGTCCATAGCCTGATGTGTACTCATCTCAACAGTGCAGATGACTGTGGCATGTTTAATATCCATATCTTGCACATCTCATGAAAGAAATAATAAGAATCTGGAAAACTACCTAATTTTTTTCAGCTGGAGGTCTGTTTTGCTGTACGGCCTATATGTCTAAAACTCTACCTCATTGTTGTTTTTTTACATCTGATCTTCTCATCCCTCACTCATCTGTCATTTGCACTTCTCTATTTGTTTACCCTGCTCTTTCTTTGCTCTGTGTCCATCCCACTCACATCTTACCTATGTATAATGGCCTTTCTCCTCCACCCCAACACTTATTTCACCTTCCCTTACGCTTTCCTCACTGTGTCACTTCGTGTCAGCTGACGTACGAAACTAGCACGTAGATGTCTCCGGGCTTCAAGCTTTAAAAGCTAGGTGACTTTTTTTGTAGTTTTTTAATTAGGTTTTATCAATGTCTTTTTGTTTTTTGTGTGCTGATGAAGGCCTTCTAGCTGCAATGTCCATTTTGTCACACATGATTGTGTTCTTATAAAGCTAACCAATTTTATTTTCAATTTTTGATAACTTATTCAATGTATCTTTACAGCTCTACCACAGTTCAAACTATTTCATTTCTTAAAAAATATCAAAAGTGCATTGATTCTGGACAGCTGGAATTGAAATGTAGCACAATTATACAATAAATACAAATAACATGCATATCAAATTCCAGCAACTATAGAGGAAACAATTTCCCATATCAGTCATCAAGGCAGATGAGGAACTGATGTAGTTTAATGCTTTATACTACCCATATTTTTGTTTTTAATTGTTGCGTATCCCTTACGGGACGTTGCAGTCAACATCAGCATTTTTCAGCTGCTGTTGATGTACTAGGCAAGTGTTACGTTCAGCAGTTTGCCATTGCTTTCTGAATGACCGGCTTCCATACCAGCACGTTATAACACAACGCGACACGGTCTGCTGCACAAATCGGTCGCAGCTGAGCTTCGAACACCCATATTTAGTCTTCCATTATTGTAACAATGTGTAAGAATGTGTGTGTAAGAACAAGAACACAGGCCTAAAGTGAGATATTGATGACTGTGTGAGATGGCAAACCATTATTGTATACGCTTATCAGTGTGGCATTTGATGATGATAATTTACTGGACATATAACTATTTGTTGTAGTTTTTTAGTCACAACAAAAATTATATCAAGAAAGATGTTTATATGCATTTTTGAGAAACTTCCAGATGTAACAAGTATATTTCTATAGAGAACTTGCATGTTGTCGGCTGGCTGCATTTTTGTACCAATAATTTCAACAATCTGGGATGCGTCCATCCAGCAGGTATCAATACTGTTGTGGACGCTACTGTATAACTGTGCCATCTTCTCCAACTGTTTACACTGTCTATTACTATGCTGTCCTCCCCCCCCCCCCCCCCCCCCCACAATATTCATGCCTAACTGTCTCCACCCACTATATTTTCATATCAGACTGTTCGCATATTTTTGGCGACGACGTAAATCCTATCTGGCAACCTACTATACTTAAACTCTGCAGCCAAAGAGTGCCTTCGCACCTGTATATGTGCATGCCTGGAACATAACATGATTATGACAGTCACTGTCATGGCGTACCTTCACTATGCTAACAAGTACACAGTATCTCAATTTATGCTAGCATAGCTACACAGTATCTTAATTTATATTTGTATCCACCAACTACTTCTGCAACACCTTCGCCACAGAGCCAGAGTAAACTTGCCAAGAAATTATAAACAGCCAAAATATTTTGGGTGCCAGCAAGTGCATGCTTGTTTGCATGGTTCCTTGAATATAATCAACTCGTCTGTATGAAACCTGTTCTTCACAAATTCTTAGTTCTTTAACACTTTCAAATGTTTATGTTCTTTGTATACAATTTTAACATACACATGTTTGCCGCCAGTTCTCTGCTTTAGCATAAAATATTTTCAACTGTTTCTGTTACTGTACATATTGCGTCTGTTACTTAACACTCTGTTAGGTTGTTGATATTCTCTTTATTTCTGCTTTTCTTGAACAGCATTTTCTTTCTAGGGTATTGTTTTCTTTCCTGGAATTGTGCTTTCCACTTTGAGCTCCCCATGTTGCCAGCGAGTGGATGCTTGCTTGCATGGTTGCATTGTCAGGAGTGTATGTTTGTTTACATGTGGCGAGCTGTAATATAATGTTGCCCCCGACCTTTGAGGCTCATGAATCAATCACACTTGTTGCTGGCAATCTGATAAGCCTGATTGTGGCTTTGGGTTCTGGATGCGGCGCTCGGATACACATACATTTCTTTGGTGTGTCATGAATGTTCTATGAGCACCGGTGCTGCATAATTCACAACAACTAATTCTTTAAGCTAACTCAATGCAATTCACTCGAACAACAGAACACAATTAGAATTTACACCTTCTTTTTGACTCCAAGTATTTGGCAATACACAATGTCATTTATACCACATCACAGTTTCTTTTATACGATACCTAGAGTCTACAATAACTTTACAACAATAACTACACAACCTAACCACAGATGTAGCGGCACATGTTGTGGCCGTGCTACGGAGCCAAGAACCAGTCTCAACTCGACGGTGGCTAAGCCCAACTGATTGCCTGCAGGAGACGTTGTCCCCTGCTCAGCGACCCGCCTCGCTATTTTCATGCAAAGCCTGATTCTCAATCTTCTCATCTTCATGTCGGACTGCGTGAAGCTGTAGCCTGTCTATACCGAGTGGCCCATGACCTGACCTAGGTCCATGGCACTGGGGTTGACTGTGATGTCCTGTAAAGGATATGCAACTACCACAGTATCTCAATTGACTTTGGCACAGCTACAAAGTATCTCCTTTGATTTTAGCACAGCTACACAGTATATTGATCTGTTAGTATAGCTACACAGTATCTCAATTTATGCTAGCAGTTACACAGTTTCTCACTTTATGCTTGCAACTATACAGTTTCTAAATCTATGCTAACAGCTACAGGGTATATTAATTTATTACAACAGCTACAAAGTATTCAAATCTAGCAACATATTTTCATACATATATTCATGGGCACCCAATGGCATTCTACAAAAAACTTAAATATTAAAAATAAGACAAAAAAAGAAACTATGCACAATTAATAATTGACCACACATAACAATCACAATATATATATATATACACACACACGCACACATACACACAGAGAAGGCCAAATAATTATATAAACCGTACAACAAACAGTACCTGGTCTACTTCCATCAATGATGTCCAGATTAATCACAGGTGGCTCCATGCTTCCTCTCATTTCACTGGTTTTAACCTGCCCAAGGAAAGATCCACCACCATGCTCAAACACAGATGATGTTCCAACCATGGACATATGACTAGCCCGAACACCTGAACCTGGTGTTATACAATCCTTCGCTAGCTTGGACAGCTCTCCCTGCCAGAATGGATGGCTGACAAGCTGAGACCAAGTCATTCTGTGGAAACATATCAATGTGTAAAATGTTATGTACAGTAAACTGACACAACACTAAACTTCCTCATCAATCAATGTCACCTTGGCAATGAAGATCAGCAGCAAATTAATCTCTAACCACTTGCATCTTTGGGAGCCACAGCAGCAAAGTGGTTAGCATGATCTGCTGCTAATCCAGAAGTCATGGCTTCAAACTACCAAATATTTGTGTTTTACTGATCTGGGTTCACCTCTTGATTGACTGGAATTGTATAGTTCTCTCACAAATACACAAAATACATTCTCATATGTTTCAATGTCACCATATTGTCGTATGACTATGTATTCTGTGTATTGTGATTGAAAATATGTCATGACACTACTCCATAAAATTTTTTTTCTGCAGTATGCACCTGACAAGATACAGCGAAATATGCCAGGCAATAAACTGTGCAATACACAGTTTGTGTCTTCATTAATCAAATTCATAATGGCAAAACACTGTTTTAGATATAAATAATTACTGCTGTATTTAAAAACAACGCAGGTCCACATAGCTGAATGGATAAGAATGCATGTTCTTAAACATACGTTGTGCTGATGCCGAGGTTAGCGGTTCAACCCCTACATCGGACAGCTGGACTAAAATGTTGATGTCCTGTCGTCCTTGACTTGGGGACGTTAATTACAAGTACCTCTTAAGTCGGAATGGGTTTGCCTGATGGCAAGGGATACCGTTAATAGGGAAAGTTAATCCACATGCAAAATTCAGTCCATCACTACTATAAATAGTGTGTATGGACTACGCTTGAGTTCAAAGTGAGCGAGCAAAAAAAAAAGAGTATGCATTATGCACGACTTGAGGTGTATTGGTTATACAGTGCTAGCCCATGTTTTTATAGACTAATTTGCACTTGCTGGGTGATATGGTCAATATTATGCCAGCTATACTGGCTTTAATAGCTCTGCTGGGATACCATCTGGACTAGCAGCTTTACCTCCTTCAGTGATTTGATAGCTTTCCTGACTTCTTTAGATGGTTTTTCATGGTTGACAACCGGCTCCATGTTTGCAGGCTACATTTCTGGGTATCTGGAAGCTCACGTAATTTTTTTAAAAATCTACCTCAATAAAGATTTAAATGCATGACTATAGGTTCTGTAGGCAAGCATACTAGCCACTGTGCTACTGTGACTCCCATTGCCGTTAAACTCTGTCAATAATTATTATTTTTCACTATGAAAGGAACAATGACCAATAAGATTCATAGACAGTCACAACATTAATTTGGGATTTATGTGGCTGGTCATGTGGAAAAACAAACAAAGTGAAAGTGATAGCAAGACATTTTTCAAGCCTGCAAAAAGAGAAGAACCTTCTGGCAAAGTAAAGGAAAGCCTCAAAATAAATAGCAAAAGATGATTCTAAAATAATCTGGCCACTGTGAAGTTATGAAATTAAGTGGAATTAGTTCTAAGAATGTTGTATGTTTGCCTGTTGGCAAAGTGAACATTTGTTCGAATCCCCATCGTGACAGATTTGTTACAACTGACTTGGGCTTCCAAGTCTATGCAGCCTACTACTTATTCCAGACAATATTCTGGTAAAATAAGTTGGTTAGCTTGACAATGTCCTTGTTACTCATCAAGTGGGATTGGTGAATAAAAAGATGGGACTATATCCACTACACCTCAAGACAACTAAGCTAACTTGTAGTCCAATAAAACATGCATTTAAAAAATTTGTTTCAGGGTGAGATATATTACCTCTTGCATGGGTCTTTGTTTAATAGGCCCTCCAGCAAACTCAGAAACTCTGGGGATGGTTTTGCCGACATTCTTAACCCTGAGGAAAATATTGAAACAAACAGGATAAAATCAACTTTATGAATATTTTTAGTTCTTAAATTTCCTGAAGCAGTTTCTTGCTAAATGTTTGTGATGTAATCGCGCCATCAAAGTTGGAGGCCTGAAAGCACGGTGGAACAGGTGACCAATCTTTCTCTCACTTTAGCAAGCAATGAGCCCAGGTGTCAAATTTGTGTTTGACTGTACTGATCCAGGGAAGTTCACTATCAACTTTACTAGCATGTCCACCTTATGAATATTCATTAAACTATAACTTGTAATGTTATCTAACATAATTATTGTATACAGTAAATAATTGAAGGAGAAATACTGGAGCTTCTTTTTTTGTTGTTTAATTAACACAATTTTATAGATTATTGCAGACACTAACCTTTGACCTTTGGTACTGGGAAATCCTTTGTGAGTATTCTTTCCTTGATGTGTTCTTCTTTCTCAGCCAGGAATGGTGGGTGACCTGAATTATCAAATACAGTAATTTAAATTAAATGTTTTCAACAAAAGAGTACCAATTAAGCACAAAATCTCTAAGAGTGGCTTTGAAGGACTTTTAAAATGTTTCCGTTATCAAATTTGTTTGTACCTAATTGCTGTTTTCATGATGAAGTATGTCAAATCCTTGGTCAAAACTCTAACACAAGATGAATGAGTTATAACATGAAGTAACTGAACTACAACATGATATGCCTGAACAGTAGTGTGAAATAACATTGTATTAATTTTACTATACCATAAGATTTCTGATAACATCAAATAAAATGACTGAAATATAAATTTGAAATAACTGAACCGCAGCATGAAATTATTTAACTACAATATAAAATGTTAGAAATAACATTGTGTTAATTTTACTATACCATAAGATTTCTGATAACATCAAATAAAATGACTGAAATATAAATTTGAAATAACTGAACCGCAGCATGAAATTATTTAACTACAATATAAAATGTTAGAAATAACATTGTGTTAATTTTACTATACCATAAGATTTCTGATAACATCAAATAAAATGACTGAAATATAAATTTGAAATAACTGAACCGCAGCATGAAATTATTTAACTACAATATAAAATGTTAGAACTATAGCACAAAACGATAACTGTACCATGATATGAATTAATTTCAATAAGAGACAACAAAAGTAAAGCAAGAGAAATCACTGAACTATACAATGAAAAAAGTACAAAGATTCAATTATGTGGGGTTAATGATAAAAAGAGATGGGAAAAGTAACAAGGGGATAACATACAGAATAATCCAAGCAAATGTAGCATTCAATCAGATGAAGAACACTCTTTTAGTGTAACGTATCCTTGTCTATGGAAGACAGAAATCTAGTTGTAGGGTGATAATACTGTCCATACTAGTGTATACATGTTAATCAGGGACACTGAATGAAGAGTAGACAGAAATTGGAGGCCACTGTCCTGTTAATTTCCTGAGAGGAGACTGGAATCAACAAGCACATCTTTAAACTTATTATCTGTTGGGATTATTGACTGACTTTGGTCTACACTCCTCTCTTCTGTCTTCCCTTCCATATATCTATTTCTTTCACTCTCTCTATTATTCCCTCAACACATACTCCGACAACAGTTCCTTTCAACGATAAGATAAAAGATTTATTAATAAAAACTATGTCTGGTGTATGTATGGATATTGTCTATGTAGTTGGTATGTTCTTCTAGTGTGGCTGCCAGATAAGATGTTGATAGATAGTCTCCGTGGCTTCTCTCGTCTCTTCTCTCAGCTAGAGTACAGGACATGACATAGATATAACAGAACGGTCTCACCCTGACAGCTCCGCCTGCTTGAGTCTGTAGATATATCCGTTTTTTGTAATGAAAAATGTTCACCACTGTATGAATGTATTTAACCCGATCACCATATGCTGTCAGCTTAACCTGAATTTTCTTTATTATCTTATAGCGTTCTTAATTCCATCCTGGAAAACACATCGAGTTTCTAGTGTTCTCTATTTTTGTCCTGTAAAAGTTCTACACTGGATAGTTCTTAATTGATATAGGCACTTTGTATGCACCTTGTAACTCTTCGATACTGAGTTCATTGGGTTTTTCTATTAGTTTAAATGATCTCTATTTTCCGTTCTCTGTCCTCCTTACTTCTTACGATGACAAATTCGTTTCTTTCCTTTCTTATGCACAAGTGTCGTGCTTTATTACTTTAAAGGGCTTTCTTGTGGGTTATCAACACTGGGTGATCTTGACCACAGCCATCTGTGTTATCTCCTAGTTGATAAGTCCCGCACTGGTATGGAAACCTGTGTGATATACATTTAATAATGAGATCTGTGTCTGCTTCCTCTTCTCTCCTATGTGAGTGTCTTTTCCTCCAGCCGAAATGAAAAGGTTTCCGAAAAAACCCACTCTGACATAGGATAGAAGATTCACCTAACGTCTATACTATTCCTACTAATAGAAAGCAATGTTAAATGCTATTCACTCACATCTATATTCCTATGCTAAACTATACTCTAATATACCTTATTTAGGCATCTATGTTCCTGGAATCGAAAAAACACTTAGCGAATAACACACTAGCTATCCCCTCTTTCCATCATTAGGGACGTGTATTTCTATTCCCACTCAAGAACATATCTCCTTCAGTTCAGTTTGGAACACACACTAAACTTACACAAAGAGTTGCCACTCTTTATATCGGTCATTTTTGCCGCATAGTCCTTGACATTGCTGGACACCTCACATCCAGACTGCATTATCATCGTTAGTGGAAAATTACAGCTCTGAACCGTTTCACATCCATACCTGCAATATGCTGTCCAATAATCTCTCTGCTTTAGTCGCAAACCAATTTTTCCACTCGACCGTTTACCTGTGCGGTTAGCCGGCCCCTTCTGTGTCTTGACCTATAAACACATGCGCCTGGTCACTCCTGTTACCTTACTGCTTCGTTGTTAACCCTTCTCCTACCTGGTCAGTCGGTGTATACAGTCGTCCATCTGGGAATCGTTAACTCTCAGTATTCCACGACATAGGCCCCCTCTTAAGAGATTAGACCGCGTCGAATCTTTCTCACTGTAGGTTTGATTCCCATGATCCACAATCCTAGTCTTCTTCCTCCGGAGCTGAATGTCTGGATATCAAATCCGCTCCTACATTTTCCTTACCATAGGATGTATTCCATTGTGAATTCCAGTTGCAGCAACAACGTCCATCACATCCACCGTGCGTTGAGCTTCTGCGAAGTAGCTATTAACATCACGTGTTGATAATATGATTGGATCCTCACATGGCTCATCTCATTATCCAGTAGGCGCTCTAATTGACACCCTACTATACTACTCACGACTGAAACTAGTGTTGGCTCCTCGCTCCTGAACGTCTGGTCGACCTACTTTCGACTTGCGTCAGCGACGGCTCACAATACAGACGGATTGTCCCATCCTGATTGTAACACTGCTTCCATGTCCTCTTGGTTTCCCCCGGCTTTGCCTCTGGGGATGTTCCACCTCGTCCTCGATGGACCGAGTCGTCTTTCCCAAATCTCCTGGACTTTTGCTTCCAGGACCATCTTGGGCGATATTGTATCTGGTCAGCCAATCTTCGGTTGGAGTCCTGGGTAATTCTCGCTTTTCCCGACGTTACCCACCCCTTCTGAACTTGGTTACCTGTGAAACTTTCACTCTTGTCCTTTCCCTGACTTGTGATTTCCCTCCTCCTGTCGTTGGGTAAATCTGACCTATCACGTACTGTCCCATAGGCCCTCCTATGTTGTACTGGCGATCTCTGGTCTTCGTCTGGACTGGTAACCTTTGTCCCAATGGCTGCCATCACCATAAAGTGCGAAGCTTTGCTCCCGGATCTCTCTTCATATTTCCTAATGAGATGTCTAGGGAGATTTTTCTTCTCTTCCCCGATCCGTATTTTGTAGATGTTCTTGGACACCACCTTTTCCACAGGATAAGGTCCTTTCCATCCTACTTGGAGTATATTGGTCTCTGCTGGACTCCACACTTCCACTTTGTCTTCCACTTTAAGAGCTAGTTTCCTCTTAATTCGCTTGTTGGGTGGTGCTCTCTGGCACTCCGAACAAGACTTCACCCACCGGCGTACATCTCCGGTCATTCCTGGCCAGCAATAATGGCCGGATATTTGCTGCAAGGTCTCTCTGACACCCATATGTCGATTCTCGCCTATGATGTGTCCACTCTGAAGAATGTGAGGACGGTGGGTCTCTGGAACCACCCACTGCTCGTGCAGGTTATCTCCCCTCCCAGCTCTCCGATAGAGTAGTTCGATTCTTCAGAAAGTACTGTCCCCGTTCTGGTGGCTCAGCACTTCTTTGCAGCTTCCTGTAGCAAGGATGCAACGTAGTATCCTTCCTCTGGGCAGTATGCAATTCTCCTATCCCTGAGTTGTCGCATAGTGTCTCTGCCTCTTTTTCCTTCCCTTGAGATCCACTGACTACTGTTCCCTTTTGGGCTGGCTGTTTGGGCATCCCCAAAAAGACATATTTCGTGCCAATGATCATGGGAAATAAGGAGTCAGATAATACAGCAGCTGGAATAATGCCCGTGACGTACCTGGATTTAATCTCCACCTTGGCGATTGGCAGCGTCATGGTAACAGCACTCCTCATTGCCGGCTGTATTTCTATGGTCTCCCCTGTAAGTTGGTCTGGGCTTACCAAGCTGGCGTCCACCACCGCTTCCCCATCCAAACCGGTATCGTAGAGACAAGCAACCTGTTGGCCATTTACTTCAATCAGTTCAACCACAGGTGGTCTCTCTTGGTCCTGAGTGTCTTTCATCTCCTTGACCGTTTCCTTGCCTTCCTCTTTTGATTCCTCGAGGTTGGTTATGCAATTGGCGTGTTTGGCCTTGCATCTGCAGTCCACAGTATTATGTGTTGTCGACTGGCAGTGAGTGCACCCTGTTCCCTTCCTAGGTTTCCGTGTGTCCTTTTTGTTCCTTTCTCCTTCGCCGACCTCAGCCTTGTCTGTGATCACCGATGTAGGAATCACTTTGCATGCTGCGAAGTAAGAACTTTTAGGTTTCGATCTGCAGTCTTTGGTGTTGTGAGAGGCCGCCTTGCAAAATGAACACCACTTCTCAGACCACTGTCGTTTCGCTTGAGAATTCGAGGTGCTCTGGTTTCCTACCTTCACCTTCTCTGAACTCTCCTCTGTGTGCTTTATATAAGGTTCCCCTTTTTCTCCTTCCCAGTTTTTAGGTTTCTTTTTCTCTGGTTTCTCCTGACCTTTGGTTTGTGTACTTAGTTCCTCAGTTTCACCATGTACTTCCACGAATCGTTCCGCCAGCTTATTCACAACATCAATCCGTTCCGCCCCTTGTTCTCCCAAGAAGGTTCTGAGAGGTTTCGACATTTGCTTTCGCATCTGGTCTACCACCATCATCTCTTCGAGACTCTCATAATCCCTCTTGAATTCTGCCAAGTCCATCCATTTCTGGAGATAGGATTTCAGCCTCAGACTGTAGGCGGCGAATAGTTCTCCCGGCTCTCGTCTAGACGATCTAAACTTCTTCCTATACGTTTGTGCGGTTATGTCAAAATGTTTCATCAAAGCGGCTTTTAATTCCTGGTAATTATTTTCCTGTCCTGGTGGTAAGCGTGTGTACACGTCAGAATCCCGAACCGATTAATCCCTGGGATAAGTTTAAGAGCCCATCTGCTCCGATCCAGCCCCATAGCGACTGACATTGCTTCGAAACGAGATGCGTACTGGTCAAAGCGTTCCTTAGACTGATCGTAGACAGCTAAGGGAAACTTCATGGCATGGTAACCATGTCCACTCATATGGGTTGCACCAGGTGAAGAAGAATTTCCTTCCACTCCATCTATTTCTCCCTTAGTTTGTGTCTTGAGTTCTAGCTCTTTCATGCGGTATTCATGTTCTCTGATCTTTGTGGCTTCTTCTGCATCCAACTGGGCCTTACGCTCCTCCCTTTCTGCTTCCAACTGGGCCTTACGCTCCTCCCTTTCCGCTTGACGAAACTCTCTCTTTCTTGTATGTAATCCGTTAGCTCGGAACCAGCTAAACCAATTGCCTCCCCGTTGGCCCTCAGTTCGGCTGTAGTTACTTTAGGAGTTGCCATAGTTACAGCAGATAAGTCAGCACGTTGAGTAAAGACACCTCAAGGCAGTAAAGAATACTCACTATAAACCGATAATCTACCTAGAACCTATATCATTTATCTATGTCTATTTAATATTATAAATCTCCAACACCACACAGTACATCACAACCACTCTCTCATCCACAAGAGGAGATATAGGATAAAGACTTATGTAGACGTGTGCCCGTGTGACTAGGTATGTAATGTGTCTTACCACCTATCCACATTCACTCTGTCTGGAACTTTCTCACTGTAAAGTCACCAGCAGTTAATGAAATGTTTCTACCATAAATGTAATGGCACCATATATCCAATGGACGTCCTTCCATTAAAAGTCATCAATGTATACTTCTTTTTATTCCAATCAGTATGTCCCAACATGCAGGTACTCCGCTATGCCTGTGCCAATATGCAAGTACCCCTTTATTCATATGCCATGTTATGCCTTCCGGTCATATGGGTATTCTGTATGTATGTATCCCGCTCGCTCCACCAATTATGTCCTGTTAAATTCCCGAGAGGAGACTGGACTCAACAAGCACATCTTTAAACTTATTATCTGTTGGGATTATTGACTGACTTTGGTCTACACTCCTCTCTTCTGTCTTCCCTTCCATATATCTATTTCTTTCACTCTCTCTATTATTCCCTCAACACATACTCCGACAACAGTTCCTTTCAACGATAAGATAAAAGATTTATTAATAAAAACTATGTCTGGTGTATGTATGGATATTGTCTATGTAGTTGGTATGTTCTTCTAGTGTGGCTGCCAGATAAGATGTTGATAGATAGTCTCCGTGGCTTCTCTCGTCTCTTCTCTCAGCTAGAGTACAGGACATGACATAGATATAACAGAACGGTCTCACCCTGACAGCTCCGTCTGCTTGAGTCTGTAGATATATCCGTTTTTTGTAATGAAAAAATGTTCACCACTGTATGAATGTATTTAACCCGATCACCATATGCTGTCAGCGTAACCTGAATTTTCTTTATTATCTTATAGCGTTCTTAATTCCATCCTGGAAAACACATCGAGTTTCTAGTGTTCTCTATTTTTGTCCTGTAAAAGTTCTACACTGGATAGTTCTTAATTGATATAGGCACTTTGTATGCACCTTGTAACTCTTCGATACTGAGTTCATTGGGTTTTTTCTATTAGTTTAAATGATCTCTATTTTCCGTTCTCTGTCCTCCTTACTTCTTACGATGACAATTCGTTTCTTTCCTTTCTTATGCACAAGTGTCGTGCTTTATTACTTTAAAGTGCTTTCTTGTGGGTTATCAACACTGGGTGATCTTGACCACAGCCATCTGTGTTATCTCTTAGTTGATAAGTCCCGCACTGGTATGGAAACCTGTGTGATATACATTTAATAATGAGATCTGTGTCTGCTTCCTCTTCTCTCCTATGTGAGTGTCTTTTCCTCCAGCCGAAATGAAAAGGCTTCCGAAAAAACCCACTCTGACATAGGATAGAAGATTCACCTAACGTCTATACTATTCCTACTAATAGAAAGCAATGTTAAATGCTATTCACTCACATCTATATTCCTATGCTAAACTATACTCTAATATACCTTATTTAGGCATCTATGTTCCTGGAATATAAAAACACTTAGCGAATAACACACTAGTATCCCCTCTTTCCATCATTAGGGACGTGTATTTCTATTCCCACTCAAGAACATATCTCCTTCAGTTCAGTTTGGAACACACACTAAACTTACACAAAGAGTTGCCACTCTTTATATCGGTCATTTTTGCCGCATAGTCCTTGACATTGCTGGACACCTCACATCCAGACTGCATTATCATCGTTAGTGGAAAATTACAGCTCTGAACCGTTTCACATCCATACTGCAATATGCTGTCCAATAATCTCTCTGCTTTAGTCGCAAACCAATTTTTCCACTCGACCGTTTACCTGTGCGGTTAGCCGGCCCCTTCTGTGTCTTGACCTATAAACACATGCGCCTGGTCACTCCTTTGTTGGTTAACCCTTCTCCTACCTGGTTAGTCGGTGTATACAGTCGTCCATCTGGGAATCGTTAACTCTCAGTATTCCACGACAGCCACAGAGATGTGATTTCAACATATGAGGGGAAGTCAATAAGTAAGTCACAAATGGCTGTAGAAAAATAATTAAATATAATAACTTGAAACCAGTTTATTTGTATACATACATTGTCCCTTTATAAGGAATTACTAAAAAATACATTAATTAATTGATGCCTGTGCAGAATAGTGGACTAAAATGGTATGACAGAATCCCAATTAGGCGCTCATGGAGAGAACTGAACAAATTCCAATGAATCAAGAGGTGAGAGAAAAAATGTTGGCAATGGATAGGACACACACTGAGGAAACTTGAGGATAGTATAACTAGACACTCTCTTGTCTGGAACTCACAGGGTGAACGAAATAGTGGAAGACTTTAAAACACATGGAGAAGAGAAATAAAGACGTAGATGAATAATGCAGGGAGAACATGGACAAAGCTGCAGGAGACAGTAAAATATAAGACAACTTGGAGTGAGTTGTTGAGAGCCTAAGCACCAATAGGAGATAAAGGACAAAAGAAGAGAAAAGAAAAAGAAATGAAACAGATGTTACATTACCTGCAAACATTTCATACAGAACACAACCCAGGGACCACAGGTCACTCGACACACTTGGTTCTGCACCTTGTACCAGCTCCGGTGCCATATACATCACTGAACCTGATCAATTCAAACATTTCAAAAGTGCTTTACTCTCTCTCTCGTATACAAAAAAATCACATATTTGCTTCTACTGATTGAAGTCATTTCACCCAAGCTTTGAGTTTTTAAAAATGGTTTAAATGGCAAGACAATCGACTTTATTGCCAGGGTTTTATCCCATACAGCTCGGTCTCTTTCCACAGGACGGCCTGCTGAAAGTGTGCATCAAGCAGGAACTCCGTAACTCCAATGGCGATCCCCAGGAGTCTCCGAGAAAATTGCACATGTGAACTCAACAACGTAAGCAGGAATTTAACCCAGTCTTCAGACTGCTAGACAACCAGTGTAACCACTTTGCCACAGAGACTCCCACCAAAGCTTGGGGAGGGGAGGGGGGGTCACAGTAGTGATACTTGCCTGCTGGCATGCTGATTTTATATCCCCACTGAGGCAGATATCTTCTTTTGGTTTATCTGGGCTTGCAGGTCATCAAGAAATGCGGGGTGAGTTGCATGGTACTGAATAATTAATGCAGTTAAAGCAATGACTGACTGACTGGCACATTGCCATCTTGACAGACAATAGTTTGTAAAATGGGGTTATCTCTCCATAACACAAAGCCTGGTCTGAATTTAGAGACCATGTGTTGCCCATGCAGCATGATCCCTCTCTCGGCCTGCGTAGTTTACTCCAGAGGAAAGGTGACACCAATATGTCTGGAACAAGACAAGCTGCAGAAGCTGCCGGATCAGCAAAGCAATGCTCTAACTGTCCGCCTGTCGGAACTTCGATCCTAGACCAGTTACCAACCAAGGCTTAGGGCCTGGTCTGCCCTGCCATGACATTTAGTCATTAGGTTGCATTTCTTCACACCAGGATAAGGCTTGTACCCTCCCTATTGTGCTCTTCCGCCCGAAGCCGTTAGCACAATGTGGGGTGTCAGGTTTGGTACGCACCGCCCAACATTCAACGCTAACAGAAGCAGGTAGTCCCGTCTAGTGTCATATGGTTAAAGCAATAAGACCAGCCAAAGTCATTAACTCATTCTGTATGCGATAAATCTTTGTCATCAAGATGAGGAAAAGAGTTCCTAACAGCTGTAGTGAGACAATCCTGATGTACGGGAGTGAATCACGGACAATCAAAGGACATGTGAGGAGTTAGTTAGTTATCAGTTGGGGTATCTTCGTTGCACTCCGGACATGTCTATAGGTGCTCAGATCCTCCCCCCAGCATATGCATCAGCGTCCGGTGGCTAATAGTGCCAGTTCTGTGTTGGTTGACGAGGCGCTTTGTTTTCCCGATGTACCTCTCGCGTCTGGCTGTGCCGATTCTTACTCCCAGGTCTTTCATCCTGGAAAGCGATGTGGAATCACTGGCGTCAAAATCCTCTGTTCTCGCCATATCTTTAAGGGTGTTAATAACATCGGCACGATCAATGGGCTGGCCATCTACAGGGGGTGCAGAGCCAGCCAATTTATCAGCTCGTTCATTTCCCTCGACTCCCGCATGTCCCGGGACGAAGATGAAGGTGACTTTGCGGACAACAGACTTCCGCAGCGACTCAGTCCACTGTCTACGTACAGATCCAGCTTCGACCTTCTGAATCATGCTCATTGAATCACTTAGTACACACACGTTGGTATAATGCTGTGATTCCAGCCATATGAAAGCCTGTGTAACTGCCATCACCTCCATCGTCATGCTGCTCATGGTCATAGAGTGGGCACCACTGGATTCTTGAACGGTTCGGCCGCTGAACGGGCTGTAAATGCCCACGCACTTCTCTGCTGCTTTACAACAGATCCATCTGTATAGATGAGCACTTCGGGGCTATCTGAGTGATCATAGATGAGCGCGTTAACCTCTGCATTGACAGCGGCAGGGTTCTGCTCTCTGTACCGTCTGTCGAGTGTGATAATGCAGGAGAAGGTACACTTAAAAGCTGGAGGCACCGGCACCCATTCCTTGCCGGGGTTGATACTGGTAAGACTGCAGACCTGTCCGACGACATCTTCCGCCCGACCCATCCATGATTTGCCCCTCTTTAGCCTGTCACCCTTTTCTCTGAATACAGCGTCATGCAGAGGGTGCTGCTCATCTGCACTTATTTTTAAGTATGCACGAGCTCTCCAGATCTTGATCCTGTGTTCCATTGTCGGGAAGTCAAGGAGGTATCTCATTGCTACACAGCTGATGTCTCTCGTGCAGCCCAAAATGATGCGCATGGCTTCGTTTTGTACCTTTTCAAGTCTTCCAATCTGTGTAGGGCTGACAGTGAGGATGGCCAGGGCATACTCGATGCGTGAAAGCACAAGTCCTTGGAATAGAAGTAATAGCAGTCTTTGCTCGATATTGGCAGTCGCCATGACTCTCATTGCTGCCAAACCTTTTCGAGCCTTCGTTATGACATAATCGACATGATCTCTGAAGGACAGGCTACGATCAAGCCTCACGCCAAGATATGTCATTGACTGGGTTCTACTCAGAATGCTCCCATCCATTCTTACTGCCGGCAGGTCTGTTTTCACAATATGGTTGTTTAGTGAGAACCATGTAACCGTTGCCTTTGCAGGGTTGACAAGGGCATCGGCATCAGCACACCATGGGGAAATTCGATCTAGTTCACCCTGCATATAGTTGGCAACCGCCTGTCTATCTCGACCCTGTCGATACACGAGGATGTCGTCAACGAATGATAGAGTCCTACCCCTCCCGTCCAACTGTTGTTCAGTGATCGGCACCGTATACACGTTGAATAGTACTGGTGACAGTGGTGAACCCTGCGGCAATCCTGGACATATCGTTATCGGCTCAGAAGACCAACTCCCACATCTTAGCACCACCTTCCTTTGGAGTAGAACTGCAGCTATCCATCGTACAAGGTGAGGGTGCACTTTCAGTCTGAGGAGGGTTTGCATCAAGTGCTCGAAAGATACTCTGTTATATGCGTCCTCTAAGTCTATGGCGGCCGCACATGTCTCTTCTCTGACCTGAAATCCTTCGTAAACATCTTGAGCAAAGACCGCCGCATTCAGCCATGACTCTTTGTTGCGTCTGTATCCTCCAAGTGTGGGCGGGAAGCAGCCGAGCTGTCTTCTTTCAGCGTATCAATCTGTCTTAGATTGCTGTCTTCTTTCGGCGTATTAATCCATACACATGTGAGGAATTATGTGGAAGTGTGGAGATGCGGTTTTATAGAATTATGAGAACACTGTGGACAAATAGAAAGAGCAATGAAGATATATTGAAAGACATTAACTCACAAAGAGAACTGGTTGCTTGCATCAGAAGAAGACAGTCCACATTCTTTGGGTATGTCATGAGAAGGTGAACGCTAGAGTATGTGGTTACACTGGGAAAGCTTGAGGGGAAGAGAGGCAGTGAAGACAAAGAGAGAAGATGCTGGACAGTATGGCATGGGGGAAAATCATTATCAGAAATGATTGACAGAACATAATACTGAAAACTATACAGACATGACAACAATTGTCACACAGCAAGAACTATAAGTATGCAGTAAATTATCATACATTGATCAGTCAATCCTTGTATCATCAAACAGTTTTCTTTCTTATCAAATCAGAATGACCAAATTGCATTCTACGTGTGAAATATTGTAGCAATCAACATCTTACTACTTAAAACTGGGAGTCTATTTCCACGTATATGTCTAACTTATCCTATGGTACAGAAACATTGACTCAATCAATCAGGTGCCATCTCCACAATGAAGTTTGGCTGCAATGGATCTCCAACACATTCTGTCTCTCACTTTGGTTGTACATTCTGTCAGATTGCTGTTCGTCCATCTCTTGATGTTATCTTCCCACTTGTATTGTTGTCTACCTCTTGCTTGCTTGCCTTCAGCCTTGCCCTCCAGTATGGTTTGTATAAGTGTTGTGTCTTTTATTGTGGCCGAAATATTTCACTTGCCTCTTCTTTATTTCTTTCATCAATTCTCTTTTCATTTCCAGTTTTTTTCTAGAACCTTTGTATTTGATTGTTTTTGTTTCCATGTAATACGACATATTCTTCCACATCTCCAGGGCCTCTTTTTGACTTTCTAATGGTTTGTTCAATGCCCAGGCTTTCGCCCTCATAGCAGTGTTGAATATGCATAACATTTGACAATTTTCATTTTTAATGCATAGTTAATCTCTCTGGATGTTAATACTGATTTCATGCTGTTGAAAGTGGGAGACCTTAGGGACTATTGGGATTTATGAAACATGGACTATGAACCAACAGTTGGAAGAAATAATTAATGCCACTTAAATGTGGACATACAGAAGAAGCGGAAAATGTCACTGAAAAACAAAATTATAAATAAAACCTACCCACAACACAATATTTCTAGCATGAGTATTTTGGGATAAGCATACTGGGATGCTTGTCAGTGCTTCAGTTCATGTACTGTAGTTTGATTCTCTTTGTATGATCTATGGAAGGAGACAAGAGCTTGTATAGAGGTATCCATTTGTGATGAAGGAGGTCCTTTTCAAACTTCAAACTAGTAGATCTGGTTTGGATGATTAGACCAGAAAAACTGGCCAACTGCTGTTGTTAGGGCCAAAATATGGCTACTGTTGTTATAACAATGCTTGTGTATTACTAGAGCCTCAAGTAGGAAGTAAAGAATGGTAAAACTGTAAGTTCCTGTGCAGATCATAAACGGCAACTAAAGAAGGTTGGTGTGAAGCTAACCACTTCATAACATAGAAAATAAAATCAGCCAACACCGAACCCACCAACTTGCCTTGGTTGTGGCTATACTCTACTAGGAGTCTTATAGGTGTTAAACATTATCATAATCAAGTGTCCTTACAACCGGCATGGGCGTTTATGTTTCTCCACAGATCTCAGTCTTTCATGTTCTGGATCAACTCTGCTGATGACATTTCTCCATGCCACCATCTCCAGCTATCCAGCATCATTTCTCTGCCTCTCTTTCCCTTGATCTTTCCAGTCGTTATGATGTTCTCCCATGCCTCTCTTCTTATCACAACATGATCAAAGAAAGCTGTTTGTCTCTTTCTTTTTGTTGTATAAAATATTTTAGTTTCACTAGCCTCTCTCAGGGAATTGTTGTTAGTTACTCTAGTAGTCTAAGGAATTTGCAGCATTCATCTCAGGAACCACATCTCTGTTGCTTTCAAGTTCTTATTGAAAGAGAGTGCTGAAATGCAGTATAGAATCTGTTTTGCTGTATGGCTGTGAATCTTGGAAGGTAAATTAATTAGGAACATTAAACATAGTTTACCAAAATAAATTCTGGTTCATGTTACTAAATGAGGACAGATACAATAAACTGGCAACTTTATTATTTATTCCATGACATAAAGAAGATGGAATGAGAAAAAATATTAAGTATATATATATATATATATATATACATATATATATATATATATATATATATATATATATATATATATATATATATATATATATATATATATATATATATATATATATGTTTTGTTTTTGTTTTTTCACCATACAAACCTGCACTTTTGTTGTGTTTCATTATCTCCTCAACCGTATCTACATTCCAGTGCTCTCCAGCTTCAGCAAACTTCAGGAATAGTTCATCCAGATTTTCTCCTTCCACTTTAGACAAGCCAAAATCTGCCAGCTTCAACACCCCAATAGTGTCTAGCAGAATCTAGAGACATCATAATAAATGAAGTTACCAATGGTGAAATAGGTGATTGCCTGCATGGTTATAATTGTTGTAGTATATACACATTAACTGGTGCCTGTGCAAATTAGGACTAAAATGGTATGAGTGATTCACCAATGTGGAGCTCATGGAGAGAACAAGACAAATACCAGTGAACAAAGAAGTAAAGAAAAAGAAGCTGACGCTGGATATGGCATACATTGAGAAAACCTGAGGATAGCATAACTAGAAAAGTCTGTCTGGAATCTACAGAACAAAGAAACAGAGGAAGATTTAAAACTGCATGGAGAAAAGAAGTAGCAACAGAAATTAATAATGTGAGGAGGTCATGTACAAAGCTGCATGGGATAGCTAAGGACAGGAGGGCTTGGAGTGAGATGGCTGAAGGCCTATACATCAATGAGGATAGAGCGTGAAAGAAAAGGAATCAGCATTCAAATGGTGGTATGATCAATGTCTTGCTAGCCTACTTTACTTCCCAACACATGTTCAGGGACATATTTTAGACTGAGTCAACCTGGGAACTCAGCTCAATTTAAAAATTTGCCTCAATGAGAATTCAATTGTAACACATGCAGCTTTCAATACTTCGGCATCTATTTTATTCTCTCAACTATATTCTCAGCTTCTTCTCAAAAACTAAAAAAAAACCACAACACACTGTCTCCAGTTTCTTTACTATATCATCACTTATTGTCCAATATTTGCATCTAATAAAAGAACAAGCCACACACAACAGTTCAATAAGCGCATTTTTATACTTGTGATTGGTCGAGACAAGAACACAGAGCTGATCCACGATTCGCGACTGCCTATGCTTATCCGCATGGCACATGACGATGACTTGTGATATTTCTGTTTTTTTTTCATGACACTGTTCATTCTTATAATAGAATCTTTGGATATGGCAAATCTTTTATTTATTTCTGCATGACATCTTCCATTAGGTGTCACTGTGTAGCCTAGATACTGAAACATTATTGACATGTTTAATTTGTATGCCTTGACTATATAAATCAGTTGGATGTTGTGCTTTCATGGAGACTATCATACATTCAGTGCTGCTAAAGTGTCATGATTTTCTTGAACAATCTTGCTGGCATATCTTTTTCAGAATGTTGTGATCAACTCCCACCCCAGGTTAACTTAAAAGGCAATTTTATGTTAAGTAGTTTGCCATTGTTTTCTGAGTGAGAATTCAATGTTGAAGTCCATGTGACCGGTGTAGATAATGACCTTGCTACCCCACCATCAGCACACTGGAAGTTTCAGAGTGAGTTGCTCTTATCCATTCAGTTATATAGGGTGTATTTTTAATGACTGTGCAGTGTTTGAAAATATTTCTGATCCATATTTTGTATTCACCCTCTGTAAAATTCATGCAAATTAATAGGTAAATACAAAACTTTAACCAGTAATATTTTCAAACACTGAACAGTCATTAAAAAATACACCCTGTAGTTACCTTTAATGATTTTCTACTAATTAAGATTTTAAAAACATTTAAGTTACCTTGCTTGGGCAGAGATCATGAAACAAAATATTATGAGAATGTATATAATAAAGACCAGTAATGAGTTGAACTCCGAGTGATTTCACAGCCGACTCTGGGAGGTTGCTGTCTTGGGAGATCAGCGTTTCTAGACTTCCACCATTGCATAGTTCAACTACCATCCATAGATGGTTGCTGGTTTCATACCACTCGTAGAACTTGACAACATTCTCATGCTCAATGTCGTGAGTCATTCTCACCTGAAACAACAAATGCAGAAGTGCTACATGTGCTGTGTGTTATATCCATATTTCAACAGCATTAATTCCAAATGTTGATAGATATAGACAAATTAGGTGAATATCATGGAAAGACAAATTGACAAAAGAAAGTCTCAAACAAATGTCAACCTTCACTGAGAAGATGGCACTGAATGAACGACGAACAAACAAACAAAGAAACTTTATTTTCACAGGGTTAAGAATTGGGCACGCAGGCCTGTCTAACATTCTGCCCATCTCCTGCCCTAATGATGAGAAACAAGCTAGGAATTTAAAGAGAATCACTAAATGATCATGGTTTGACAAATACAATATTTTGAGGATGTAAAATGACAAAGAAATACTTTCATTGAATGTTGGAGAGAGAGTATTTAAATGTTATATCAAACTTGTTTTTGCTGTATGACAGTGAATTGTACAATATGAACGAACAAAATAGGAAAAGCTTGAAGACAGCAGAGATGTGGTTTCTGAGACAATTACTGCCAATATTACAGCCACAGTAGCTAACCATGAGTGGCGTGAACAGGTTAATGAAAGTAGAACATCATACACAACTATAAGAAACAGGCTAATGCAAGTAGAACATTATACACATCTAAGAAAGGCATTAAGAATAATATCATCATCATCATCATCATCATCATCATCATCTTCCACTTCTGCTGTCAAGCTCGTGGGGAGGAATAATTTGCGCTCCAGCGCCCGATGGGCGGCACTGGATAGTGTCATTCCATGTGATTGTACAATGTCTTTGATGTCGTCAATCCATTTTCTTCTTGGACGTCCTCTTGGTCTCGTCGCAGATGATCTTTGATGTAAGGCCAGTGATGGTAGTTGATGGTGTTGCATTCTAACGACATGGCCAAACCACTTGATCTTCTGTCTTTCAATAAATGTGGCACAAGGTGTTGATCCCACTGTCTGTCTGATAACAGCATTTCTTACTCGGTCTCGGATTGTTAAGTTGGCAGCTCTCCTCAGGCATCTCATCTCGCAGGTGTTGATTTTGCGAAAGTGTGATTTGGATAAAGTCCAAGTTTGAGATTGGTAGCATAGGGTTGGTGTGAATATGCTGTTTATTATCTGTCGTTTTGCGGACATAGGTATATTTGGATGTTTCAGTAAGGGTGATAGTTGATATGTAAGTGCACTAGTTTTTTTACATCTGATATCGATTTCTCTGTCCAATCTGCCATATTCTGTGATCATACTTCCAAGATATTTAAATTCTTTAACTTGTTTCAGAGTTGTGCTATTTATCTGTATACTTAGTGGGCCAGGTAATCTGCTAACTTGCATTACTTCGGTTTTGGCTGTATTTATACTCATATTGTATCTGCTGCCCTCATCGCTGTAAAACAGGCACTGATCATCTGCAAATAGAAGTTCATTTATTTCCTGTGGATCAGTTGTTTCATCTGAAGTAAAGAGTTCTAAATTTTCTTAATCTGTTCTATCAAGGCTTTCTTCTTTAGATATTCTGTCCATGTAGACATTAAATAGCAAAGGAGAGAGCACACATCACTGTCTCACTCCTGTATTGATTGTGAACATATCTTATATTCCTTCTTGTGTTCTTACTGCATTTTGGCTCCAATGGTACATGGCTATGGTGTTTTCTAGCAGTTGTCCTTGTATCCCATAGTCTTCAAGGATGGTCCATAATTTGTATCTGTCTACTCTATCAAAAGCCTTTTCCTGATCTACAAACTCAATATTTTGCTGGTCATTATATTCGATAGTTTTTTCCACATATTTGTCTAAGTGTAAATAGTGCATCAGTGCAACTTTTACCTTTCCGAAAACCGAATTGTACTTTGCCTGTTGTTCAACTATGGGCCTAGCTCTTTGTTCCAATAGTTTTGCGTACATTTTCCCTATATGGCTCAGGAGTGATATACCTCTGTATGTTTCGCACTCTCTCATATTGCCTTTCTTTTTCCATATTGGTACTGTTATTGCCTGTTGCCAATCATCTGGGACTTTTCTTTCCTCCCATGCTATAATAAAAAGTCTTGTTAGCCATTTAACTCCTGTTTTCCCACAGGCCTGTGGTTATTCCATCTGGACCCGATGAGTTGTTTTTAGGACTTTTCTGTATAACTGCTTTGACTTCTGCAGGGATGAAATTTAGTTCTTGTTGTCCATGCCTTTTATGCACAAAAGTGAGGTTTTCTATGTTATTATGTGTGGGGTTAAGTAATTCTTGAAAGTATTCTGCCCACCTTGCTAGTCTTTGTTGTGGATTAAATATTGGTATACCTCTTTTGCTGTTTATGATGGTGGGTTGGGTTGTAGCATGCATCGCTGTTTCTCATTGTATTGACACATTTATAAAATTCTCTTGTGCAGTTTTTGCTAAGGTTGCCATCTGTTCACCGTATATTCTCCAGGTTTCATCTTTAGATGCTCTAATTGTTCGTTTGGCATTTCATCATGCAATTCTATAAGTAATATAGTCTTGTTCCGATTTAGTTGTGATCCATTTTTTTAACGATACCTTCTTTTTTAAAATACTATCTTTAACTTTGTTGTTCCACAAAGCTGTTCTTAATCTTTTATCCTGCCCTACTTTCTTTGTTCCACGTTTATTTTCCAGTGTGTCGAGCATGGCAGCCTTGAAAATTGTCCATTCCTTATGTACGATTGAGTAGTCATCAGGGATGTTCTTATGTAGTCTTTTGATTTCTTGATTAAATTCGTCTTTAACCGTATTTTCCTGCAGCCTTCTATAATTGATGACATGTGTTGTTACCTTTTTTGTTTCTTATTTTCTGTATGTTGAAATCTTTTTTATTATGACTGGTTTGTGATCAATATCAACATCTGTATTTGGGAGTGCTCTTGAATCCAATAGTAGTCCTTTGTCTGATTTCCTCAGTAGAATAAAGTCAATTTGAGATGCTTGATCTGTGTCATTCCATTTATACCAGGTTTTGGTGTGGCTACGATGATGTTGGAAAAAACTATTTGCTATTATTAGTCTGTGTTCAGAGCATATGTTGAGTAGATGTTGACCATTGCTATTACATTCAGTCTTTGTGTTGCTGAATGGCCCCATGCATTCATCCCACGGTGTTCTTTGTGTGCCTATTCGTCCATTGAAATCACCTATCACAATCAGTTCATCTGTCTCCCTGATATTATTTAACGTGTCTGCAAGAACAATGTGATGACTGGAAAGATCAGTGGTAGAAGAGGGAGACCAAGAGAAATGAAGCTTAATGGTCTAGGATGGTGGCATAGAGGAATGTTATCAATAGAATAGATTGAGAGCACTGTAACATGATGGATCAGAACCCCCCATTCCCAGCCCGACACATTCATAAAAATACTTTTGATTTGAGCGGCGTTTCCAGATAGAAGAGCTATTCTTGGAATAGTAAGTTCCAGAACGAGATGGGGGAGGGCAGCGGTATAGACGCTTGTCTTTTCATTGGCTAGTTCGTGGCAGCCCACGCTATTCACTGGGCCACATTTGAAAATCTAGCAGTTTGAGCGGGGATTCCACCAGGAGCAGTCGCTAGTTTGTGATGTGATGACGCAAAAATGCCCTTAAAGATTCAGTAAAATATTGTTCTCTGGAATACCAGAGAACAAGAAGATGGTGGAGAGGCCTTTATATCATCTGGGACAACTAACCAGTAGTCCCTAAATCCAGAACCAACTCCCTATAAGTACCCTAGGGAAAATCACAGATGACCACCAGCTGAATTGCCAGCCTTTAAACCTGTGCCCCAAATGGACCACTTATTCATGTTCCTAGAATTCCAAAATACAAGAATGTCTTGGAGGATTTAATCTCAGCTCCAACCGCTGAATGTCAAAGGGAGAGGAATAGTTCTGAAGACTTCAATGACTAGAAGTAGAGTGATTCGTAGAATGATCCGGACAGTGATCAGAAATTATCAGTATCATCGGAGAACGAAAATAACAAGTCTTTGGTTGTTAACCCCATTCGGAGAGACTGGTGAAATTACTGGGGAAATGGATGGTTTGTCTAGGACTTGTCTTAGTTATTCTCCAGCCTGGTGCTCACACAGTGTTTCTGACGGAAGACTTGAAGAGGAAGTGAGGTGGACTAGATATGTGAAGTCCCCAGTGACAGTTTTCACAGACAGTCTGGTCAACAGGGAGATTCAGTACTTTTTCATCACCACCAATTCTGTTCTCAAGAGGAAATGATCTGCCATGGGACTTATTACAGGAAATCTGCTACCTGGACCTTTTCCAACCTCAATTGCTGAGGATAACAGGGTGTAAACGGATCCAGAACAGTAGTTCCTTCCTTAAGTTTCCCATAAATAGGATTTTCATGAAAACTTCCCAGAGACAGAGCATGATGATAGATACATGAATGAGTGTTGTAGTTGGAGAGGAGGAAGAGGAGAGTTTATTATTGGGTGGTGGAGTAATGGGGAGGTGGTGTATCATGATTATCTACATGCATGTGGGACATATTTTGTACATTTTATATGTATTTGTTGAAGTGTTGACATGCCAGGAGATGAAACCATGGTCATCACTCGACTCACCATCAGCTCAATAAAGTGTATTTAATGAATCAGTGTTTTAAGTACATGTCTCAAGAGAATGTCTTGTACAGTTGCTGTCAAGTATTGTCTCTGGTGACTGTCTTAAGTACTGTGGTTGTTTCAAATATTGTAAAAAGTCCTGTATAGATGTTGTCAAGTATCTCATGATGTATGTCTTGTACAATTGTGGTGTAAACAATTCTATGTAAATGTATGTCCCACTCTTGTCAAGAACCTGTCATGTAGATGTCTTGTTCAACAGATGTTATGTACAGTTATTGTTGAGTTTGTCTACAAGAATTGAATCCTACAGTCCTAGAGAAATTGGACAAACTGATATAGGTCATACTGACAACATAAATAAAGGAAGATCTAATGTGACGGACGAATAGCACACTGACAACATTATGTTGAGTGAGATGGATCCTCAGTTGTACAGGGGCGAAGAGTCCAGATCTCTTTTTGGTCTTGAGGGAACGTTTTTCTTCTTTTACAAATTTCTGTGTAGATACATAGTGGTCTCACAGTGGGGGTTGAGCCAAAGAAAAATGGTTCTCCAAAAAGGCTATTGCGGGAATGATTAACTCTTTTTAAGAGACCTCTAGACGAAAACGTGCAAAATCATATCCTTTATCTTGTATATTTATTATTCAAGATATATCTCCAGAGAACACTACTAACTAGGTCCTCTGTCAACTATCAAATTTGTCACAAGCACCAAGGACCAGGATGTGTGGTGAGATATGAATGTCTATGCCACTTTGCAAGGTACAGGATGAAGATAACAAAGACAAAATGCTTTGCACACAACTATGTTAGGGGGGAAAGTGCAAGAAAAAGTGCAAGGGAAAGTGCAAGGAAAAGTGCAAGGGAAAGTGCAAGGGAAAGTGCAAGGAAAAGTGCAAGGGAAAGTGCAAGGAAAAGTGCAAGGAAAGTGCATGGAAAAGTGCAAGGAAATGGTTTAAAATCAAAGATAGAAGTCAGCATGGCAAAATGGATAAGAGTGCTCGTTCTTAAACATCCGGTGTATTTGATGCTAGGGTAGAGGGTGCAATCCCTACACCTGTCAATAGGACTAAGACGCTGACTTTTCGTCTTTGACTTGGGGACATAAATTACAAGTACCTCTGAAGTGGGAGTGGGTGTGTCTGATGGCAAGGGACGCTGGCGTTAGGGAAAGCTAATTCACATGCAAAATTCAGTGCTACTAGAAGTAGTGTGTATGGACTATGCTTGATTTCAAAGCGAACCAGCGCCCAAAAGATAAAATAAAATATAACAACAAATTATGGACTAACATAAGACTTTAGACTGCACCATTATAACAAGTGACAAAATATGTTGGAGAGGACTGAAGCTGACCATTCATGTAAAGATGTCAGCTGATCTTACATGTTGCTTTTACATCAATGACTCCCAAATATTTTTCTCTAAACCACACTTTTGAATGAACAGGCTGCTCAAGTCACAATAAATTAACGACTGAATCTTGAAAACTGTAAAATTCTTGGGTTTCTATACACATATTTACAACATGACATCACAAGAAACACAAATTATTTTTTTTTTAAATAAATAAGAAAGTGACTTGCATACATATTTCTGGCACAAGCAGTTTTTAACTTGTCACAAAATCCTTCTTTCTTGTTTGTCCTTAAATCTTCATGCTACACCTGTCATAGTTCAAGCTGCAGAAGTGTGGTGCAACACACAATTTTGGAACCACTGTGTCACATCATTCTCTTTTTCTGCACTCTTAAGCCACATTCATGACCACTCTACTTATTTCAATTCCTCAATGTCCTGACAATTAGATAAATGTAAAGAAAAACAAAAGAAAGCTATTGAATATTCAAATATATCTCTCCTCTAAACGATGCTTCATTCTAAGCGAAGGAAAGAGTTGAAGAAGATGCATTAGTGTAGTTGATAGATGGGCTAGGCTGATAATGAAATTAGTGCGATCAGACGGGGGTTTGACGCCCAAGTCCCTCATCTACTAAAAGAGAAAAAGACCACCTATTCCTTGCCACATTCAAGTCTACAAAATGTGACGCATCTGTAACATCACAGACCCATAGTAGGAATTGTTATGCAGCCTCACCTAAAGAGCTGTTCAACATCAGCATCATGTGCCCTGCCAGCTGGCACAGGCATTTATGCATCTCCACAGATCTTGGTATGTGGTGTTTTAGATAACTTCTATTGATGATATTTCTCTATGCTAGTTAGTTAGTGGGCCGGTCTCCCTGGTGAAGGGGTTAACGACTTTCTTCATAATCCCGTGTATCAACGTGAGGAACACAGCTGCGCGAGATTCGGCAGCGGATCGAGTCATGTTGGTTACTTACGGGATATGTGAGCCGGTCGCTCAGAAAGCAATGGCAAACTACTGAGCGTAATCTTGCCAAAAACATCAACAGCAGCTGAAAAATGCTTGTGTTGACTGCAACGTCCTGTAAGGGATATGCAACTTTTTTTTAAAAGTTTGTTAGTCAACAGATCACCCTCACTGCATATTGAACCATTCAGTCCATAAGTGTGGGATCCCCTCCTCAGTAAATCCCACAGTGTGTAGCAACTAACGACACCAGTTTTGTTCAGGTGTATTAATCTTAATTTTCATACATTTTAACATTTCATATAATTTTCTAAAATGTCAAATTCCTCTATGCTATCACCCCATTCCATCTTCTTCTTCTGCGTTCATCCTGGTTTTTTTTTTTTTTTTTACGTGATTGCATTGTGCCTGTTTACAGCAGAGCTGCGTTCTTGCGCCATTAGGCCGAAACATCCGACTTCTGCGGGCGTTTGTTGACTGGGTTAACCTTCCCGGATCCCATTCCATCTAACATCATTTCTCTCTGTCCACTCTGTCCACCATTGATTTATCTAGCTGTCATCATGTTATCCATTGCCTCTCTTCTCTTACATGACCAAAGAATATTGCTTTCTTATATTTATATGCAAAGTTCTACTTTCATTAACTTTTTCCAGACAATTGGTGCATCTGACAGTCTAAGATATTTATAATATATGTCTCCGAAACAATATGTCTCTTGGAAAACCCTCACAACTGTTGAGAAATGAAATGTCCATTTCATCAACTTACCATATTTGTAACTTCTGGTCGCTTGCATTTATCAATACAATGAATTGCCACAAAGTTAATTGTTCCTTTGCGTCTGCCCTTGTAAACAACGGAATTAGCTCCTTTTGTCAACTCCTCATATAAAACAAAGTTTTCCATTTTTGGTGCTGCAGAAATATACAAATTAATAACTCACATGAAATAAAAACTATGTTTGTCACAAACAATTTTCGACAATCAAATTATTTTAAATTTAATTTATTTTTTGCTCAGATAAATATGTTTTGGTGACAACTGTGTTCATATTGTATGAGTTTCTTGTTACCCATCCTGAGGATAATAGCAATACCAACAACTTCATACAACAATAAATATATTAATAATTTTAAAAGTTAGTTATGTTGCCTTTTCAGGACATCGCAATCATCCCCATTATTTATTGGCTGTTTGTCATTTATTATTCAATGTTTAGTTCAATAGTTTACCATTGCTTTCTGAATTACTGACACCTTATGCCATCAAAATCAATGCAAAGTGGCCTTCTTCCAAATTACTGCGGTTGATTTCAAACCGTCAACTTGGTATGTCGGGGAATTGTGAAACACAGTTTCACTATCCCCCAAGCCACAGCACCTGATAGGTACAATAATACATTCTTGGGAAAAATGTTTACAATAGACTACAAGCACTGTTGAGTAGTCATCAACATGCTTTGTTCAAGCTTCTAAATTAATTCTAAGAGATTTTAATTACAGAGAAGGGAGTTATGAAGGCGATTTGAAATCCTGCATGCTGTGTTCAAAACACAGCTGTGGGCAGTTTGGAAGCAGACTGCCTGGCGCTGGTTTTCATACAAGGGTATGAGTGCCAGTCATTCAGAAATCAATGGCAAACTACCAAACATAAACATGCCAAGAGATTTCAAACAGCCAAAATATGCTAGTGTTGACAGCAACGTCCTGTAAATTATATGCAACATTGGGTGGCGGGGTAGGGGTATCCCCTATCAAAGGAGAATTAAGGTGCCTCCTTCCCTCCGCTAGCCTACGGGACACCCTTGGGCAAGGTGGAGTACCCATTTAGCCTCCCGATCAGGGTTACGTGCAGCCAGGGGTGCAGATGGTGGGTGAAGGTGCAGAGGAACCGACAGATAGTTGCAAGTTATGGTCTCCAGCTTGATGACGGTAGGCAGAGGATCTCTTATTTAGGGAGACAATGGCTATGGTCACTGAAAAGTTATCACTGCTAAGAAGGAAAGCGACGCAGATGCCAAGAAAATTATGCTTTGCAGTGTCATTGAAAATCGGAGAAACTGCGTAAATGGGTGCTCCATTGGAGCAGCCTTGCCCGGTAGGGATAGTCATGTGCACCAGGTGACTCCAGACCGTCAGCAGGCTACTGAGTGCAAAAGATTACTATCATTGAAAGTAGGAACTTGGAATGTTAGAACAATGAGCACAGATGGAAAATTAGAAAACATCAAACAGAGAACGAAAGAAGAAAACATCAAACAAGAAATGGAAATAGAGAAGATTAATATTAGAAATGTGCGAAACGAGATGGAAAGGAGCAGGAATCAAGACAGGAGAGGATTGTAAGATTATTTATTCTGGAGGAGGTGTAGCCATTATATTGGATCAGCAAACGTCAAATTCTGTTAAAGGATACTGGGCTGTGTCAGACAGAGTTCTATTAGTAAAATTAAACGGAAGACCTTTTAAAATAAATGTCATTCAAATATATGTTCAAACAAGTGAATGCAGTGAAGAAAGAATAGAGGAATTTTATAATAACATGGAGTCTGCCTTGAAGAACTGTAAATAATCAGAAATAAATATCATAATTGGTGATTTCAACGCAAAAGTAGGAAATCAAGGTGATAGATGCAGTGTAAGCAACCATGGTTTGGGAGAGCGAAATGAAAGAGGATACAGACTTGTAGAATGGGCAAAAGAACAAGAAATGGTTGTAGGAAACACCTGGTTTAAACAGCATCCCAGAAGATTATGGACATGGAGGAGTCCAGACAGCAGGATTAAAAACCAGATAGATTACATCCTGATTAGCAGAAGGTTTCAAAATGCGTTAACAGTCATAAAAACAGTTCCCAATGCAGACTGTTACAGTGATCGCAGATTAAATGCAGGCACATTGAGGGTAAAGTTAAAGAAAGTCAAGTATACAACAGGAAACACTAAATATGATTTGTGCAAATTGGAAACTGACAAAGAAATACAAGATAATTTTAACATAGAAGTAAAGAACAAATCTGATATACTGTCTGATCTAGAGATCCTATTTCAAGATGTGGATGGTCAATGGGAAATGTTGAAGAATTCAATCAGTTTGGCTTCAGAAAAAAAACTATTCCACAATTAAAGAAAGTGTGTCGTAAGACATGGATGACTGAAGAAATTTTACAGCTAATGGAAGCAAGAAGACAAAACAAAAATAATCCTGCCAAACATGAAGAAATTCACAGAAAAGTCAGAACATTATGTAAGGAGGCAAAAGAAGCATGGCTCGAGAAAATGAACACAACAGTGAAAATACCAAACTAATGCACAAAAGACTTCAGGAGCTTACTAATCAAAGAAAACGTACATCAGCAGGTTGCCTAAAGACAAAAGATGGAAAAATCATAATAGAAAAAGATCAGATTTTACATGTACGGTCAGATTATGTGAAAAACCTTTATGATGATAACAGAGAAGAAAAGTATGATATTCAAAATAATAATGAAGGACTATCTATTTTGAACTTGGTGACAACTGGTAAGATCGAGGGGAACAGACCAAGGGGAAGACCTAGAAGCAAGTACCTGGATGGCTTGGCCTTGTGGCATGGTCAAGACTGAAACACGGAGCTGATCCACGACTCTGGTGATCGAGTGAGATGGCAGAACATGACCGATCACGCTTACCGGCATGGCACATGATGGATGGATGGATCCATTTTGAAGATGGAGGTTCAGAATGCTCTTAACCATATGAAAACTGGCAAGACCTCCAGTTCAGACAGCATCACAACAGAAATAATTAATGCTTTAGAAGAATATGGAAAATATAAAGTTACCAGACTGATGAATACAATATATGATACTGGAGATATACCTCATGAATTATGTAATTCTGTATTTATTGCAATCCCAAAGAAATCAGGAGCCTTGGAATGTGATCAACATTGAACAATTAGTATAATGAGTCACATCACGAAGATTTTGCTAAGAATTATCATGCAAAGAGTTAGGAAAAAAATACAGCCTGAAATAAGAGAAGAACAATGTGGGTTTGTAGAAGGCAAGGGTACAGTAAATGCTGTGTATATACTGAGAACAGTAACTGAACGTTCTATAGAAGTAAACAAAGATCTACATCTTTGCTTTATTGACTACACAAAGGCTTTTAATCAAGTGAGACATGTCAACATGGTAGTAGTAGTAGTAGTAGTAGTAGTAGTAGTAGTAGTAGTAGTAGTAGTAGTAGTAGTAGTAGTAGTAGTAGTAGTAGTAGTAGTAGTAGTAGTAGTAGTAGTAGTAGTAGTAGTAGTAGTAGTAGGGCTGGTGACTGTATAGTCCGATGTGAGAGTGACAATCTCTGTCACAGTTTCCGAAACTGTAAAACAAGGCAGGTCCCGCAGTAAGTGACTGCATTTTGAGCCTGTGCCGCCTATCCTCAGTTTGTTGGATCAGATTGCACTCAAGGAGCACCAGTCCGTTTTGTACATCTCTTCTCCAGGAGTATCTGTCTGTTGCAACTCTTTCCCACGTGTCTGGATTTATGCCAATGGTTTTCATATCTAGTTTACACACATCCCTATATCGCAATTGGGGTCTTCCGGTTGGCCTCTTTCCTGTGGCTTGTTCTCTGTATAGGAGATCTTTGGGAATGTGTTCATCCTCCATTCGAGATACGTGGCCCAGCCACCAGAGGCGTCTGCGTCTCTGCTTGAGGAGGGAGTGCACTGTGGTAATATCTGCTCTTTCAAGCACATGTTTGTTTGTTATGTGGTCTTTCCATGATATGCCCAGGATACGTCTCAGACATCTCATATGGAAGGAATTCAACTTTCTTTCCTGTCTTGAGTACAGGGTCCAGGATTCAGACCCACAGAGTAGTGTGCTAACAACACAAGCTTTATATACTTAAACTTTTGTACGCTCTGTTAGCCTGGAAAATGTTGTGGCTGCCTTTCCAATGCATCTGTCGATTTCTGTTTCTAATGAAAGATTATCTGATATTATCGACCCCAAATACACAAACTCGTGGACGAACTTCAATTCATAATTAGAAATTTTGATTGACGGAGGTGCACCAGCATCTTGTTCCATCACCTGTGTTTTATTTAGGCTGATGGTGAGCCCAAAGTCTTTGCAGGCAGCTGCAAATTGATCTATGAGCCGTTGGAGATCTTCTGCTGTATGAGTAGTCAGTGCTGCATCATCTGTAAAACCTTCATCTTGATCTTATTTTGGTCTTTGCTTTGAGTCTTGATGAGTTAAAAAGTTTGCCATCAGATCTTGTATGGAGGTATATGCCTTCAGTGGCAGTCCCAAATGCCTGCCTTAAGAGAATGGCGAAGAAGATACCAAAAAGTGTAGGAGCAAGCACGCAGCCCTGCTTTACTCCACTGCTGATGCTGAATGACTGGGATGTTGAGCCGTCAAATAAAATGGTCCCCTGCATGTTTTCGTGAAATGATTTCATGAGACTAAGAAGGGTTGGTGGACATCCTATCTTTTCAAGGACCTTAAAAAGGCCATTTCTGCTCACGAAGTCAAATGCCTTTGTGAGGTCGATGAAGGCAATATATAATGGCTTCCTCTGTTCTCTGCACTTTCTCTTGGAGCTGCCGGAGTGAGAAAATCATAACGATGGTGGACCTGTTGGGTCTAAATCCACATTGTGATTTGGGGTAGATTCTTTCAGCAAGAATGTGTAGCCTTTTAAGGATTACTCGAGCAAAAATCTTGCCTGTAATGCTGAGTAGGGAAATGCTGCGATAGTTGTTGCAGTCGCTTCTGTCGCCTTTGTTTTTATAAAGGGTGACGTTGTTTGCGTCTTTCATATCTTGTGGTACTGATTTTTCTTTCCAGCAGAGCTGAAATATTGCATAGTTTTGGGATGATTGTTTCTTTGCTACATTTTAAAATTTCAGGTGGAATACTATCTTTTCCTGGTGCCTTGCCAGATTTGAGAATGTCTAGTGCTTCGCTGATTTCTGTGAGGTATGGTTCGTTATCCAGGGCATGCATGGTGGACTGTTGATTGATGGCTTCCAGAGCTTCTTCTCCGACAGTGTTCTCCACCGAGTTATCCATTTGTTTCGCTCGATCTTTTATGATTACCCCCTCTATTGATCGTAAAGGGACCATCTTATTTTTTGATGGACCGACAGCTTGCTTGATGCCCTCATACATTCCTCTTATATTTCCAGTGTCTGCACAAGTTTGAATTTGAGCAGAGAGCTGTAGCCAGTACCTGTTCGCACATTTTCTTGCCATCTGTTGTACTCTATTTCTGGCCGTTCGCAATGCCTGCAATGTTTTCTCTGAAGGTGATGTTTTATACATTCAGAATGCATGTCTCTTTATCTCCAGGACTGGGAGTATCTCTTCAGAGTATGCTTCAAACCAGTCGGTTGACTTAGTTTGCTTCTTGCCAAATGTTGATACAGCTGTATTGTAGATGGTGTCACAAACCTGACTCCATCTCTCTGTGGCAGTTCCATCTGTGGGGCCAGGCAGTCTCCGCTAGAGCCTGGGTGAATTTATTGACCTTCTCTTTGTTTTGGGTGCCACTGGTGTCAATGCGTGGTCTTCCTTCTGTTCTGCTTCTGTAGATTCTCTTGGGCTTTATCTTCACCTTGCTGGAAACGAGTGAATGGTCGGTGTCGCAGTCAGCACTATGATAGCTGCGAGTCAGCCGTACATTGTGGAGATTGCTGCGTTTAGTGAGCACTAGGTCGAGTTGGTGCCAGTTTTTTTATCTGGGGTGCCTCCATGACACCTTGTGTTGAGGTTTCGTGTCAAAGAAGGTGTTGGTCATGCACAGATTGTGGTGGCTGCAGAATTCCAAGAGACATTGTCCATTGTCATTGATCTTCCCAACGCTAAACTGTGCTAGACATGAAGGCCAAGATTTGTGGTTGGAGCTAACCCTGGCATTGAAATCCCCCAGGATAAAAAGATGTTGTTTCTCTGGTGTTTCACTGACTTCTTTGCTAAGGTCGTCATAGAACTTGTCTTTAGATTCTGATGCTGCAGTTAAGTGTTGGGGCGTAAACGCTTATAATACAAACTGGGCCTGCCTCTGACTGGAGTTGGAGCTTCAGAATTATGATGATCTCTCCCACCGTTGGAAGCAGCCCCTGGCACCTTGCTCTACGCCAATTGAGCATTAAGACTTATAACCGGTAAATGCTGCTTCCCGTGTTGTGTCACCGCTTTATGCGGTGCTGAAGTGACCTCTTCAGGGCAAAAGCCTGGGCAATGGAAATCAGAAAACCAGCTGTTACCCAGTAGCAAGTTCCCACGTCGCCGATGTTGTCCAAGGGAAAGGCAGTAGCCAATGCAACTTGGCTTCGATGCCGTCACAGGAGTTGCCAGAACTATGTTGTTTACAACATGGAACTGCCTTAGGGACTCCATCTCCGGATTTGTCCTTAGGTTTTACTCCCGAAGCCTTTCCCATATGGGTATACCCACAAGGCAGCAGAGGTTTGAGATTTAGAGTTCCCTCTCTTAGAAGAGATACCAACCAAGGCTGATGAGCTTTTTCTGCCCGGGAATCAATAAGGAGGGAAGTCTACCATTCTTCCTTCCTGGCAGTGACCATAATGATCAGATGACCGTAGCCATTGTCTCTATTGAGAAATCCTCTGCCCACCGTCACTGACTTGAAACCATAACCAAGAACTATCTGTTGGCTGCTCCCAAGTCCAATCCACCACCTGCTCGTTTGGCTTCACGTTACCCTGTTGGGGGGGGGGGGGGGCTAAACGGGTTCTCCATCTTGCCCAAGGGTGTCCCGTAGGCTAGCGGAGGGAAGGAGGCACCTTACTTCTCCTTTGAGAGGGGTACCCCTACCCCGCTACCCATCGACATGATAAGGATGCTTGAAATCTACAAATTGATGGAAAAGATCTTAGATTTTTAAAAAAAATCATATATTGGAAACAACAAGCTGCCATAAGAATTGATAATGAAGTAGGTCAATATCAGCCTATTTAGAAAGGTGTGAGACAGGGATGTGTAATGTCTCCAGATCTTTTTTCCCCTGTACAGTGAAACTATTTTCAGAAATATAGAAGGTATGGAAGGAGTTAACATTGGGGGACGATGCATCAATAACATTAGATATGCAGATGATACAGTCTTGATTGCAGGCAATGAACAGGACCTGCAACATTTAGTAGATGCAGTTGTTGCACACAGTGAACAACTAGGGTTAGAATTGAATTGTAAGAAGACACAGATTATGGTCGTCACTGGGAAGAAGGAAATACCACATTGTAATATACAAGTAAATGGGCATATTCTTAAACAAGTGAATCGGTATAGTTATCTCGGAACAGTCATAACATCTGATGGGAGATGCCTTGAAGAGATTAGAACAAGAATTGCCATTGCGAAGGGGGCCTTTTGCAAGATGAAAAACATATTGACCAATAAAAAGATATCAACTGAAAAGAGAAAAAATAGTGTTGAAGTGCTACATAGAACCTGTACTTTTGTATAGATGTGAAGCGTGGACAATGAGCAAACAAGCTGAAAAACATCTGATGACTGTGGAAATGTGGTTTCTGAGGAAAATGCTAAGAATACCATGGACAGACAGAAATACCAATGAACACGTCCTTAAAGAAGCAAATGGAGATTGTAAACTGATTAACAGACATTAGATATAGACCGTCAACATTTTTTGGGCATGTTATGAGAAGAAATGAATTGGAGAACTTGGTGACAACTGGCAAGATCGAAGGGAAGAGACCAAGGGGAAGACTGAGAAGTAAATAACTGGATGGCTTGGCCACATAGCATGGCCGAGACAGAAACGCAGAGCTGATCCAAGACTCTGGTGATCGCGTGAGATGGCAAAACATGACCGCCCACGCTTATCGGCATGGCACATGATGGACGGATGGAACTTTTTATTATATTATGTGGTTTTATAGAAGAATGCTGAAAATTAATTGGACAGCCAAAATGAGCCATTTGGACATTTTCAGGGAAGCTAAGTCGCAAAGACAACTTATCACAAAAATCAGAAAGAAGCAGTCATCGTTTTTTCACCATATTATGAGAAGACAAAAACTGGAACATGTCATGACAACCGGAAAGATTTGTGGAAAGAGAGATAGAGGAAGACAGCGTGAGAAGCATTTTAACAGTCTTGTGTCATGGCACAGAAGGGAGTCAACACATAAACTGATCCATACCGTCGGAGATCACGACTTGTGGAGAGGCATGATTGCCCATGACAGGTTCATGATGTTACTGCAAGAAACACTGGGTCCGAGAGATTTTACTTTGCAAATAGCGAAAGTTGATCACGATCTGTAAACTTCCGTTGAAGGGAGACAATCTTTTAAGTAACCGACACATTTAGGAATGTCCCAAGTGCGGCCATGTATAATATAATATAATATAATATAATATAATATAATATAATATAATATAATATAATATAATATAATATAATATAATATAATATACCTCAATGCATGTAAAATAGGGTCGTCTATTCTTACGTTTTAATTATGCAAGCTGTGCCATTCCTGTATTCTTATTTTTATAATAAGTTCATTTGGTGTGCCTCTCTTTTCTGGTTGGCAATAGAATTGCGAATAGAGAAAAATTATATTCGCTATAGAATTGCAAATAGAGAAAAATTATATTCGCAATAGAATTGTGGGAAGTAACAAACACAGCGTCTGCTCACTAGTCAATTTTAGTTTGAGCCATTAAGAAGTCTAAGAAGGTGGTTAATTTAAATAGGAATGTTCACTGTTGCGAGTTTAATTCTGCCGAATTCTCCGTAATTTTTAATTAATCACCCTTCTTCTTACTTCTGTCCGTTCTTCAGGCATCCAGTTTTATTTTTATATTACGTTAGTCCTGTTTAAATATGAAGAATAATTTTCCAGAATTGGTATCCCCAATACCAAATTAGTGCACAAAAGAATTCAGGAACTTACTAATAAAAGAACAAGTACATCAACCGGGTGTCTAAAAACTGAAGATGGCAAAATCATAATAGAAAAAGACCAGATTCTACAGGTATGGACAGATTATGTGAAACACCTTTATGATGATAACAGAGACGAACAGTATGATATTAGATTTAATAATGAAGGACCGCCAATTTTGGAGATGGAGGTTCGAAATGTTCTTAAGCATATGAAAGCTGGCAAGGCCCCCGGTGCAGATAACATCACAACAGAAATGATTAAAGCTTTAGAAGAATTTGGACTAGATCAAGTCACCAGACTGCTGAACACATTATATGATACTGGAGATATACCTCCTGAATTATGTAACTCTATATTTATTGCGATCCCAAAGAAATCAGGAACCTTGGAATGTGATCAACGTAGAACAATTAGTATAATGAGTCACATCACAAAGATTTTGCTAAGAATTATCATGCAAAGAATGAGGAAGAAGATACAACCTGAAATAGGGGAAGAACAATGCGGGTTTGTAGAAGGAAAGGGTACAGTAAATGCTGTGTATATGCTGCGAACAGTTATTGAACGTGCTATAGAAGTAAACAAGGATATACATCTTTGCTTTATTGACTATACAAAGGCTTTTGATAGCGTTAGACATGTCAGCATGGTGGATATGCTTGCAGATCTACAAATCGATGGGAAAGACATTAGACTTATAAAAAACATATATTGGAAACAACAAGCTGCAATAAGGATTGATAATGAAGTGGGACAGTATCAGCCAATTAAGAGAGGTGTTAGGCAGGGATGTGTGATGTCTCCAGATCTGTTTTCCCTGTACAGTGAAAATATTTTCAGAAATGTAGAGGATATAAATGGAATCAGCATTGGAGGACGAAACATCAATAACATTAGATATGCAGATGATACAGTATTAATTGCCCTGCAACAATTAGTAGACGTGGTTGTTGTACACAGTGAGCAACTGGGGTTAGAATTAAATTGTAAAAAGACTCAGGTTATGGTCGTCAGTAGGAAGGAAGAAGTGCCACAATGTAATATACAAGTAAATGGAAATATTCTTCAACAAGTGAATCGGTACAATTATCTTGGAACAGTTATAACATCTGATGGGAGATGCCTTGAAGAGATTAGAACAAGAATCGCCATGGTGAAAGTAGCCTTTAGCAAGATGAAAAACATTCTGACCAATAAGAAGATGTCAATTGAAACGAGAAAAAGAGTGTTGAGGGAATACATAGAGCCTGTTCTTTTGTATGGATGTGAAACTTGGACAATGAGCAGTCAAGCTGAAAAGCATCTGATGGCTGCAGAAATGTGGTTTCTGAGGAAAATGCAAAGAATACCATGGACAGACAGAAAAACCAATGACCAAGTACTACAGGAGACAAATTAACATCGTAAACTGATTAGAGAAATTAGACGTAGACAGTCAAAATTTTTTGGACATGTTATGAGAAGAAATGGATTGGAGAACTTAGTGACAACTGGCAAGATCGAGGGGAACAGACCAAGAGGAAGACCGAGAGGAAAATACCTGGATGGCTTGGCCACATGGCATGGACGAGACAGGAACACTGAGCTGATCCACGACACTGGTGATCGATTGAAATGGCGAGTCATGACCGCCCACGCTTTCCGGCATGGCACATGATTGATTGATTGATTGATACAAATAATGATCCCTCCAAATAATTGTGTCCCCAGGAGAGTTCAAGAATTGTTAACTTTTGTTTCTGTACACTTACTGTTATGAGGCATCCATGTGTAAATCCAAATGTAAAAAAAAAATATATATATTGGAAACAACAAACTGCCATTAGAATTGATAATGATGTAGGTCAATATCAGCCTCTGGACTTCTGGTTTCAAGATGGCGACGGACGGTCAGGTTGTTTTGTGATCATTAACTTTTTCGCGTAGGAGATGAATTTATTCATCTCTTGCGTGTAATTTGTGTGCCAGGATGTAAAACCAGGAGTTTCTACTCAAGATCTGCGCGGATGCTACAGAGTTTCGTGCATCGAGCGAAAGCAATCCTTGAGTGAATTTTTGGCAGCGTGTGTGGTTTCTGTGTTTTCAGTTTTTCAACATGGCGGAACGTGTGTTCTCTGAGCGGTCAGCAGTAAACCTAACGAGGCGGCGTGGACGCCGGGCAGACAGAAAGAGACAAAGTAAGCGTGGTGGTTTAAGACATTTTAGACTTAAGTGTCACCATCTAGGACTCAGGAATATCCATATTCTGTATTGGAACTGCGCCAGCGTAAAACAACGGGGCTCTATTTTAGAAACCCTGGTTTACAGGAACGACATTGTAGCACTCCAGGAGACGAGACTGGGCGATCAGCTACTCCGAATTGCCGGCTTCAAATGTTTCTACAACAGACGACATCTGGGAATGGCGATTCTCATTCGCGACAGCATAGTGATGTCAGAGCTAGACATGTCCAGTTGGGACAGTGACGATATACAAATACAGGCGTTGAGAGTTCATTCCAGTATACCATTCGTGTTGGTTAATGTTTATGTCTGCAACGCGAGTATGGACGCCCAGAAGTGGCAGTGCTTAAGTGGCATATTAGGTCACGAGAGAAATGTTATTTTCTGTGGCGACTTCAACGCTAAAGGCAGATCATGGGGAAACATTTCCTCCAATACACAGGGGGAGGAGCTCGAGACTGCACTTGAAACCATTGACCTGGTTTGTATCAACAGTGGCTGTGTCACCAGGACAGCAAGCCATCCAGGCGATGAGGACAGTGCTATTGATCTGGCGCTGGTTTCACCTTCACTCACTACAGTGTGTAGATGGGGTGTCCTAGGACACCACGGCAGTGACCACCACCCTTGCAGCATATTGGTGGAGAAAGGCAGAACCAGGCAGCAGAAGCTAAAGGTAAAGACTTTCCAGTATGACAGTACAGGGCAAGATGTGGTTGTCAGAAGTACACATGAACCACATACCCACCTAAAAAGACACAGGAGAACGTTACACAATCTCCCTATGAAAATACTGTTTCACAGTTATTAACAAAAATAGGAGCGGATGGCCGAGAGGCTAGAACGCCGGACTCTCATTCGGGAGACCCGGGTTCGATCCCTCGGTAAGGTGTGGGATTTTTTTCTGTCAGGGGCAAAAAGAAAATCCTAACCTGCACAGTTCGCGGCGACTGCACTAGCCAGGCGGCCTTTATTCCTCAGGCTCAAAGACCCCTCTGCCATACACCGCAAGGTACTATATTGGCAGTAAATGACAGTTTTTTGACAGTAACAAAAATAGAACGAAAATAACGTCATTTCTTTCCACAGCAGGGTTTCAATTCTACAAAGCAACCGATGTAACCAGAACAGGTCAACCGTAACCAGCACGAGAATCACGTTCCTGTACATCAAGCGTTCGAGTAAACAGCAGATAAAGATAAGTTGATTAATTTTGATTGCTAAGTACCCAAATCTGCATTCTTTGATTCCCTTGTATAAATATCATCATTGGTAGAGTTGAATATTAATTAACATAAAATGATGTCAGATGATGAAAACACTCCAGATCATTCAGAATACTGGGGCACAAAACATTACAGAAAGTTACAAAGCTTTTTCAAAGGTACACGGACACAAGTCAAAGAAAACTTGAAGAGCACTGAAAATTGGAATAGGAAAAATAATCTAATCCTTGATTGGACACATGAATTCGAGAAGAAAATGCAAGACTACAAAATTCCAAAAACTAGATGGTATACATGGTATAGGGATTACGTACCAATAAAAAGTAAAAAACTACAAGAGATCATACCAGATATGTCAAGGGAAGACTATGAGTATTACAAAACAAACATATTAACACATTATGTAAACTACTTCGACACTCTAAAATTAGAGGTACAAAATCTGAAACTGGCCCCAGACAAGTCGTTTACCCAGTATATACAGGAAATAGAAGACTATTACAGGAAGCTAACATTTAAAATTAGACATACAGACAACAATCAGGAAATAATAAATTTCTTAGTAATGGAAAAACTTAAAGCAACACTCCCAGCCGAATGCGGAAAATATTTAGAAGAGCACAACGAAGAGCCAATCAAAGAATTACTAAAAAAAATGCTGCGAGTATTACAACCAACTCATCAACGCAGGGAAGAACACTCCACAAAATAGCACTGTCAGGGCAACTGCATCTTCAGCCACTGATTGTCAAAACAAACCACAAAAAACAAAACCAGTACCGTGCAAACATTGTAACACTCCATCTCATCTCATCTCATCATGTTCCTCTTGTACCTTGCGGTGTCGAGGTGAAGTATAAACTTCGTGAGAGTGCCCAGTTATGGGCTTCGTATATCGACATTCCCATGGATTCTGTTATTCCCTCCGTCCAACGTTTACGTGGTCAGCCTCTTCCTCTGTTTCCATCTGGTCTGTACATCATTGCTTGTTGTGGCATGCTGTTGACTGGTAGCCTACTTGCATGGCCAAACCATTTGACTTGCTGCTTTCTAATAAAATCTAGAGCAGCTTTAACCCCCACTTTAGTCCTGATTTCTTCATTTCTGATCTTATCTCTTCTTGATACGTTGAGTACTCTTCTCAGGAACCTCATTTCTGTTGTTGTGATTTGTCTTTTCTCTTTTTCTGTCATTGTCCAGGTTTGGCATTGGTAGCACAGAGTTGGTAGGAAGATTGTGTTGTAAAGTGCTTTCTTAGTAGTTATTGACACATGTTTGTTCTTTAGTATTGGTGCCATTTGTCCAATGAGTTGATTTGCCTTATTGCACCTATTTTTGATCTCGTCTTCTGATCTGCCATTTGATGATATTATACTTCCTAGGTACTTGAAGCTCTTTACTTGTTTCAAGGGATGTTCGTTTAGGTGAATTGTTGCTGTTTGTTCTTCTTTAGTTATAGTCATTACCTCTGTTTTGCTTGTGCTAATTTTCATGTTATGTTCCCTACACATTTCGTTTAGACTATTCATGTGGTCTTGTAATTCAGCTTCTGATTTTGCTATTAGTGCTTGGTCGTCCGCAAACAGGAGTTCTCTAATGGTTAGATTTGCAGATGGTTCTTCTTCTGTGTTCTCGTCATGCGGTATTCTTGCTGTCTCTGCTTGGCTGGTTTCTTTACATATGTTGTCTATATATGTTATGAACAAGAGAGGGGACAGGACACAACCTTGTCGTACTCCAGATCTTATGGTGAAGGGTTCTGAGTGTCCTCCAGTTGCTCTCACTATGCATTCACTGTTAGATGTGTACTCACTCCATATTGTTTAAGGATTTCCCACAGTTGTTTCTATCTACCCTATCAAATGCCTTTTCTTGGTCAACAAAGGCTAAGTAGAGTGTTTCATTGAATTCAATTGATTTTTCTATAAGTTGTCTAAGAGCAAAAATGGCGTCTGTGCATCCTTTGTTTTTCCTAAATCCAAGCTGCGTTTCGCTTAGCTGGGGATTGTCCGTTTATACTTCTTAGTTTTTCTACGAGCAGTATGAAGATCCCCTGCTGGCTTGCTAGGCCAGTCGCAGGTTTAGGACACTAATCTGACCACAGGGAGTCCATCCCCTATGGCGAGCCATAGCCCCATTAGCCCATGACCTCGCGGTCATGGTTGCCCAGTCTGCACCACGTGGAGGTGGGGGTTGTAACACTCCACACACAGGAAATGCGATGTGTGATAAAAATCCCACTTATCAAGAATATTTGAACAATATGATATCACAAAAACTGGGAAAGATAAATCAGAAGAAATATAGAACCAAATGTCATTTTTGTTTAGCTTTTGGTCACAGACGTTTTGAATGTGAAGGGTTGAAACAATTACAAAAAGCAAAAGCAAATGCAGTCACAGACATTACAACAGACAGTCCAACAAAGAAACTAGAGAAAGCAAACATCACCGATATGAATACAAGGAGGACAAACACTTCAAATACTGAAGAACAGACTGAGTTTTTCCCAACAGACTTCATACTATATTTCAATAATATTGTTAACATAAGTCAGCCCTACTACTTAGCTAGAGGGGAGAATACTCCTCCACAAGAAAAAAATAAAATGAGCAATACCTCCAAACTATCAGTAGGAAAACTAACATTCCATCAGGGATACATTAATAACACATTATGCTCATGTTTACGTGACACAGGGTCCTGTCTCATTGGTCTTAGAAAGTCCCTAGTCGATCATAAAGACTATTTAGATCAATACATCTATTGCAGAACTTTTTCAGGAACAGTTGAGAAATATCCGATGGCATGGGCCAACATAAAATCACCATTTCTATCAGGCAGAATAATTTGCGCAGTATTAGATAACCCATGCTGCGACTTAATAATTGGAAACGTAACAAATGTAACAGATCACACAGAGTCCGAAATCCAGACCTGGCAGAAAGTTAACACCCCAACAAACGCTGCCATAAACACATCACTCAACAGACAACAAGATGATTAACAGACCAAGGTACCACACCAGACTAACTCAACTATTCTCTCACAACAAGAGAAAACAGAAACTAGTGGTTACCCACAGAGACAAGAATGTACATATGACAAGCATTTTACAAGTGCTGAAAAAGACCATAATGCACCATGGTGTATGTTATACCTCCTTTTAACTACACACGTGCGAAAGTGCACACAATGGATAATGCTACTTCGCACTACTCCTATTGAATATAGAACAAATGACTTCACTATCAGTTGTACTCACACATCATCATTGTGCAACACGGATGATATTATTATTACTCATGACAAATCAGCTACCTGTGATACTTACATCATTACTCATGAATCAAAATTTGGTACTGCCACTAACAATTACGATGTTAAATCAACTCAAACACGTACTTATGCTGAACAATGTAAAACATCAGTCGGTGGAATTACTGACAAAAATCAGCAATAAAGTGACCTACGCACTTTGTAAGGCATATAGAAATTGCATGTGTGTATATAAACGGGCACGATTACATTTCAAAACTATACATGTCATATTATTATTATTTGAACTGATATGTGTATATAAACATGTACGAGTGCAGGTTTGGAGATAGCACTCAAAATGATCTCAACATTAAATTTGTAAATCCCCACCTATCGGAAAATTGGTTTTAACCGTAAACCCACTTTATATCCGTAGATCGAGTAACTCCAGAATTGCCTTGTCTGCTGTACGACTCCAGCGCTATGATACAAGCAAACACTCCATTGTACATACCAACATAAAAGTTCCATCAACGTAAAAAGTTACATCGGCAGAACAGTAAGACTCAACATTTGATTTCAACCATCTAACAGTGAGTTTTACCCATACTGAGTTTTTTTCAAAGAACGAATCGAGACAAGTATCTGCATGAACCACATTTTGAAAGTCACCAACAACGACAGAACACCACAGGTACAGATGTCCATTCCCAGTGGCCAGGTGAATAAACCAGAAGCCAACCTATGAATTACGTCAGAAACAGTTACGAACAGACGTACCATGGCCACACTCAACAGAAATGGTACAGAACTCAAGACATGAAAACGTATTGTACAAAGGTGAACTATATTGATGTTACAGAAGTGACTTATATATTATCCAAACTTGGGGTAAATTCATGACACTGTACAGATAAAAGAACAATATCGGTATACAGATAAGATTACATCGACAATGTAACGTGCGAAGGAATAAAGACCAAACAATCAAACTTCACAATGAACACTCGACACCGGTGATCAAATTATTTGTGTAGAATTTCCACAGGACAAGAACATTATCTGTATAAAGGCAGGAACAATGAACATTTTATTGTTAAGGTATTAATTGTATAAAATCGAATGTTTAATTTTATTATTATAGTATTTTAGATTGTTAGCATGTGATAGTTAGAGATAATTGTATGTATAACTGAAAATTGTATGATGTGTAATGCTGAGAATCAACGCCTGGCAATCCCAATATGTGGATTTTACAAAACTTGCATTCGCGTATGGGGGAGGGCTCGGCGAATGACGCTTAGCAATAGTGTTACAAAACGAATACAACAATATTGTAACACAAATGAACATACAAACATTGGTATACTAACGAAAGAGATTAATAATGACTCTCCACAACAGTAAACGAGGTGTGCCCTTAAAAGGAAAACGAGTCAAGGTCAAACAGCAAAATGGTTTTAGAGGGATTATTACGTACATGAAGTATATTCGAACCATGACCACAACAGTGACATAGTGTGCTCAGAAACAAAATCGAATATGGTGCATTAATCATAGACGAGGGAAACCACGTCTGTATAGAGAGAAACCTAAGAATGCTGTAAGAGGATATTGTAGCCTTATTACGGGCGTGAATCAATGGAGAATCCTTAAGCCAGCATAGCCTCAATAACTATGAGAAGATAATACACAGTGAATCGATTGTGAAACATGAACATAATGTAATGTCACGGAATGGGTATTGAAGAATATAACGAGGTGTGGCAAGTAGACCCAATCAAAACAATTGCCAGACCACGACCAAACGTTAACAAAAACCTCATTACTGAGAAAGAGAGAACAATAGTGATAGTTAATCTCGAAGAAGACAAATGTAATAATATATACATACGTATACCAGTGATCGTACAGTCCCCTGACAAGATTAAAAAGATCTATCAATATTAAAAACAACAGAATGTGTCACATTTCTGAAAGAAAGTGCCACATTGGTGGTGCGGGGGGAGGGGGGGGAGAGTGTCAGGGTCCTGTATGTGCGTAAGGACCTAAGCAATAGTGCAAGCAATAGCTGAGGTCAAGGACAATAGGAGACGCCACGGCTTGGCTGACGGAAGGTCAGACAAGAAGCCCGTGGACAGACCCACGTGATGCGGGAAGGACGAAGAGGAGAAGGGTCAGTGTGTGTGAGACAGCGGATAGAGACGGACGTATTGAGAATAGCGAGAGATAGAACGATCGAACGATAGTGTTGTGGCAGATAGATGAGATGGACGTTGTGTATTGATATTCGAGGAATGTACTAGCTGTGATATGTACGGGATGATGTGAGACTGTGATTGCGAATGGTCAGAAGGGCGACAGTGTGTAAATATCGCCCAATGTGAGCGAGCGTTTGGCCGCCTGTGTAGAATGAGTGCTTCATTGTAAGCGTGAGTTAAAGGTGTATTGAGACAGGTGTGCTCTAAATGATATTACCTTTTTGTATTATGTAATAAAGGTTGTACAGGAGACTGCTCCTGTGAGTTTCAATTGCAGTCATTGTTACTGGTGTATGTAAACGTCCTGGATGTTATAATTTGCCTGTCCGCGTCCAGTGAGCTAGAGTGAAGAGATAGTTAGGACTCTGACAGGTAAAATAAGACGTGACAAGCGCAGAAAGCTTCAGGGCAGGAAAAAAAGCTGGGAGCAGCCACCTTGGTGGAATTTCGAGGTGGAGAAGGCTTGGGTGGATAAGCGTAGTTCTGTAAGGAGATAGCAAAATGCCAAGAAGAACAGAGCTGGTCATCCTAGTCCCTACATGCACTTAGAAAGAGAGATACACACAAAAGTAAGCTATTTCAAAAAACTGGTCAAGGTGGTTAAAAGCGAAAAATGGGCAGAGGTGTGTCAAAGAGTAAGCACAGACAAGTCACTGAAATTGTTCAGGCGACTACATAAAAGCATGAGTGGTGTAGTCAAGAATAAGAGCATTTCTGACTTCCAAGGTGCTGACCTCATCTGGCAGAGGACTGACGAGGACAAGGGCAAAGCCCTCTTTGAACGCTATCTAGAGCAGAGCAACCAGACAGACATGGGAGGCCGGAATCTGGCCAAGGAGGTCACCTCAGACAGGCGCAAGGCCCAGAACACTTCGGATGAAGACACAGTGACAGTGAAAGAAATCACGGCTGTGCTTCGACAATCAAAAAATAGCGCTCCAGGGCCTGATGGCATAAGATACGACGACATCAATAGGTGTACCGACAACGAGCTAGAGAAACTAGCAGACATGTACAACAACAGTATAGAGAGTGCTAGCATCAAGGAGGAGTGGTTACACAGCTATCTGATTCCCTGGCCGAAGCCTGACAAAGACCAGAAAAAATTCAGGGATATCAAATTATAACCATGCAGAATACAATAGGCAAGCTGCTGGAGAAGGTAATTGCCAGGAAAATATCAAGCCAGCTAGAGAGGCAAGGTGTTTTCCCACCTACCCTGGGTGGGTACCATCCAAAAAGAGAAACCTGGACCAATGCAGCAGTTTTTGCCCATGATGTCTATGAAGGTTTCCACTCAGGCATTGAAACCTTTGCTGCAGCGATTGATCTTGAGGATGCATACAACAGAGTACCATTGGATTTTTTAATGCTTCAGCTTCTTGAACTAAAAGTAAGTGCATTCCTCCTTAGTTGGATCGCTGCAGCCCTCTTCCAACGGAAAGTAGTTTTTAGATGTGGCAGTTGGACTTCGGAACCAACAACAATATATCCTGGCCTACCACAGGGATCACCATTATCTCCGGTACTGTTCAACGCCTACACAGTGAGAATCACCAGTGAGCAGATCACTGGACCTGGCAGGACATTGTCATATGCCGATGATGTTTTAGTGTATCGTCAGGGTAAGGATAGAGAGCAGGTTGCTGTGGAACTACAAACCGAACTCAATCGCATAAGTACTTGGTGTGATGAAGCTGGGGCTATGGTCAACCCAACAAAGGCAACAGTGACTTGGTTCTCGTTGAATAATCATATTGTCAACACTCCAACACCAACTGTAAAGCTGTGTTCAGAGACGGTGGAAAGAACGCAGGCAATGAATTACCTGGGGATACGGTTTGATCGAAGCCTTGCTTATAATGAGCACATAGACCAGGTGATAACAAAGGCCAAGCGGGGTTTGGCTGCGATGCGGGTGATGGCGGCAGCAAACTGTGAGCAGCGCCATCTATGTCTTCTGTACGAGGGGCTGGTCATGTCTGTTTTGGAGTATGCAATGGCAATCCTGACTCTCAGCTGTAAGCAGATAGAAAGGATGGAAAGGATACAGAATGAAGCTATGCGCATTATTCTTGGATGTACAAGAGATACAGCATGCAGGGCGATGCGCTACCTTCTTGATTTTCCAACCATTGAAGAGAGAATACAAGTTTGCAGGCACGCGCCTACCTCAGAGTTAACGCAAACACACAACATCCACTGCATAGTGAAATTATGAAGGTGAAGGGCAGCAGGTTAAAAAGAGGACGGTCGTGGATGGGTCAAGCCGAAGACATTCTTCAACAGGTGTGTTCACTTGAGGACTTAGAACCTGGCGAGGAGTGGGTACAAGTGCCAACAGATTTCTGCACATCCTTTTCAGTTTGCATCCAACTAGATAGAAAATGCAGACAAGAAAATCCGGCTGCTGTGGAGGCTGAAGTACAAGCGTTGATTTTCGAGAATTCGCTAGACGGTGATGCTGTCATCTACACAGATGGGTCGGTCGTCCGACATGTGAGAAGCTCATGGGCCTTTACGGCTCGGGCCGGAGGGAGAATTGTGAAGGAGGACTCTGGTGCTTTCACTGAAACCACAAGTAGCCTGACCATGGAAGTCATGGCAGTAAGTAAAGCAATAACATGGCTCGAGACACAGACATTCACTAGGGCATGTTTCCTTAGCGACTCAATGAACATGATCAAGAGGATAGAGGAAGGGTCAATCCGAAGAGAATGGTTGCTGCCTCTGGAGCGGTCTCGGCTTGCAAAGATTAGTTTCTTCTTCGTGCCAGGGCATGCGGGAGTACAAGGAAATGAGCGGGCTGACAAGCTCGCAGGTGAGGCTACTGTGAAAGGCGGACGCGCCATGGACCAGGTGACATTCTGAATGCTCTACGAGAAGTAAGACTTTTGCATGAACCAAGTGATGACTGTGAATCTACAACCATGGCCAGACTGCGAGAACAGCAAATTAAAAGAGGGGTGGCCAAACAAGAACACTACGCAGGAAGCCAAAGAAGATTGATAAACCAACACAGAACTGGCGTCGTTATCCGCTACACGCTGCGGGATTTGCTGAGGAGGGGATCCAAGCGCTTATGGACTGAATGGTTCGATGTGCAATGAGGATGATCTGTCGACTAACTAACTAATATCAGCCTATTAAAAGAGGTTTAAGCTTGTTTCCTTAGCGACTCAATGAACATGATCAAGAGGATAGAGGAGGGGTCGATCCGAAGAGAATGGTTGCTGCCTCTGGAGCGGTCTCGATTGGCAAAGATTAGTTTCATCTTCATGCCAGGGCATGCGGGAGTACAAGGAAATGAGCGGGCTGACAAGCTCGCAGGTGAGGCTACTGTGGAGGGCGGACGCGCCATGGACCAGGCCGACATTCTGACTGCTCTACGAGAAGTAAGACTTTTGCGAGAACCAAGTGATGACTGTGAATCTACAACAATGGCCAGACTGCGAGAGCAGCAAATTAAAAGAGGGGTGGCCAAACAAGAACACTACGCAGGAAGCCAAAGAAGATTGATAAACCAACAGAGAACTGGCGTCGTTAGCCGCTACACGTTGCAGGATTTGCTGAGGAGGGGATCCGAGCACTTATGGACTGAATGGTTCGATGTGCAATAAGGATGATCTGTCGACTAACTAACTAACTATCTATTAAAAGAGGTGTGAGACAGGGATGTGTAATGTCTCCAGATCATTTTACCCTGCACAGTGAAAGTGTCACAGCGTCGGCTCGCTAGTCAATTTTAGTATGAAGGTGGTTAATTTCCGATCACGCCGTCGCTGCCTGGGTGCTAAAAAAATTTTTAAATTTTTTTTATTTAAAAATATTGCTTCCCGGGTGGGGAATCGAACATCGAGCTGACAGGCGGAGACACTTACCACTATGCTACTGATGACACGTTAATAGATCAACGAAAAATGATATTATAGCCACACGCATTGGCATAATCACGTGACCAACTTCTACTGCAAAAATAATTTTTTGTCTATTCGCAATTCTATTGCGAATAGTCACTTCGTTTCTGGTTACTGAACTCTTCAACCCAAAATTTGAAGTTTAATGTGTCAATTCATGTTTTTAACTACAAAATTAATTTCAAAATACCTATTTTTAAAAACAACTCCCTCATTGGCTCACTCACTCAACTAAAAGTAAAAGCATAACTTCGATCAGAAAGGTAGTAAATCGTAAAGTCTGCGTTAGATATGATGCTAGGGAAGGCAGCTGAGTACGCTGAGTAAGAAGCTGAATGAATGAATTATGAATTTGAACGAACTTGAAAAATTTAAATTAATAAAATTGTTCAAAATTATTCTCGAGTAGTCACACAACAAGCGACATACCTATTTCAGTTTAATAAATCTTACTCTCCATGCATCAATCGTAAATTCTCATAATTTGTTTATGCACAAGATATTAAATGCTACTTAATAAGCATTGCATGTGTGTACAGTAACTTGTATCTAGTTTTATTTTAAAAAAATCTCTAGACATTGCCTGCAATTGTTGACTGGCTGTAACTAATGACTCGTTTAGTATGTACTGCTGGTGCTTTTAAAATAGCGATTAAACTAAAAAGCTTGAGAAATAAGAAACGAATATAGTTAGTGTCATGAGAAGTACAGATACCTCTGAAGTCGGAGTGGGTTCGCATGAAGGCGGGGGACACCAGTAAAAGGGAAAACTAACCCACAAGCAAACTTCAGTCCACTACTACTATAAATAGCGTGTAAGGACTGCGCTTAAGTTTAAAGCGAGCGAACGAAAAAGAAAGAAAGAAAATGAGATCTGCCTGCCTGCCTGTCTGTCTGTCTGTGTGTCTGTGTAGTAGAAGAATAGATAGCACTGAAAGTAAACTTACCAAGATATCACGAGCAGCCAATAAATGGTGGGCGGTGGGTTGACTGCAGAGTACTGCAAAGGATATGCAACTAACTTTCTCTCACAAAAAATTACATTTTTTTTAAACGAACGAAAATCTTTATTTTCAAAGGGTTAAGAATTGGGCACGCAGGCCCGTCCTGCATTCTGCCTTTCTTCTCTATTTCCTCTCATGCATTCTTTCATTCAACATCTCTTATGAAGCAATTCGAAAAAATCTACCCAAAGTATTTCAGTATCCTCGCCGATGCAACGGAGTTCGTGCATTGAGCTGAGTTTCTCCAGACTCAGGTTTGAGTTAGGAGGAAAACGGAGCACTTATGGGTTAAACCGTGTGCCGTGATGTTGATCCAACGATTAAAACTAAACTAAACTATGAAGCAATTCTTTGACAAAAAAAATGCAGGAAAAATAACTCGTTGAGGCAATGTTTAAAATGGGCATCATAAATACCTAACGTGGGTGCAACTGCCATACATATCATCATCATCATGTGCGTGGGCGGTCATGTTCTGCCATCTCACTCGATCACCAGAGTCGTGGATCAGCTCAGTGTTTCTGTCTCGACCATGCCACGAGGTCAAGCCATCCAGGTATTTGCTTCTAGGTCTTCCTCTTGGTCTGTTCCCTTCGATCTTACCAGTTGTCACCAAGTTCTCCAATTCATTTCTTCTCATAACATGCACAAAATATTTTGACTGTCTGCGTCTAATATCTCTAATCAGTCTACGATCTTAATTTGTTTCTTGAAGGACTTGTTCATTGGTCTTTCTGGCTGTCCATGGTATTCTTTGCATCTTCCTCAGAAACCACATTTCTACAGCCATCAGATGTTTTTCAGCATGACATCCATACAAAAGTACAGGTTCTATGTACTACCTCAACACTCTTTCTCTAGTTTCAATTGACATCTTTCTATTGGTCAGTATGTTTTTTATCTTGCTAAAGGCTACTTTTACCATGGCGATTCTTGTTCTAATCTCTTCAAAGCATCTCCCATCAGATGTTATTACTGTTCCGAGATAATTGTACCTATTCACTTGTTGAAGAATATTCCCATTTACTTGTATATTAATTGTGGTATTTCGTTCTTCCTAGTGACGACCATAATCAGTGTCTTATTATAATTTAATTCTAACCCTCGTTGTTCACTGTGTGTAACAACCGCATCTACTAAATGTTGCAGATTCTGTTCATTGTCTGCAATCAAGACTGTATCATCTGCATATCTAATGTTATTGATGCATCGTCCCCCAATGTTGATTCCTTCCATATCTTCAATATTTCTGAAAATACTTTCACTGTACAGGGAAAACAGATCCGGAGACATTACACATCCCTGTCTCACACCTCTCTTAATAAGCTGATATTGGCCTACTTCATTATCAACTCTTATGGCATCTTATTGTTTCCAATATATGTTTTTTTACAAGTCTAAGGTCTTTTCCATCAATTTGTAGATCTTCAAGCATCCTTATCATGTCGACATGTCTCACTTTATCGAAAGCTTTTGTGTAGTCAATAAAAAGCAAAGGTGTAGATCTTTGTTTACTTCTACAGATCGTTCGATTACGGTTCTCAGTAAATACACAGCATTTACTGTACCCTTTCCTTCGACAAACCCACATTGTTCTTCTCCTATTTCAGGTTGTATTTTCCTCCTAATTCTTTGCATGATAATTCTTAGCAAAATCTTCGTGATGTGACTCATTATACTAATTGTTCGATGTTGATCACATTCCAAGGCTCCTGATTTCTTTGGGATTGCAATAAATACAGAGTTACATAATTCATGAGGTATATTTCCAGTATCATATATTGTATTAAGCAGACTGGTAACTTTATCTATTCCATATTCTTCTAAAGCATTAATCATTTCTGTTGTGACGCTGTCTGAACCGGGGGGTCTTGCCAGATTTCATATGGTTAAGAGCATTCTGAACCTCCATCTTCAAAATTGCTGGTCCTTCATTATTATTTTGAACATTGTAGTGTTCGTCTCTGTTGTCATGAAGTTTTTCACGTAATCTGACCATACATGTAAGATCTGATCTTTTTCTATTATGACTCTTCCATCTTTTGTCTTTAGGCAGCCTGCTGATGTAAGTGTTCTTTGATTAGTAAGCTCCTGGATTCTTTTGTGCATTAGTTTCGCATTTTTACTGTTGTGTTGTTTTTCAATTTATCCGCAATTTTTCTCAAGCCATGTTTCTTTTGCCTCCCTACATAAGGTTCTGACTTTTCTGTGAATTTCTTCATATATGGCAGGATTATTTTTGTTCTGTCGTCTTGTTTCCATTAGTTGTAAAATTTCTTCCGCCATCCATGTCTTACGGCCCACTTTCTTTAATTTTGGAATAGTTTTTTTCAGCTGCATAACTGAATGAATTCTTCAGCATTTCCCATTGATAATCTACATCTTGAAATAGGATCTCTAGATCAGACAATAAATCAAATTTGTTCTTTAATTCTATGTTAAATAGAGAAATAAAGAAGGGTAACTCATCTAATATGCTGTTGAAGAAAAATAAAAAGATAAGATAGAAAATTTTCACGTATTTAAAATAGATGCATTATTTTTATGAAAACTTTAAAAATGCCTTAAAGATTTTAGCATTATATATTATAACGCATATGCCTGTAGATAACTGTTGATAAACATTTATGAAGCTTTGATAAAACATGCAACAATTATATATAAAATATATAGCAATGCTACTAAAAGTTATGTCCCTTGGCATAACTGTTCTTAAGTTAAGGGCCCTCGCTATGTAATAATTATAAAGTAAATTACAAAATTAAATTTTATTACGTAAATAACTGTTTGTAAACTAACAAACTATGCCAGTTGGCTGCACGGGAATGAGAACAACACATGTATAAAATTTCATCTCAATCGGATGGACCGTTCGCGAATGCATAAAGAACATACGGACATACATTATCTTTTATATATAGAGATTGATTGAACCCTTGCCTTTTACAAACTCACATTGTTCTTCTCATATTTCTATAACCATTATAATTGTTATCTCTGGCTGTTTTTCCCTCCACCAGAATGGATTATTGCTATATTCCTTGGAAGTGGAAGCCCTCTGTTCTCAGATATACCTAACATGTGAATATTCTGCCTTCCCATTTCTTTCTAAATGTTATCAAAGCTTGGGAGGTGTGTGGTTAATTTCTTTTAAATTGTATGTGGCCTTAAGAGGCCAGTAAAAAAATGTTTACCCTCACATAGGGGGGAATATCCATTATGGTTACTAAGAGTTAAATTGAAAGTATATTCAAATTTAATCAATAAATTTGGAACTACAAAGTTGATTATAAAATGTAAGTAAGTAAAGATTAAAGACATATTTTATAAGTAACTAGCTGACCCGGCCCGGGTTCGCCCAGTCCCTGGTGGGGAGCATCTCATTTAATTCATATAAGTAGTCATGTAAGTTCTCGTTCCCGTTCCCACTATCTATTTGTCTGTCTGTCTGTCTGTCTGTCTGTCTGTCTGTCTGTCTGTCTGTCTGTCTGTCTCTCTGTCTGTCTCTCTGTCTGTCTGTCTGTCTGTCCGTCCGTCCCTCCCTTTCTGTCTGTCTGTCTAATCATTTATTGGTTGCAGTTAGAACAACCTTAGATAAACGAAGTCCAACTTACAAAAAGCATTAGAAACAGCACTTGAAAGATCTTTACATCTTCCCCCAACAATTAACTTGGGTAAAAGGAGCGGCGGCAGCAGCAGCTGCAGAAGAAGAAAAAGGAGGAGTAGGAGGAGGGAGGAGGAAGAGGGAAGTGGAGGAGGGAGGAGGGAGGAAGAGATAGGTGGAGAGAGGAGGAGGGGGAAGAGGAGGGAGGAGGAGTAGGGAAGAATAGGAGGGAGGAGGAGGCAGGAGTAGGAGGGAGGAGGAGGGAGGAGGAAGATCGAGGAGGAAGGAGGAAGGAGGAGGAGGGAGGAGGAGGAGAGAGGAGGAAGAAGGAGGAGGAGGGGAGGAAGGAGGAGGGAGGAGGAGGAGGGAATGAAGAGGGAGGAGGGAGGATGAAGAGGGAGAAGGAGAAGGAGGGAGGAGGGGGAGGAGGGAGGAGGAGAGGGAGGAGTATGGAGAGGGAGGAGGAGGGAGGAGGAGAGACGAGGCAGAGGGAGAAGGAGGAGGGAGGAGGAAGAGGGAGTAGGAGGAGGGAGAAGGAGGAGGGAGGAGGAGGAAGAGGGAGAATGAGGAGGGAGGAAGAGGGAGGGGGAGGAGGTAGAGGGAGGAGGAGGAGGGAAGAGGAGAGATGAAGAGGAGAAGGGAGGAAAGGGATTAGGAGTAGGGAGGAGGAGTAGGGAGGAGGAGGAGGGAGGAAGAGGGAGGAGAAGGAGGAGGGAGGAGGAAGGAAGAGGAGTGAGTAGGAGGAGGGGGGAAGCCGAGGAGGTAGGAGGAGGAGGGAGGAGGAGGAAGGAGGAGGAGGAAGGGGGAGAAAGAGGGAGGAAGAGGGAGGAGGAGGGAGGAGGAAGAGGGAGGAGGAGGATGGAGAAGGAGGAGGGAGGAGGAAAAGGGAGAAGGAGGAGGGAGAAGGAGGAAGAGGGAGAATGAGGAGAGAGGAAGAGGGAGGAGGAGGAGGGATGTGGAGGGAGGAGGATGAGGGAGGAAGAGAGAGGAGAAGGAGGGAAGGGAGGAGGAGGGATGAGGAAGGAGGAGGAGGGAAGAGGAGGAGGAGAGAGGAGGAGAAGGGAGGAGGAAGGAAGAGGAGTGATTAGGAGGAGGGAGGAGGCCGAGGAGGTAGGAAGAAGGAGGAGGAGGAAGGGGGAGGAGGAGGAAGGGGGAGAAAGAGGGAGGAGGAGGGAGGAGAAAGAGGGAGAAGGAGGATGGAGGATGGAGAGGGAGGAGGGGAGGGGAAGAGGAAGATGGTAGGAGGAGGAGGGGAGAGGAGAAGGAGGGTGATTATAACGCATATGCCTGTAGATAACTGCAGCGAAAAGGTGGGTCTGTCTATCTATCTGACCTGGCGTGGCTTCGCCCAGCTCCTGGCGGAAAGCGTCTCATTAAATTCATACATAAAAAAAAAAAAAGTTACTTAAAAGAATGTCCTTCCACACACCATCCATTATTTGTAATGAAAACTGTTTTTAATCACCTACATGACTGTAGATAACTTCTTTAAGCATAAAAAGATGAGTTACAATGTTATGCATTATGCATTATTTTTTTAAGAATAAAAAGATGAGTTACAATGTTATGCATTATGCATTATTGTTATGAAAACTTTGAAAATGCCTTAAAGATTATATCATTATTTATTATAACTCATATGGCGGTAAATAACTATAGACAAAGAGTTTATAAGTCTTTGAAAACCATGCAACATTATGACTATAAGGTATATAGCAATGTTATTAACAGTTATGCCCCTTGAAATAACTTTTACAGAGTTAAGCCCCCTCGCTATATAGAAATTATAATGAAAGATGAAAAATTAAATAATATTAAGTAAGTAGCCGATTTCACACTAACAAAATATGACAGTTGGCAGCGCGGGAATGAGAGGAAGACGTGTAGACAATTTCATCTCAATCGGATGGACCGTTCGCGAACGCATAAAGGACATACACACACACACATACATCCTTTTCTATATATAAGATGTAAGAGATTTATTCTCCATATTACAATATCTCACGTTTGTATTAATTGTCTTATTTATCAGAAATAGTAGGGAGATATTTAACTTAGTCAGTTAATAATATTTTAGCCAAGCAATTGATTTTTTTAAATGCTAGTAGTCTACCTTATAACAATATTAGATGTTTATGTTCCCTACTCATTGTTCATCAATGTGTTTTTCTTTTAGCTATCTGGTCAATTCAGCAGAATGCTTGAACATAGTCGTAGCTCTTACGCGGAGCAAACACGGCAGGGGGCTTCCGATCATCAGAAGCACCCCCTTCCCCAAGCATTTTGGACCATTAATTTCTTAATCGAAGTAACTATTCGCAATAGAATTGCGAATAGAAAAAAAAACTATATTCGCAGTAGAAGTAGGTCACGTGATTATTCCTATGCGCGTAGCTATATTATAAATGTTTGTTGATGTGTTAACATCACTAAACAAGGAACCCAAGCACATCGAAGCATACGTTCCCCCATTAGCACAGTGCACACTTTGCCAGAAATTTTGACACTTCCGGCAAAGCTGCAGACAGAAAGTCCCAACCTGCAAGTTATGTGGAGGACCGCACTGGAGGAGCGACTGCTCGCAAAAAATGAAACAAAATATGCAGAACACAACCCCAAAAGAACATGCGCCAACTGCAGGGGCAACCACGGTGCAACGTACAAGGGGTGTCCTGCATACAAAAGAGAGCTAGCTGCCTGAAGGGAGTCGGTGCTAACCAAGACACCACTCAGGATAGTAAAATTGAAGCAGAACCTCCCCAAAAGTGGCCCCGAATTGCAACCCAAGAGGCGGATAACGCAAACAGACATGACCAACCAGAGAGCACAAGTAGCCGACAAACCGCCAGACAAAAAACAACAGGCACAAAAAGAAGCAGGATCAGACACAAGACCAGAAGACGAGAACCTAAGACAGGCGCTTAAAAGAGTAAAGGAAGCAGAAAGAAAACTAGCAAAGGCCACCAAACATATGGAAGAAGCCACAGCAAGGATGGTAAAAAAAAAAAAACACCCAAAGCATTGAAGAACAGTTAAAAGACATCAGCAATATGATGAAAGAACAGGAAAGCAAACTACGAAAAGTGGAAGAAGAACACACAGAAATATGGGATATATTCACCTCCGGCGTGAGAGAGAAACAACCGTTGTTGATGGACAGCCAGCTGAAGGAAATGAACAACAAAATAGAAAGAATCAGAAAATAAGTCACATCGAGGTTCAATACTGTGATTGCTCACCAATGTGGAATACTCAAGGAGAGCGCAGTGCCATACTGGCAGAGTGAACGATTACCTACAGTAGAGGAATAAACCAGCTACCAAGTCAATAAAAACAGCACAGATTCTGAAAGACAAAGAATGAAGGACAACCAGAAACAGGGTCAGACAGCAATAACAGAACCAAAAATGGATAATAGAAACGTGAAAATAATACAGTGGAACTGCAGGGGCATTAAATCCCACCTTCTAGACATCATGAAACACCTGGGGAGCCAGAACTGCATATACGCCCTGCAGGAAACCCACCTGAAACGAAATCAACAGACAGACGGGCCGGGTCGTCAGTCAGACAGACAGACAGACAGTCGGGAACGGGAACTTATATGACTACTTATATGAATTAAATAAGGTGCTCTCCTCCAGGGACTGGGTGAAGCCGGGCCGGGTCAGACAGACAGACAGATAGACAGATAGACAGACAGACAGATAGTCGGGAACGTGAGCTTATATGACTACTTATATTAATTAAATGAGATGCTCCCCACCAGGAGCTAGGCGAAGCCGGGCCGGGCCAGACAGACAGACAGACAAGCAGATAGATAGATAGATAGATAGATAGATAGATAGATAGATAGATAGATAGATAGATAGATAGATAGATAGATAGATAGATAGATAGATAGATAGATAGATAGATAGATAGATTCCCTCCAGGGCCTGAGCGAAGATGGGCCGGGTCAGCTAGTATGTAATAGATATATACATAGCTATAGTACGAGGCATACATTTGGTCGTGAGATGACACGGCACATACACACACACATATGCGCACGCACGCACGCACACACACACACACACACTCACGCACGCATTCGCAGACACACACATGCACACGCACCGCGCGCTGCGGGGCAGGTCAATTTATTGTGGAAGATCGAGAGTTGTGGAGAGTTTACACCAGTCGGCACGTCACATGCCCCATGCATTGCAGCTTGACAGCAATATGTAATAGATAGACACATAGCTATAGTACGAATCATACATTTGGTCGTCAGATGACACGGCACATACACACACACATATGCGAACGCACGCACGCACACACACACACACTCACGCACGCATTCGCAGACACACACATGCACACGCACCGCGCGCTGCGGGGCAGGTCAATTTATTGTGGAAGATCGAGAGTTGTGGAGAGTTTACACCAGTCGGCACGTCACATGCCCCATGCATTGCAGCTTGACAGCAATATGTAATAGATAGACACATAGCTATAGTACGAATCATACATTTGGTCGTGATATGATACAACAAATCATGATGGCACACGAACAACCAAACAATGATGGGGCTGACTGTGACGTCCTGTAATAGAAAACTAGCTTGTGATACACCCTCTTCACATAGAGCGCTCTCAAGATATTCCCGGGAAGGACCAGGTAGACCACTTGTTGCACATTCCCTGTTGAGAGAAAGAGAGAGAGAGAGAGAGAGAGAGAGAGAGAGAGAGAGAGAGAGAGAGAGAGAGAGAGAGAGAGAGAGAGAGAGCGGGAAAGAGCGAGAGAGACATAGATAGATAGAGGAGAGTGAGAGAGAGAGAGAGAGAGAGAGAGAGAGCTAGAGAGGTAGAGATAGAAGGAGAGAAGGAGATAGAATGAGAGAGAGAGAGAGAATGAGAGAGAGAGAGAGACTATGATAGTAATGCCTTGTTTGAGCAGTACCCATGTTAATAATTCTATTCACTTTAATGACTCTGCAGAGTTACCATATAGATACATATATTTATGACGTGACTGTATATTCATTTACAAGCCTTACATGCCATATCTCACTACCCGGCGTGATTATACTGGCTAGCGTGTCCAGTGTATTATCTTCACAGCTTATCAGCCGTTGATCGCTGGCCATTGTCCTAGTTCTCGCGGGTCGTGGTGGGGTCAGCGCGTGACCTTTACCTGTGCGTTCAGGTGGACATTATTAAGGAAAGAAGAAAACAAGAAACAATTCTTTATTAAGGGGAAATAATAAGGGTTATTATAGTAGATTTTATTTTTCAAAGATATTTTAATACGATGTTGATTATATAATATGAGAATAATATTTTTATATTCATATTAATATTTTCCACTATACATACAAGAAATTTAGCCGTTTATTATTTTATTGTGCTTAATTTTTAATAATAATGCATGCCTGTCTACTATATTTTTAAACCAGATGTTCACCACTCGCTTAAAGTTGATACATGGGTACCCACTATGGACACCTGCCGAAGCTATCATGCTGGGCCGTGAAAAAGTTTATTCATGCAATCCCAGTTTGGATACTCAAGTTATCTCGAGTTATCTCGAGTGATGGAATAAATCATTTCTCCACTCTGTCATATTGATTTCGGTCTCCTCATCGAAAGGGTTCGATATCTACATGACTGGGGCTCGATCACACGACACACCGCACCACAGACGCACACACACACTGGGACTCGAACCCAGGTGCCCGGCGACTAGTTGGTCTACTTATCTATATAAGTATTCCATATGCCCGGGGCATGCCTCGCTGTCTTTAAATGGTGTCAGGAGCGGTCGGGGGAAGCCGAGGCGACCGGCAGAGGTACCTGTTCGCGACCGCCCGCCTCCGCACTGGATGTGACAACAGGAAGTAGTCATCAGGACAACCGGATCCAAGAAAAATACCCGCCAAAATTTCAAAAATGTGGTCGGAAAAGGATCCGTTTTCAATCTGGTGCTATATCCTTCGTATAATAAACAAATGACGTCATCGATGACGTATTGCACCATATTTGCTACTTAGTTTGCACATAAGGTACTACTGAAGTTGTCAAGCCATCAGACTCGGGCTCCGAAGGTTGTATGTTCATTTCACGAGTGTATTTTTTTCGGAGACTCCCGAGGGTCGTCACTGGAGCTACGGAGTTCGTGCTTTGTGCGACGCTTTCCGCCCTGCGGAAAGAGACTGATCCATATGGGATAAAAACCCGGTGCAATGCAGTCGACCCTGTCGACTTTTAAGCTACTTTTTTTTTTATTACACCAACACCCATACGAATCTGGACACGCCTTGTACTTGTGTCCTTACCAGAAATAACGTGGTTTACCGTAAGACTAGTTTGTTAGCGAGAATTCCATTTATTTTCCGCAAAACATCAAAGAAATGTCGCCGCTTTCGATGATTTAAGTTGCTTTTGGGCCTATCAAAGACATATTCCTTGGGTGGGGGTAAATATAAGATGGCAGGAAACATTTCATTACGATGCAAAAGACAGTTTCCAAAATAATTGATCGTGAATGACGGCATTAATTACCGGACAGACTATAGTTTGTGTCACATCAGTCTAGTGGGGGAGTGTGTGTATGTGTGTATGTGTGCATGTGTGTGTGTGTGTGTGTGTGAGAGAGAGAGAGAGAGAGAGAGAGAGAGAGAGAGAGAGAGAGAGAGAGAGAGAGAGAGAGGGAGTGATAGGCCTTTGCGTAGACAACGGCATAATGAGATGCAGGGTAGCCAGTTTCATAGTAGTCTAGTCTGATCAACAGTAATCTGGTCCGCTTCACTGTAGTCTGTGTTACAATAGTTTAATATGTTTTAAAGTAATTGGACAGTGTAGTCTGCGTTGCAACTCTAGTGTGTGTTAAAGTAATCTGACACTTTAGTCTGCGTCACAAGTCTAGTATTTATTAAAGTAATCGGACGGTGTAGTTTGCGTTACAATAGTCTAGTATGTGTTTAAGTAATTGGACAGTGTAGTCTGCGTTACAATAGTCTAGTACAGTGGTTCTCAACCGGTGGGGAATTCCCCCCCCCCCCCAAGGGGGAATTTCAGGGTTTCCAGGGGGGGGGGGGGAATGAAGACCATTTCAAGATCGTGTTAATACAAGAACCGATTACTTGACATAGTTTTTCCCTTCATACTTTACAGTTATGTATGTCTCGTCCTTCTAAACCTAATTTTATAAAGTCAGTAGACCCACAAATCATGTTTTATGTGGATGTCTAGACTTGTTTTAGTATATGCTATTACATTTACCTTCCATTTTTACGTATACTGTGTAGGGGTGGGGGGATTTTTTTATAGGAAATATGAAAGGGGGGGGAATGACGTTCTGTAAAATACGGTGAAGGGGGGAACGGGCCAAATTTTTGATAGGAAGGGGGGGGTGGCGTTCTGAAAATATGGTGAAGGGGGGAATGGGCCAAAAAAGGTTGAGAACCACTGGTCTAGTATGTGTTAAAGTAATTTGACAGTGTAGTCTGCGTTACAATAGTCTAGTATGTGTTAAAGTAATTGGACAGTGTAGTCTGCGTTACAATAGTCTAGTATGTGTTAAAGTAATTGGACAGTGTAGTCTGCGTTACAATAGTCTAGTATGTGTTAAAGTAATTTGACAGTATAGTCTGCGTTACAATAGTCTAGTATGCGTTAAAGTAATAGGACAGTGTAGTCTGCGTTACAATAGTATAGTATGCGTTAAAGTAATAGGACAGTGTAGTCTGCGTTACAATAGTCTAGTATGTGTTAAAGTAATCTGACACTTTAGTCTGCGTCACAACATTCTAGTATGTGTTAAAGTAATTGGACAGAATAGTCTGCGTCACTGTCACGGAAAATAAACTTGTTAGTTGCGATCGATGACAAACAAGACCCGACATTAGTCTGCAAAAACAACCTACCCTTTGATGTTGTACAGACTGAGAAAAATACGTCGTTAAAACTGTCTAAACACGATCGGCATTTCTAACTGAGAAACAAGATACGTCGCGTCAAAATGTCTACCCCTGGTCGGCGAATCTTTATGATGTGGGTTGTTCGAGAAACGAATAACAACGCCAAACGTCTGCTAAGGCGGTAGTAGCCTTTGAAGTGCTAGACGGAAAGTCTGGACAGACGCGGGATGGATTCTGTGATGTGGGGAGCTCTCAGGTTGAACTATTGTTGTACGGGACAAAGAATTTCCCAAAATGAAAACAAATTTGACGGCGGATTGACTCCCGTTAGTCTAGAACAGGAGGAGGAAACCAGATTCTGGGCGGATCAGCGTCTAGACTTTTTGGCGACGTCACTCCAGCTCAATATAAAAAGCGTTGCGGTAAACAAGTGGAGTTAGTCGATCAAGATTTCTGAAGTGGGAAAGATCGGTGCAGTTTTCCGAGTTGTGTTCAATGAAAGAAACTAGGGTGTCAAATTGTTGATATTTATCGGCGGACATAGATCCAGTCTGTGATTGCCTAGTTTCGATTAGCAACCGGAATAGGCATATGGTAGGCTATTAATCATATCTAACTTAGAGTATGATTAGGAATAGAGTACAGTACTGTGGGGTGATATAATGTATTATAGGTGCGGTGATATAATGTATTATAGGTGCGGTGATATAATGTATTATAGGTGTGGTGATATAATGTATTATGATTAGTGATAGAATGTTCTATAAGTGCGGTGCTAGAAAGTATCATAGGAGCGTCGGCAATAGTATCCTATTGTGTGGCTTCAACTAGCTTGAGTGATATATCATTTTACTCAGGGAGTTGAGGACAATGTAGTGGAATAATAATTAGAGAGATTAAAGATTGTTGAGAGGGGGGAGAGGAATGTGAAATGGTAGGATCTTCCAGTAGGGCATCTGCTGGGTTTCTACCCGTTCCTTTATTCTTTCCTGGTGTTGCCATGTCTCAGATCATATGATGAGTTATTTGGCCGTATGACAGAGATAGGATCTCTGTTATAGATCTGAGTGCTGCTATTGGCCTACACTCACCTAATTCCGGCCAGGATTGAGTTGCCCTCACCATAGTATTCTCTATTCTACAGGTTCCATTTACAGGTCCACGTATGTGTGCTATGATCTTCAACAGTGAAGCTAGAACACATTTTAGAAGATGATGGCTCAGAATTTGAAGACAGAAGTTGCTGAGAGGCCGCTACATTGGGCTTATACCCAAGTTGGTTTGCGGGAACCTGGCTTCTGCTGAGCAGGACATGCTGATGAGATTTATGTTTAGCAAGTGATAGGTGTATCACTGAACAGTCAGATCATTGTATAAATACACTACTGATACCAGGAACATTCATACAAATTTAACATTCATACAAATTTATACTGATACCTAGAACATTCAGATTGTGGTGTTAATATGGTGAATCTTTAAAACCAGTGACACTAGATACATTAAGATTTCCCCAGTAACAGTGACAATAGGGTTAGAATTTTCTGATTAACAATCAGTTAAATAACAGAGGAAATTCATAGTGTAAATCAGATTGAAGACTCTCATTAGACAGTGTTTGTCAAGGGCGTCCAAGCATCCTAGTGGTTCAAGAGACAACGGAAGAAGTCTTCACGTGACCGGAAGAGCATCACCTTGGTGATGTTGCTTGTCTGGAATACATGGTGCTAGTGTGTTGTCAGCACAGTGATGAGAATGACTATACTCCTGAACACTGATCTGAGTCTATATACACTTTAGAATATACGTCACACATTCTACACTTTACACACACACACACACACACACACACACACACACACACACACACACACACACTTCTCCTACATATACTCCTCTTCTTCTTCTTCTTCTTCTTCTTCTTCAGCGTTCCGAGCCATTGAGGTTCTTTGCTGCAAATATAATCTGTCTCCATTCGTCTCTCTGGTGGACGTTCTCTTGCCAGTCGTTGATTCCAAGTGCTTGTAGGTCTGTACATGTATTATCTCTCCACCGCCTTCTTGGTCTACCTCGGGGTCTACGGTCATTTATTTCTTGAGTGTAAGCGAGTTTTGTTTCCCTATTATCTTCCATTCTTTCTATATGCCCCAGCCATTGTAGTCTATTAGCCTTCGTGATACCAGTGATTAGCGGGGACTTAAACAAATCATAAATGTCTTTGTTACTTCTTCTTTTCCACTCTCCAAAGATGCGTCTTAAAATTTTTTTCTCAAAGGTTTGTAACAAGGCTTCGTCTCCTTTCGTTGTACTCCAGGTTTCAGAGCCATACAGAACAACTGGTCTGATCAGTGTTTTGTATATTGTGATTTTGGTGTTACGAGATAGCGCATTTGATTTTAGTAGATGTTGTAGTGCATAGTATATCTTATTTCCAGAGTTGATTCTAGTTTGTATTTCTTCCCTTATGATGTTGGAGCAGTTGAAGATTGTACCCAGGTATTTGTATGTTTCCGTTCTTTTAATGGTCATATTATCTATTTGTATGTGGCCAGAGTTTTTAGCCATTCCGTCTCTTGAAATTACCATATATTCTGTCTTATCTTGGTTGATAACCAGCCCCATATGTTAGGCTTTTTCCTTTAAGTGAGTCAATATTTCCAATGTCTTTTGTTCACTTTGCCCTATAATATCTATATCATCTGCATAACCAAGCAGCTTGGATGTTCCTCCAATATCACATTCCTCCTTTACCTTCCTTACAACTTTCTCTAGAGCCAGATTGAAGAGTAGCGGCGATAGTGCATCACCCTGTTTCAAGCCAGATGTTATTTGGAAGGGGTCTGATTTCCTGCCTTTATATGTTACTATATTATAAGTATCTTCCATGCATAGTCTGGTCATGTTGATTAACTTCCTTGGTATTCCAAATTCCTGCATAGCATTCCATAGACTATTCCTATGGACACTATCATAAGCCTTTTTAAAATCCACAAAAACATTATGGAGATCTCTTTTATATTCCCAACTTTTCTCGGCTATTTGTCGTAAGATAAATATCTGATCTATTGTTGATCTGTTTTGTCTAAACCCCGCCTGGTAGTCACCTAATATATCTTCTAAATATGGTTTTAGTCTATTTAGTAATACTGCGGATAGTATCTTATAGCTTGTGGACAGTAGTGATATTCCTTTATAATTTCCACATTGGAACTTGTCTCCTTTCTTAAAGATAGGTATCAATAATGACTCTTTCCAGTCATGGGGTAATTCTTCCGTCCTCCAGATTTTTATTATTAGTTCGTATAGCTTTAGATGTAATGCATGGCCACCTGCCTTTATAAATTCAGCAGCAATTCCGTCAGTCCCAGTTGCCTTATTGTTTTTAAGTCGTGTGATTACATATAGGATTTCTTCAAATGTAGGTTCTTCAATTTGTGGTTCGCATGTTAGAACCTCTTCCTGGGGGAAAATGTTACTTGGAGCTTCACAATTTAGTAATTCAATAAAATATTCTTTCCATGTGTTGCACATTTCCTCATTGGTATTTATCATATTCCCATTTTTGTCTTCTAAACCATATGTGTTTTGTTGGTGCCCTCGTTTCATTGACTTCAGTTCTGTAAAAAATTTTCTGGATTCATTTTTCTGGTGATTAGTTTCCATATCTTTGATTATACTACTCATATATTCTCGCTTCTGCTGTCTGACTATTTTTGTAGCCTCTTTACATTCATTTCTATAATGCTCTTCCTTTTGGATGTTATTGATGTCATTTAACCATACATGTCTGGCATTCTTCTTCCTAATGACTGCTTCTTCACATTTTGTATTGAACCATCTGTTCTCTCTATGCGTGGTTAACACACCGAGACATTCTTCTGCGGTAGATTGAATTGTATTCTTGATGTTCAACCAAGTTTGGTCAACGCTTTCCTCCAAAGGGTTTTGCAAAGATTCAAGTTTACATTTTATTTCATCTGTAAATTTCTCTTTGACTGTAATGTCTTGTAGTTTTTCTCTGTTATATGTTGGGTGTAATCTTTGTAATTTAGTATAGAAAGCTCTCTTAAGTTTTATTTTAAATTTTGCTCCAACGAGGAAGTGGTCACTGTGGCACTCAGCTCCTCTATAACTTCTGACTTGTTGTATGTTTGATGCATTTCTGTGTTAATTAAAATGTGATCTATTTGATTATAGGTTCTCTTGTCACATGATTTCCAAGTTTGTTTGTGTATATCCATTCTTTGTAGTCTGGTACTGCTAATCTGCAGTCCTTTGGCTTCTGCCAGGTTGATGACTCTCCATCCATTATCATTTGAAGTTGTATGTAGGCTTTCCATACCGGCCACTTTTTTATTTGTTTGCTCTCTACCTATTTTTGCATTGAAGTCTCCCAGCACAATCAGGATGTCCTGTTTGGGGGTTTCTTCTATAACATCTTCCAGATCATTATAAAAGTCTTCTTTAATATCATCTTCTTTCTCTTCAGTAGGTGCATGTACATTAATCATCGTTATATTTTTCCATTTACCTTTTATTCGTAATTTACTAATCCTGTCATTAAAAGCTTTAAAGTTTAAAACGTTCCCCCATAACTCTTTTTTTGATGACAAATCCTGTTCCTAATTCATGTTTATTTTGGGTGTTTCCTCCATATATTATAATCATTCCATTTTGCTCTAAAGTACCCTCTCCTGGCCACCTTATTTCTTGAATTGCTGTTATATCCATTTGATATTCAACCAGCTCCCGGGTTAGTTCTTCGGCCGCTCCAGCTCGATATAGTGTCCGTACATTCCATGTTCCAAATCTCAAAAGTCCTTTAACGTTCTAAGGTCGTTGTCCAGATAAGTCAGTCCGATATCGAGGCTCATGTATTTGTTTCGTAACAAAGAAAGGTTTTTACAAAGGTGGGGATGTTAACCCCACGCTTCAACATATACTCTTGGCTTTAATAAATTTCTTGTTTTTTTTATTTGTTGAAGCTAGAGTTGTCAAGTATGTTATATTGGGGAAGAATGAGAAGGGGCATAATCCAGGAGTGAGCAAGAGTGAGAGGAAGGTGTCTTCAGATTGAGGGAGTGTTGTGGACGGAGTCTGCTGGATATCTCCAGGATAGTGATATTGAATTAAAACAAATGTGGGTGTTGATTCCCCTCACTCCAGGGACGACACTAAAGTGGTAAAGAAGAACAAAGAACTACTATATTCATTCTTTACACACACGACAGTCACAAGTCTAGTATGTATTAAAGTAATCTGACACTGTAGTCTGCGTTACAATAGTCTAGTATGTGTTAAAGTAATTGGACAGTGTAGTCTGCGTCACAATAGTCTAGTATGGGTTAAACTAATTGGACAGTGTAGTCTGCGTCACAAGTCTAGTATTTATTAAAGTAATCGGACACTGTAGTGAAGTGTGCGTCACAATAGTCTAGTATGTGTTAAAGTAATCGGACACTGTAGTGAAGTGTGCGTCACAATAGTCTAGTATGTGCTAAAGTAATCTGACCAAAGGCTGGGTACCAAAGAGGGTAATCCCAGCCAAGACATATCGCCCTGAAGTCTCTGAACATTAATCAACATTCTTTTTTAGACAAACGAGGAAGAAGAAAACTATATTAATGAGACACTTACTTCCCCCATGGGAGCCACAGAAGCACAGTGGCTATCTATCTGTCTATCTATCTATCTATCTATCTGTCTGTCTGTCTGTCTGTCTGTCTGTCTGTCTGTCTGTCTGTCTGTCTGTCTGTCTGTCTGCCTGCCTGCCTGTCTGTCTGTCTGTCTGTCTTGCTTAATGCTAGGATTATTTTTTATTTTAATTTTGTCGTATAATTTTCATGTAAAAAATGACGTGGTGATATCGAGTACAACCTTAGATAAACGAAGACCAACTTACAAAAAGCATTAGAAAGAGCACTTGAAAGATTTTTACATCTTCCCCCAACAATTAACTTGGGTAAATGGAGCGGCGGCGGCAGCAGCAGCAGCAAAAGAAAAAAAAGGAGGAGGTGGAGGGTGAGGAGGAGAAGGGGAGGAGCAGGAGGAGGAGGAGGAAGGGGAGGAGGGGAAGAGGAGGAGGATTATAACGCATAAGCCTGTAGATAACTGTAGCGAAAAGTCCACCTATGTGAGAAATGTGCAACAATTTTACATATATAGCTATGCTATTAAAAGTTATGTCCCCTCCCTATATATAAATTATAATGTAAATTAAAATATTAATTAATATTAAGTAAATAACTGTTTGTACAATAACAAACTACGACAGTAGGCAGCATCGGAGTGAGAAGAAGAGGTGTAGAAGATTTCATCTCAATCGGATGGACCGTTCGTGAACGCATAAATAACATACATACAGACAAACATACATTGTATTTTATATAATATATATATATATATATATATATATATATATATATATATATATATATATATATATATATATATATATATATATATATATATATATATATATATATATAGATTTATTGAACCCTTACCTTTTACAAACCCACATTTTTCTTCTCATATTTCTATAACCATTATAATTATCACCTCTGGCTGTTTTTCTCTCCGCCAGAATGGATTATTGCTATATTCCTCGGAAGTGGAAGCCCTCTGGTCTCAGATATACCTAACTTGTGAATATTCTGCCTTCCCATTTCTGTCTAAATGTTAACAAAGTTTGGAGGTGTGTGGTTAATTTCTTTTAAATTGTATGTGGCCTTAATTTTATTTTTTTTCAACTTTTATTTCATACAAAGCAATGTGTATTTACAAGTTGTAGTGTGTGTTTCTTTTGTTTGTGTATATTACAGAGCGTTGCCGTTTGTTAGTGTTAAGTGTGACATTGTGAATAAAAACATATACCTACATCTATACAGTTATGATAATATGACATGTGTGGCATAGTGCATGTAGATACACATTCCTTGCATATGCTTCACTTCCACTTCCGCAAGCGGAATGCATGAAACACCTGTCTATCTCTCCCTCTCCTCTCTCTCTCTCTCTCTCTCTCTCTCACACACACACACACACACACACACACACACACACACACACACACACACACACAATCTCGTGTTTTCTGGAGACCGCAGTACATTTAAATGCCCCGCGCTTGGACAATAAACTTTAAACTATCATTTTCATAAAATGTGGCTTCTTTGAAATTTCTGGGTCACTTAGCTACTGAGGCGAAGGTCGTTGGTGTTGTTGCCTGATGACAAATTACAGGGTGACGCTCTAGTCCATGATACTAGAATCAGGGATTTACTACTAGTAATTAGAGTCTATGGCCTGTCTCCAGGGAGATAATTGGTCCAAAGTTGTGATAGTGTCTGGGTTATACAATGGGTAGGAATTAAAACCTGGCCACTAAAAGCCACCTTAGTTTACTGGGTACTTAAAGAGCTCATTCAATTTGTTTATACATGGTGGTGCATATTTTTCCTTTGAAACATATCATTACCATATAACATCATTTTAATACTTGAGATACTGTCAGCGACTTACTTGCGACAGGTATTTCAGGACTCCCCTACTTTTGCACCACACGAAATAATAACTCGTGTCATTTGCAAAAGGATACAATTTATTTAGAGCTGATTACAAACAAGCTCCGCGAGCGGAATACTTCATTGACAATAAACATCATAGTACGTTACACAGATGCAATGAAGAGGTGATAATGATACTCTTAATCACTGAATGGAATCTAAAGCCTAACAATCACTATTGTCTATAAACTTATAGTATTCATAAGGAACACGTCTACTCTCTAGCCGTCTCAGTCGCAGTCTGAGCCACGCTTCTAGTTGCGTGTTCAAACACGGACGTTGGATCCTCCGTGCGCTGGCGAGTCTTGCGTGCGTGGTGTCCCAGCACGCTGGTCAGTTAACTAGAGTAACCTGTACTCCATAGTTACTCGTCGAGACGAGTTCTCCTAATGTCTTGGGAAACCCTCGCTCACTTACACTCAATGCCCTCTTGGTTGACACAAGTGTGTCCTGTTGTAAAGCTATTTATAGTGCTTGTGTCTCTACTGTCTGGTGTTCTCTAATGGTCTCTGTCTTAGCTCTATTTCTTATATTCTTAACTCTGTAAACTCTTATCCAGATCTTTGACAGATTCCGACTTGGTTTAAAGGCTGCTACACGCACGCACGCACGCACGCACGCACGCGCACGCACGCACACACACACACACACACACACTTACACACACACACACACACACACACACACACACACTCATAGACACCCATCCACAATATATTTCATGTTGCACATTCCAATATAATAATGGGAAAATTAATAATAATAGTAGCAGTAATAATAATAATAGTATTTTTAATAATCTTATATATAAATTGCGATCTCCGTCTGTCTGTCTGTCTGTCTGTCTGTCTGTCCATATGTCCTTTATGCGCTCGCGAACGGCCCATCCGATTGAGATGAAATTTTCTACACGTCTTCCTTTTATTCCAGCGCAGCCCACTGTCATATTTTTTTAGTGTGAAATCGGCTGCTTACCCAATATTATTTTATTTTTCATTTTTCATTATAATTTCATATATCTCAGGGGACTTAACTCTGTAAAAGTTATTTCAAGGGGCATAACTTTTCTGTATAACTTATAGTCATATTGTGGCATCGTTTTCAAAGATTTATAAACTCTTTGTCCATAGTTATGTACCGGCATATGAGTTATAATAAATAATGATACAATCTGTAAGGCATTTTCAAAGTTGTCATAAAAATAATGCATAATGCATAACATTGTAACTCATATTTTTTTGCTTAAAGAATGAATAAATAATAGTTAACTTATCTCTATCAAGTTTGAAGATTTTATATTTCTTTACACTGTCGCCAACTCTAAGAAGACATGGAACAACTTCAGCCATTATTAAATCTACAGGCATATGCGTTATATTCCTCCTCCTCCTCTCCCCTCCTCCACCTCCTACTCTCTTCCTCTTCTCCTCCCCCTCCTCCCTCTCCCTCTTCCATCCTCCTCTTCTCTCTTTCTCCTCCTCCTCCCTCCTCCTCCCTCTTCCTCCTCCCAGCTCCTACTCCTCCTTTTTCTTCTTCTTCTGCTGCTGCTGCCGCTGCTCCATTTACCCAAGTTAATTGTTGGGGAAGATGTAAAGATCTTTCAAGTGCTCTTTCTAATGCTTTTTGTAAGTTGGTCTTCGTTTATCTAAGGTTGTTCTAACTGCAACCAATAAATGATTAGACAGACAGACAGACAGACAGACAGACAGACAGACAGACAGACAGACAGACAGTCGGGAACGGGAACTTATATGACTACTCATATGAATTAAATGAGATGCTCCCCATCAGGAGCTGGGCGATGCCGGGCCGGGTCAGACAGACAGACAGACAGACAGACAGAGAGACAGACAGACAGACAGACAGACAGACAGACAGACAGATAGTCGGTAACGGGAACGGGAACTTATATGACTACTTATATGAATTAAATGAGATGCTCCCCACCAAGGACTGGGCGAAGCCGGGCCGGGTCAGACAGACAGACAGACAGACAGACAGACAGACAGACAGACAGACAGACAGATAGTCGGTAACGGGAACTGGAACTTATATGACTACTTATATGAATTAAATGAGATGCTCCCCACCAAGGAATGGGCGATGCCGGGCCGAGTCAGACAGACAGACAGACAGACAGACAGACAGACAGACAGACAGACAGACAGACAGTCGGTAACGGCAACGGGAACTTATATGACTACTTATATGAATTAAATGAGATGCTCCCCACCAAGGACTGGGCGAAGCCGGGCCGGGTCAGCTAGTAATAATATAATTGTAAGATTATTAATACCATCAATAAACACATTTATAGATTTATTATCCTTTGTTTAAAACAAGTTATTTGCTTCTTCTGTAATATGTGCTGTCTTCAGCCAAATATTTTACGAGATTTGCGCTTGTGGGGCTAAGATTAGAATGTTTGCCAATTTTTGTTGAAAAAGTTGTTGTACAATTTCTTTGTTGATTGTTCTGTAATTGTATAGTGCTTTGTTTCTTAATGTCCATATAAGATTTCTGTACTCTGCCAATAGCACAAGTAGCTTTGTGTGGATGTCTTGTGTGGAGTAAGGAATGGAATTTATCATTATTGCTTTGTAAACATCTGTTCTTTGTTTGGTATGAGTGTTTATGATGTTTTGTAGGAGATTTCTTGTTGGCATGATTGTGTTGCATTCGTAATAGATGTGCTCTTCTGATTCTTGGACGTTCCGTCTATAAAGCTGACACTGTAGTATTTGTTTAGTTATTTTTGCTGTTCTCTCTGTTGTTGGGGTCATGCTGTAAACAAGCATATATGTAATTTCCTTTGCTTTTGGGGTAATCTGCCTGTTGTGAATATTAGATAAAATCTCGGTATAATCTTTTATGAAATATCTATGTCCTCTTTTAATTCTGAGATGTACCGGAGTTGCTTGTAATTTAACTTAATGCCTGCAGATTGTATGTGTTTTCTTGTGTAGTAATTTTTCGTGTCCTTTAATGGCTGAAATACATGTTTTGTAAAACGTTGGGAGAGTGTCAAAGTAATGTGAGGATGTATTCCTAATAGGTTTTAAGTAAGATAGCCTAATTCCAATGTAATAGTGTGCTAAAGGGTGTTTTTCTGGGTGTTGTAGGATTTCACCTACGTGTTTGATCCTAAGTGCTTGTATTTTGGTTGTTATGTCTTGGAGGGCTATACCTCCATCTTTTTTGTCTTGCATGAGTGTAGTATGTTTGATACTGTAGATGGTGCTGCCAAACACAAAACGTCTAATCTCTCTGTTTATGTTTGTGACAGTCTGACGTGGAGGATCTAGGACTGTGCACAGATATAGTATTTTTGGAATTATATATGTATTAACAATGGTACTTCTACCAAATATGGTAGTTGTTTTGTATTTGTACCTCTGTAACATATCTGTTATTTTCTTCTCTAGATTTTGCCAAGTGTCTTTGTGTGTCTGATTTGGTTGACATGGGAAGACTATTCCGTACACTTTTATTAGATTGTTTGATGTTAAGTCAAATGGAAAATCCGCCTTATTTTTCCATTTGCCTAAGCCCATTATAGTAGATTTTTGGACGTTTAATTTTGCCCCACTCCCTTTGCCGAAAAACGAGAACGTTTCCAAAATGATCCGTACAGATTTTTCAGTTGTCGGAAAGAAAATGGTATCGTCCGCATAAGCACGCAGCTTTTGTTCACCCTTCCCTGGTATGAACGTACCCCTGACATTGTCGTCCTGTCGTATCTTTTCTAGAAGTGGCTCTAGAGCGACAACGTACAGTAATGGGGACAAGGGACATCCCTGTCTCACTGACCTAGTCAACCTGAAAGAATTGGTTAGGGTATGGTTTAATAGAATCCGACTTTCCGGTTTCATATATAAAATTTTGACCCATGTCCGAAAATAATTTCCCACGTTGCAGTGTGAGAGAGTTTTGTGGAGGTATGAGTGAGATATTCTGTCGAATGCTTTTTCTTGATCTAAAGAGAGAATTGAGGACTGCCAGTTTTTCAGATGTGTGTAGTCGATGATGTCCCTTATGAAATGTGTGTGTTGCTGGATATTGCGGTGTTGCACACTACATTGCTGGTCTTCATGAATGAGAGATGACATTACTGGTTTCAATTTATTCGTCAAAGCCTTTGTTAAAATCTTGTAGTCTACATTTAAAAGCGAGATCGGTCTGTAACTCTTTAAAAGTGTCTTGTCGGTGTTCTCCTTCGGAATAAGAGTGATGTAAGACGTGTTGAAACTGGATGGGAGTTCTTGTTTTTGGAAAGATTCAGAGAATACTGTTAGTAAAAGGGGACCTAGAAGAGGAAAGAAAAACTGATAGAATTCAGCGGTAATACCGTCAGGGCCAGGCGATTTGCCCTTCTGCATTCCATGAACCGCTTGTGCTATATCTGTTATTGTTAATTCAGTATCTAGTGTTAGTTTCTGTTCCTCTGTGAGTTCTTTTGTGAATTTCATAAAGTGTTCTTGCACGTGTGCCTGTGAGTTTTCCTCTGTATAAAGGTTCTTGTAATAATCTTCAAAGGCTAAGGCTATTTGTTGTGGCTCGACTTGTGTATTTCCTTCCCTGTCAATTATCTGGCCTATCTGTCTGCTGCGCTGTATGTTTTGTTCTAAAGATAGGTATTTTTTACTCGGTAGGCCTATCTCTTGTGTTATAGTTTGTAACTTTGTTCGCAGTAAAGCCCCCTGAAATCGATGATGTCTGTGGAGATCTAATTCTTCCTGTAATGCTATGATGTGTGGTGAATTTTTGTCTGATGTGGCCTTAAGAGGCCAGTAAAAAAATATTTTCCCCTAGAAGGGGGAATACAACGATTATGCTATTAGTACTGTGCATTGAAAGTATACAATTGAAATTTAATCAATACATATGGAACTTCAAAGTTGATTATAAAATGAAAGTAATTAAATATTAAAGACACATTTTATAAGTAATGTAAAAGAATTATTCTTCATGTTATAAAATCTGACGTATGTACTAACTTTCATATTTACCAGAAATAGTAAAGAGATATTTAAGATAATTATTTAAAAATATTGTAGAAAAGCCATTAATTTTTTTAAATGCTAGTAGTCTCCCTTATAACAATTATTATATGTTTATGTCCCCTACTCATTGCTTATCAATGTGTTTTTCTTTTCACTATCTGGTTAATTCAGCAGAATGCTTGAACATAGTTGTAGCTCTTACGCGGAGCAAACACGACAGGGGGCTTCCGATCATCAGATGTACCCCCTTCCCCAAGCATTTCAGACCATTAATTATCGAAGTGACTAGTAGCAATAGAATTGCGATTAGAAAGGGGGAAAAAAAACAATTATATTCGCAGTAGAAGTAGGTCACTTGATTATTCCTATGCGTGTAGCTATATTATAAATGTTTGTTGATGTGTTAACATCACTAAACAAGGACCCCAAGCACATCGAAGCATACGTTCCCCCATTAGCACAGTGCACACTTTGCCAGAAATTTTGCCACTTCCGGCAAAGATGCAGACAGAAAGTCCCAACCTGCAAGTTCTGTGGAGGACCGCACTGGAGGAGCGACTGCCAGCTCGCAAAAAAAAATGAAACAAAATATGCAGAACACAACCCCAAAAGAACATGCGCCAACTGCAGGGGCAACCACGGTGCAAGGTACAGGGGGTGTCCTGCATACAAAAGAGAGCTGGCTGCCTGAAGGGAGTCGGTGCTAATCAAGACACCACTCAGGATAGTAAAATGGGAGAGTTTATACATAGCTGAAGTATGAATAAACAGATACTTTATACATAGCTGAAGTATGAGTAAAGGGATACTTTATACATAGTTGAAGTATGACTGTTTAAATATCAAGAATAATTTTCCAGATTGGTATCCCCAGTACAAATAATTGTGTCCCCAGGCGAGTTCAAGAATTGTTAAGTTGCGTTTCTGTACACTTACTGTTTACAGGCATCCATCTTTGTTTACATTACCGACCTACTATTTATATCCTGATCCGGTCCAAGCTGACAGTAATATGCGTCGCCTCAGAGAGACTTGATTAGGCAATTAAAACATCAGGCTTTCGACTGACTGGCCTGATGAATTAACAAATACACAAGGACATGCTACTCATATAAAGTGCAGGAAAACCTGGTATATGTGAAGCAGGTTGAAAAGAGAGAGGCGAGAGATAGATAACGAAGCTAGTGTGAGAGACAGAGGTAAGAGAAAGATGTGTTGAAAGACATAACAAAGTGATAACTTTTGTATAATATAAATAAGATAATAATAGTGACAAAAAAGAAATAACTTCGATAAACAAATATTTAAAACATCAGTTCATAATCATAGTTCCTAATATTTGTTTATTAAAAAGTCGCTTTCACCCAATTAATTCCTGAAGAATTTTAAAAAAAATATAGTGTCCGGCAGAGAATCGAACTTACAGTTCCCGCTTATCAGGCAGAGACACTTACCACTATGCTACTGAGGATACGATTTTGAATCAACAAAAATATATAATCTTCTTTTAAAAATCTTCTTTTAAAAATATATAACACGGCTACGCTCATGTCCCGATGGCGTCACATACGTTAAGTCACGTGACTTGGCAAATCACGTGACCAGCCGGGAATGTTCCGCTATGAATAAAGGGATAATTTATTCATAGCCGGGGTATGAATAGTCACTTGTTTATACATGGTTGAAGTATGAATAAACGGATAATTTATACATAGCTGAAGTATGAATAAACGGATAATTTATGAATAGCTGAAGTGTGAATAAACGGATACTTGAGTACAAGTTTTTTGTTTAAGCATCGTTTCACAGCACACATATCATATATCTCTTTATGTCCTTCAGCCTCCTCCCATAAATCACACAAGCAGAATCTCAACACAGTGCAGGAACTCAGTAGAATGAAGAGGAACCAAACATTACTCCATGACAGATGAAAGAAGTAGTGGTCTTCATCACTTGTGATGGACGAATAAACATACCAGTATACCAGAATTACATTAGGCACAATATAAATGGGAAAATCGGTAGTTAGTTAGTTAGTTAATTGGTTGGTTGGTTGGTTGGTTGGTTGGTTAGTTAGTTAGCTAGTTAGTAGTAGGGGAGACGCAAACTAATACCTAAATATGGATCCAGATCCATCTGATGACGTCATTTTTTACTATACGAAGGGTATGGATTCATATTGAAACCGGATCCTTTTCGGACCACATTTTTGAAATTTTGGCGGGTATTTTCTTGGGTCTGGTTGTCACTTCCGGTTGTCCTACTGACTTCTTCCAGGGCGGGCGGGCGGGTGGCTGCGGCGGCGGCGGCGGGTTCGAGTCCCATAAAGTACTTATGTAGGTGTATATGTGATTATTATTAGTCACGGATCCGAGATGGAAACATCCTTTTACGGCTTTGATTGCGGGACCAACGGGGTGTGGAAAATTCGTCTTTGTGCAAAAGTTTCTGACTCATCTATCAGACATAGTCGACCCGATTCCATAGGATATTATATGGTGCTACGGAGAATGGCAATCAATGTATGAGACTATGAAGGGCAATCAATTTAACAAAGGCTTACCGGGTATGGAACAGTGGACAGGTGATAGACGTCGTCTAGTGGTAATAGATGACCTAATGTCCGAGACAGATGATAGGGTAACTAAGCTTTTTACGAAAGGTAGTCATCATCGCAACCTTAGTGTCATGTATATAGTCCAGAATCTCTTTGGAAAGAATAAAGAACAAAAAACAATCAGTCTGAATTCGCATTACCTAGTTGTATTTAAGAACCCACGTGACGGGTCTCAGATTACCAACCTGGCCAAACAGATGTATCCAGGCCACTTGTCTATAAGTGTTTTAAGGACGCGACAGCTGTTCCACACGGTTATTTGCTGTTTGACCTTCGACAGGAAACATGGGATCAGCTCCGCTTACGAAGTCATATTTTCCCAGATCAGCATCAAGTCGTCTACGTGCCTAAATAATATGTCCCACCGAATAAAACGTCACCGGGCCATGCTGCGATTTCTAGGTGAGGTGAAGCCAGCTGATGCGAAAGCCATAATTAAATCGGCTTTCCCAGACCTCGTCCAATCAATATGCGAGTGCTGTCACAGTGTGTTTAAAAGGTAATGTTCCAATGACACCGACTCAGAAGAGACGATTGCGGCGGCACAAGAACAGTTTGAGAGCGCTCACGTGTTAGAAGCTATCTATCAAGAAGAGGAAACAGATATTGCAGCAAGGAGGTTTCATAGGTGCTTTATTAGGTCCTATTCTCAACGTGCTGAAAGGCGTCGTGTGCTTATAATGAAGAAAATGATCTTTATCGATCCCCGGATGCTGGAAAAACCCTACGTACCGCCCGACACACTACCAGATAACTTGCGCGACTTGGGTCAACAAATGCAACATGTCCTGGAGAACGAAGATCTACCACCTCGGGAAAAAGCTCGAGTGTATCAACAGACTTTGCAGCGGTATCTGAATTGACTTGAACAGTACAGACATAAGCCATTGGGGATAGTGGATATCAAGGAACAAAAACCCGAAGTCAGCACTGTACCGGTTTCAGTAGCCGAGACACCTCTTCAACCGACGCTGGTTAAAAGTCAACCAGCACCTATTCAACCAACACCGACTAAAAGTCAAGTAGTCGAACAAATAGTCGAGACAACACCACCTTACAGACTCAGGCGAAGCAAAAAGAAGAGTAGGATACCTACACCCAAGTGGGAAAAATGGCCTAGTAAATAAGAAAATATTACTACGACCCTCAGAAACCCGGAGCCTACGGCGGAGCCACCGCTTTAAAATGGAATACTAAATTGAAGAAGGTAGAGACGTGGCTACGCCATCAGGATACGTATACTTTACATAAACCGTTCCGTCGTAGTTTCCAGAGGCGTCAAATCATAACCGGTGGTATAAATCAACAGTTTCAAGCCGACTTGATAGATATGAGACAATTACAAAGATACAAAGATGGGAAGTCGTACCTAGTGACGTGTCTCGATGCGTTTAGTAATATGCTTGGGCCATCCCGATCAAGAAGAAAACGGAGAAAGAGCTAGTGGACGTCGTGAGTAAACTTTTTGCTGATAGACAACCGATAAATTTTGAGACCCATAAAAGATCGGAATTTGTCAACCGAACTTTCTTTAAATTTCTGAAAGATCGAGGTGTGCATTTCTTTACCACTGAGAATGAAGATGTGAAAGCCGCGATAGTGGAAAGATTCAATCGAACCCTGAAAGAAAAACAATGTGGCGCTATTTCACCAAGACCAAAACCACAACGACTCGTATCACAGAAGTATTCGCATGACGCCCGCGCAAGTCAACTATACGAATCAAAACGAGGTGTGGAATACCCTGTATCAGAAGACTTTCGACAGAAAAGTGTATTTTACAGCCGGCAATCGAGTCCGACTGGCTCAACCCAAACAGCCTTTTAAAAAGGGGTATACGCCCTCGTGGACAGAAGAACCGTTTAACGTCAGTCGTATAAACCAGACCAGTCCGGTCACGTATGTGCTAAAAGACGATTCGGGGGAGGAACTTCAAGGCTCATTCTACCGAGAAGAAATACAACTCGTTGGAGACAAACAAGTGTATCGCGTCGAATCAGTCTTACAAGAACGACCCAGGCGAGATGGTAAAGAGTACTTAGTCAAGCGGTTCGGGTATCCCAAATCATTCAACAGTTGGGTCTCAGACCTAACCAGATACTAATGGAAGAAACCAACATGGAAACTAACTCACAAAATACCACAGAAGGTGAAAAGAAACTCCGTCTGGTGCATGTTTGGTCGGCGAGTGCCGTAACTAGAAATTGTCTTCTTCTGTCAACTGGTTGTTATATACACCGTCATTGGCGTATCACTATTCAAACTGTCTCGATTCAGCGTCGACGCAGACGAGGGCAAGTTGTGGATCGCTCTGCTAAGCAGCTGTCTGGGTTACATGCTACCAAACCCTAAAATATGAATTCTACGTGACATTACCGAGCAATGCTTCGCCGAACATGTTTCCCAAGAACACTCCAGGTCACTATATCGTCAAGTTACCGCAGACTATTGAGGTGAATCAGCGTTACGAAGTGGGTCTGGCCGAGATTCAATTTCCCAACTACTACTGCAATGTGTTAGAGAATGAAGTGTGGATAAGATACAACTCACCAAGCAGAGGAAATTCCAGAAAACTGTGTCCCCCAGGCCTATACAGCTCACCAGACGCGTTTATAGCGGAGCTGAATCGAATAATGAAAGCGTCGGAGGTGGACGAACAGCCGCGAATCAGATTCTATTTCGATAATACCTCAAAGAAAGTCATTGTGAAAATATTCGAAGCGGGGGCCGTGGCTATGTTTAGCGAAAAGCTGAAAGATATATTAGAGCTTCACTCCTCGAAGATATCACACGCCAACCCAATAATGGAAGGCCAAGTGGCGATAGACCTGAATAACGACCTACAAAATATCTACGTCTACTGCGATCTCATAGTGGCTAGACCAGTCGGAGACATCATGGTCCCATTACTGAGGACGGTTCCTATCATGAGTCGGTGTATCGCGCCTACGACAAACCTCATTACGTGCCGCTGAGTCGGTACTCCTTCGACACGGTGGAAATCCTTTTAACCACCGATACGGGCACAAACATCTCATTCACTTCAGGGACTTCAGTGCTGACGTTACATTTTCGAATTTGGCGGAGATCAGACCTAGAATAATGAAATACGTGGGGCTACGTCGAAATCCCAGACTGTACGAAGACTTCTACTGTAATAAAGCTGGACATGGCATGCCGGTCTTTGTGGGTGGTTGGAATCAGAGAGGTCGTGGCATCGGCAGTTTCTTCAGTGGACTCGGTCGCACGATTCTATCCTGGCTAAAGGGTGGTAAGGCTCTACTCAGGTCTCGGGACGGGTCTGAGGGTGGCCCAAGATGCTTTGGCTGGTAGAAATGTTGGGGATTCCTTCAAAGAGCATGCCAAGCAAGCCGGTCAGCGTCTACTGCAAGGAGCTGTCAACCACGTTAGCCAATCAGGTAGCGGTATTAGGAGAAAGAGACGTGCAGCGCCACCTGGGGAGCCCAGTAAACGTATAAAACTGACCCCCACATATCGTCGATCTCATAAGAAGAACAGCAGCACTCGGATATCTTTGCATAATGGCTCTGATTCATCCTCATTCCTGCGTGTGTCTTCATTCTGGTCTGGATATATTTAGTTCTCATGCAGACCGCCGTAGAAAAGGGACAGTTTCTGGAGATACACCCTTTAGCATCGCTAGCCCCCGGTGCACCTATAGAATTTGCCATCTCTGGTGCCAGTGAAGAGTATCTGGATCTGTTTAACATTTTCTTACACGTCAGAGCTAAAGCCACACTACCCAACGGTGACAAACTACGACCCACGGCCGACGTCGCACCTGTCAACTATTACCTGCACATTCTATTTTCTCAAGTGGACGTCTCACTCAACGACACGATAATCACCCCTAGTGAAAATGCCTATCCGTATAGAGCCTACTTGGAAGCGACGTTGAACCATGGCGAAGAAGCCAAAAAGAGTCATCTCTCAGCCGCCCTCTATTACTATGACACGGCTAAATTCCTCGATGACACGCAAGGCTAAAACAACAAGGGGCTGAGAACAAGACGTCAACTAGCCAGTGAGAGTCAAGAAATAGATATGTTGGGTCGACTACACGCCGACATTTTTGTGCAAAATCGCTACATGATAAGCGTTGTGGATGTGAAAATTAAGCTGACGCCGTCCAAGGCCACCTTTAACCTCTTGACCCCCGACGGGGCGCTTGGTTATTCATCTATTATAACCCATGCCACGCTGGTAGTTCGTAAAGTTAGATTGAATCCGGCCATCGCGCTCGCCCACGAGAAAGCCTTGATGAGAGCCAATATTATAACAGAGTAGCCTTGCTACAGGGGAATCAAAAGTGGCGTGCAATGGGAAGATTAGTATAAGCACGCTTGGGCACATCACTAAGGGGTAAGGGGTAGGTAGGGCTCGTCGTACTATGACGAGCCACATGGAAACAAAGGCAGTTTGGGATTGTTCCATCGTCAGAGAAGGATGCTTGTTAACATCTGGTCTGACACTTATTGATTTTGCCAATAACGTTTGTACGATGTATCACTGATTAAACTGAATTAAGAATATTCGGCCTTGGACTGAAGTTTGTCCCTGTTGCTTTACTTTCACGAGCTACTGTTACACATCAGAAATGGTGCCTATGACTTAGGATTTCTGCTCGGGTTGTCGCGGCCAAGCAAAGTGTTCTCCAAACTTACACATCAACTTGATCAGCTTGTACGGATGCACAATTGGGAACTTATAAAGAACAGACGCCATGAACTTTGTTGTCAACTGCCCATGCAAGGGTGAAGAGTTGGCGTAAAATTTCAATCAGTCGCTTTTGAAGGCCGCTCAAAGTCAAACTTCATTTCAAGTCAGTCGCTTTTGAAGGCCGCTCAAGTTTGAGTTCGTTTCAAATCAGTCATTTTTGAAGGCCACTCAAAGTCAAACTTCATTTCAAGTCAGTCGCTTTTGAAGGCCGCTCAATGTCAAACAGCATTTCAAGTCAAACGTTTTCGAATGCCGCTCCGGACTGAAGAAGTTCATCCACTCAGTCGTTTTTTTATGTCGCTCAAGGCTGAAGAAATTGCAAATCGCTTTCTACTAACCGCCCAAGGGTAAAGACAATTTCAAATCGCTTTCTACCAACCGCCCAAAGGTAAGGACAATTTCAAATCGCTCTCTACTAACTGCCCAAGGGTAAAGTTAATTTCAAATCGCCTTTACTAACCGCCCAAGGGGTGAAGTCAGAAGCCAGAAGCCATCAGCCAGAAGCCAGAGGCCAGAGGTCAGAGGTCAGAAGTCAGAGGCCAGAAGCCAACATAGTATGTTTTACGAAGCCGATATGTAACTGAAGCAAACACTACTGTCGTTGAGAAGTTTACGGGACCTGCGAGTTTGAAGAACATTTGACGTTAGTCGGAACTTACAGACTTTCTGACAGGCTGAATGATGTAAAATTAATGGTAAAAATTTGTTTTTATTATAAATGTGATTATATTACTATAATTAAGTACTATAATTGATTGAAGTTAATTAATATAGTTAACAAAGATAGTAAAATGGCACAGGATGAAGCTTCCTTGACGCAGGTTCTGGGTGGAGTAGGTAGAGCCATATCTAAGTTGGACACAGCCTTGAAACAACAGAGCATAGGTATTGATATTGAGAAATTCAGTGGCCAGGCAAGATATTTAAAAAAAAAATGGATTATAGCCATCGAGAAACACGCTTTTTTGGTAGGAGCCACAGATGAAGAGAAGAAAAAAATTTGCTTACCAGACAAGTGTAACGCCAGTGGATCACATTAGGAGACAATTAGAAGTAGGAATAGATGAGACTTGGGAACATTTTAAGGATGATTTAGCACATAAATACGCAGAGATCACAGATCCCCAACATGCATTTTCAGTATTGAGACAGTCTAGACAAGACAATGGAGAAAGCGTTCAGTTGTATAGTGATAGGCTAATTAATCTAGCTAAAGAGGCGTTTTTAGGACAGAATGTACAAGGTGAAGAGGTAGAAAGGATGCTGGTTGGAATATTCGTGGATGGAATGAAGTCGGATGGACTGAAATTCAAGTTAATGAGGGAAAATCCAGCTATGTTATCACAGGCTGTGGATATAGCCATACAAGAAGAAAGTTTGAGAAGGAGATTTAGATTAAGGGTAGGAAGAGAAATAGGAAGCAATAGAGAAGACAGAATAGAGGAACCTATGGAAATAGGACAAGCAAGGTATGGATGGAGAAGACGGAGAGAAATACAGACACTGCAGGAAAATAATGAAAGTACTCACGATAGAGGAAGACAAATGAGAAAACCTATAAGAGAGACACTAGGTAGTACAAATATGGTATGTTGGAATTGTGGACAGAAGGGACACCGTTATAGATTTTGTAGTAACCGACGCGCTAAGGTTAGTGCACAGGATAGAAGTGTTAATAATAGACCAAATAGAAATTTTGGAGAAATGCAGAGGAATTTTGCAAGTCCAGGAGGTCAGGGAAACTGGCATCCCACTTACTGAATAGGGCCCGCGGTAGGAGGGAAAATAAAAAGGTCCCAAGAATTAATGAATATGTCAATTACCCAAATGACAAGTATATGAGAAATAGAGAATATAGAAAATGGCCTCATCTTGGGGAGATAAAACAGTTCTCAGTGAATATGACTGATCCCAGTTCATGCATAATAGAAATAGGAAAATTTAGAATTAGAACATTGATTGATTCAGAAGCTCAAGTCAACGTGATCAAGGAAAAATTCTTATACCGCATATTAAAGAATTTCAGAATATTCAGGAATCAGGACACCCTCCACTCTGTTACCGGACAATATTTAGAGGTGGTCGGTCAAACAATGATAAATTTCAAACTAGGTGGAATTAATGTAAGACACCTTTTCCACGTAGTTAAAGATTTAAGTAGGAACATGATCCTAGGTAGGGATTTCTTACTGAAAAATGGTGTAAGACTTTATTTTGATTTACATAAGTTGTGATTCCAAGATGTTTATGTAGATTTAGAGGAGGATATGCACGTATCGGCACTGGTCAGAGTAAAAACGTCCATGACCTTAACACCACAGACGGTCAATCTGATACAGGCAAATATGAAAAAACAATCCTTATTTTTCGATGGGACAAACAGTTACAATAACAGAGTTGGAAAAAGAGATAATAGATGAACCTGGTTTAGACGTCAAAGATGGAATAATGACACTAGACAAACACCTTAGTTTTCCAGTGATGGTTATTAACAACACAGGGAAGGAGATCAAATTGTACAGAGGGTGTAAACGCCAAAGTAGCACATGATCCTAATAGCATATTAACAACAGAAAGAGAAGAAATGTCGAGAAATAACTATCCAGAAACCCCCATTAAAAGAATCAATACTAGAAATAAACGTAGTTGGAAATTACAGAATGATGAATTGATCCGTGCATTCAGAAAACACCCATTTCAAGTACATTCAGTAGACAAAGCAACGTCACTCTCGAAGAGAGAACAAGAATTATTATCGCAATTAAAGGCACCACAAGAGTATAAGAAAATATTGGAAGAATTAGTGAGAGAAAACCAGGATGTTTTTGCTATTAATGACTTGGAGCTGGGTAGGACCAAAACAGTTACAATGGAAATAGACACGGGAAATCACCCACCAATCAGTTTGAAACCATATAGAACTCCTTTAAGGAATACAGAAATTGTAGAAAAAGCTATAGAAGATATGCTAAAAGCAGGAATAATAACAAGATCAAAATCAGAATTGTCGTCGCCGATAGTAATTGTCACCAAAAAGGACGGTTCTCATAGGTTCTGTTGTGACTACAGGGCCCTAAACAAAATTACTAAAAATGTAGCTTATCCATTGCCGGTGATTGACGATATATTGGGTTTACTTAATGGTTCAACCTTCTTTACTACGTTAGACGCAAGGTCAGGATTTTGGTGTATCCCTATGTCACCTGATGCTCAGAAGAAAAGTGCTTTCTGTACTCATGCAGGGTCTTACGAATTTTTACGAATGCCATTTGGCGTACGGACAGCTCCTTCTCATTATATGTTATTAATAAATCAAGTATTAGAAGGCATGCAAAAGTTCGCATTGGCATACATAGATTACATTTTGATCTACACAGCAGGAGATGTACAAGACCATCTGAAACATGTAAAATTAGTATTTGATAGGCTAAGATTTCACGAAGTTAAACTGAAACTGAGTAAATGTGAGTTTCTAGAAACAGAAACTAAGTACTTGGGGTACATCATCGATAGAGAAGGAATTAAACCAGATCAGGATAAAGTGAAAGTCATTAGAGATTTACCTTCTCCGACCAACGTGAAGGGAGGTTAGAGCTTTTGTGGGTATATGTGGGTACTATCGTCGTTTCATCCCAAATTTCGCATAAATAGCAGAACCCATCATAAACCTGACTTGCAAATACGCAAGATTTAAATGGAATGAAGATTGTCAGAAAGCATTTGATTTTTTGAAAAATAGTTTAACAATAGTTCCATTACTGGCACATCCAGATCTAGACAAACAATTGATTTTATTTACAGATGCTTCAGATAATGCCATAGGAGCATGTTTAACGCAACCACATGAAGGCGAAAATTCAGGAATACCAGGAGTTAGGAACGAAAGACCAATCTACTTTTTGTCACACAAACTTAGTAAATCTAAAAAAAAAGTGATCGACAGTGGAAAAAGAAGCCTACGCTATCCACTATGCGCTACAGAAATTAAATTATTACTTACATAACGCCAATGTCATTATTAAAACTGATCACATGCCATTAATATCTTTACTAGAGGCTTTAGTACAGAACAGGAAAATACAAACATGGGCGCTTAATTTGCAAGGTTATAACGCAAAAGTAGAATACATATCAGGTAAGGAAAACACCTGTGCCGATTTATTATCCAGAATCCCGTATCCAGAGATATCTGAGAATACTGAAGATGAGAGTGAACCCGAGATAGATGACCAAAACTGGGAAGTAAACATACTACATTCTGACAAATTAAATAGAGAAAATTTTGGAAGTTCACAGACAGAATAAGATTCTGAACCATTAGCGGAAGAACCACAGTTACTACATTTTAATATGAAAAATGAACAAGAAATTGACCCAAAAGTAATAGAAATTAAGCAAAAGTTGAAAGAAACAGGTGAAAACACTTTCAAAAAGAATTTTATAGAGTTGCAGGAAGACGGGCAGTTATATTACATGAAGTAATGAGGAAGTACATTCCGAAACAATTAGAAATCAAGATTTTGAAGGCATATCATGACGAAAATTGTCATCTTGGCCGTGACAAATTGTTCAAATCCCTTAAGAATAAGTATTATTGGCCAAATATGTTTAAGAGCGTTTATAAGTACGTTGACGCCTGTGAGAAATGCAAATTAAGACATATGAAAGTAATCAAATGTCCCCTGCAGGAGACTGATATTCCCCAATTTCCCATGCAAAAGATAAGTTTAGATATCTCAGGTTAGCATCCTAGGACGCTCTCCGGGAATATATATCTACTACATATAGTGGATTGCTATAGTCTATGGCCAGACGTTTATCCTGTCCCAGATAAGAGTGCTGATTCCATTATTAACATCTTTCTACAAGAGTATATACCACGATTTAGTTGCCCACAGACAATCCTCACAGATAATGGAAAAGAATTTGTGAACAGGAAGTTTGAGAAATTATTACAAGATCTGAATATTGTCCACATAAAAACTTCTTATTATAGACCTTCCTCTAATGCGAAAAATGTGAGACTTATGTAAGGTGTTTAGAAGAAAAATCATTTTATACCACTGTGTTTGATGAAATACAATAGCAGTAAATTACAGATGAATGTGGTAATTAGAGCAGGTTAGTGGATAGCCTGGATAAGATTTGTTATGTTTTTCTTTAGGGAGTAGACAATTGGTTATGAGTCCAAAAAAGATACTCATAATAAGTAAATAGGTTTTAATCGAATATGAATTTTCGACGCATTATGTATATTATGTTATATTATTTTAATTAAGGTTAGGGAATATGGGTATCAATACATATTAATGAGCTCTATAGTAAATAGACATTTTCGGGTGGTTTTCGCATTACGGGGATACCATGGTTAACGGGATACATATTGTCTAGTTGCCATTCAATTTTAGGGTATGACTTGTCGTGTTTTCCTTCTTTTACGTGTAAATTATCGGATCGTAAAAGTGACCGGTAATGTTGGATGACATTAAGTAATTTTGTCTTGATTTAAATTGATGCTTGTTTTATTATGTATATTATGTCGGGGATAAAACCATGTATGTCAATTTGGGGGGAAAGCGTTTTGTTTTGAAATGTTTGGTTTAATGACTCATAATTTGTAGTTTCAGTTATTTTGACTTGTTGAAAATCAGTATATTAAGTTGATGATGGTTAAGACTTGTTTAAAAAACTGTTATTATTTTGCTCTGAGTAAAGACTGGGCCTTATTGAATAAGTAATAGGATCCTTCGTTCAGATAATAATAGTCAAACGACTTTAGACTATAAAGAGAGACATATTCGCATTGTTAGTAGTGGTAAATTTAGATTAACATGGAGTGAGGGCCAGGTTTGAAAGCTTAGTTTAACTGGGGTGTGGCCAGAGATGGGGCTGTAGATATCAGCACATATCATAATGGTCCAGAACGATGAATGCCAGAGATGCTTATAATAGGATGTGGGGGTTGTAATAGGTGCTGCGCTAGTCAGCGTTAATAGAAAAACATGGATTGAATGCCATGTTTGGATTGTGGGAGAGATTGGTTGAACTTAGAAATAAGGCTGTGGTTATCAGCATAAAACATATAAAAGGAAGTATGTAACATATGCGGGAATATGACCATATATATATAGGGTTGCGGTTATAATGATTGGGGAGAAATTAACGAACAGATAGTAAGTAAGCAACGTAAAGACGCTGTGGTTAACAGCATCATATGAGTAGAAGTAGAAATTATATGAACAGTAATATCCCTGATGAGACATGGATTGAAAACCATGGAGGCTAGTGAAGGCATGTTATAAGGATACAGATAACAAAGTATTTTAATTACTGGTTAAAGAACATATCATTTTTCATAGATTATATGGTTTCTATAAGGTTTGTTTTTGAAAAACTTTATTTTATAAAGTTTTTGAATGTGCAAGGGAGGATAAATGGTACTATTTCTTGTTATCTTTTATTGGTGTGCACCATTTCTCTATCTGTCTATCCTGTGTTGTTTTAATTGTTACGAGAGAGTGATAACTTGCATTTTCTTAACACATATATGATCATGTTATTTGCGAATTTTGATACCGGTAATTTGGACAGGCTTACATGTCTTTTGTAATAATAAGGTTTAAGCGGATCGCTTGTGACCTTGTGGAAGAGAAGAAGAAGTATTTTGAAAAGGTACACATATATGCTGGGGTAGTATATTGAATAGAGGAAATAGCAGTTAGCTAAGACCATGTTTGGTTGAGAAGAGTCGTGTTTAGAACTTAGAGATTAATAGGAGAAATAGTGGATAAGGGGTTACTGGATTTTCATGAAGTGGGGTGAGCTGCTGGGGAATGGCTAGCGGATGGCTATACATAAGAGTTATTTTGAATATAGAGGTTGTGGGTTAAGAGAGATAAATAGGTTTTCAGACTTTTCGGGGGAAAGTCTTCGTGGGGTGAATAAGGTATTATAACAGAGTAGCCTTGCTACAGGGGAATAAAAAGTGGCGTGCAATTTGAAGATTAGTATAAGCACACTTGGGGACATCACTAAGGGGTAAGGGGTAGGTAGGGCTCGTCGTGCTATGACGAGCCACATGGAAACAAAGGCAGTTTGGGATTGTTACATCATCAGAGAAGGATGCTTGTTAACATCTGGTCTGACACTTATTGATTTTGGCAATAACGTTTGTACGATGTATCACTGATTAAACTGAATTAAGAATATTCGGCCTTGGACTGACGTTTGTCCCTGTTGCTTTACTTTCACGAGCTACTGTTACACCAACGCGAAATTCCCGTTCAAGCGTGTGGTGCTAAAAACATTAGCTATCCCCCAGGGTATGCTATCTCACACACAAGACAATCTGTTTATGAGTCAAACACCCACTCGCGTGGTTATTGGATTTGTTACATCAGCAGCTTTTAACGAATCCTACAGCTATAACCCGTATAATTATTAAACTTTTGGTTTGACGTATCTGAACGTAACCGTCGACGGTCGAGCTGCCACCAGCAAGCCCCTGACTATAGACTTTGAGCGCAACCAATACGTACGAGCGTGGAAAGCGTCGCACAAAGCACGAACTCCGTATCTCCAGCGACGACCCTCGGGAGTCTCCGAAAAATGCACTCGTGAAATGAAGAACGCGGCCCGGAATCGAACATACAACCTTTGGGGCCCGAGTGAGACGTCTTGACCACTTCACCACGGAGAATCCCGAGAGGGGTGCAATGTGTAATATTAGTAAAGACAGAGAATTTACAGAGGCACGGGGTAAATAATTTGTAAATTAACAGGAAAGTAGAAGGAATATATTTCTTACCTCATTTTTCATTTCCTTCTTGTTTCTTCATCTGATGCTGATGCTGTAATGTTTAGGGCCTGCAATTCGTCTGAATAGTTGGAGCAAAATATCCCAGTAAGTGTGTACATAGATTTAGGTCTGCGATCTGCTCAGACCTTAATCTATATCGGACGATTCCAGTAGGTTGATGATTGCTCTCGGTTGCATAACATTCAATTCATCCTTTCTCCAATAGTCCTCTTCCTCTTTCAACACATGGTCCTGACGTTTTTTCCAGTAACTGTTATCAATATTTAATAGCGCGGACAGACAGACTGACAGACAGACAGACAGACAGAAAGGTAGGTAGGTAGGTAGGTAGGTAGGCAGAAATGTAGGTGGGTGGCTGGCTGGCTGGCTGGCTGACTGGGTGGGTGGATGAGTCGGTCGGTCAGTCGGTTGGTCGGTGGGTGAGTGGGTGGGTCGGTGGGTCGGTCAGTCGGTGGGTGGGTGGGTGGGACGGCAGGCAGGCAGACAGACAGATAGATAGATAGATAGATAGATAGATAGATAGATAGATAACGGTCGGTCGGTGGATCGGTCGGTGGATCGGTCGGTGGGTCGGTCGGTGGGTCGGTCGGTCGGTGTCAACGTCCTAGATACCTAGGGAAATGAAACTTGGGTTCATACAGGCAACAAACTCCGTTCTGATACTATCTGACATAATTTATTTACAGTAAGCTGGCGAAGAATGGTTTTCGCAGCCAGCTACGTGGCGAACATGATCATAGGAGTTCACAACAAAGCCATCATTCATAATCAGTACAACAAACTCTATCATCTATCTATTTAGCGAGTTACACTCCTAAATACACTTGTGTTCATTCTATCAAGTCCCCCTTAAGTTAAGCCCTGTAGCTTGTTCGATGTCCAGTCGGCGTCTGCCCTCTAACGTGTCTCGGACACGGGCTGTAACTCTCCTCGAGCTTCTCGTGGAACAGGTCCTGGCACGCGGTCAGCGTGTCCACGGAGCTGTAGGCGAACTGACCTATGCTTCTCGAAGGCTCTAGATTGCTCGAGCATTCGAGTGTGTCTCCCTTGTATTGGGGTTATGTCCCTTCTCGAGTTCCCTCCTATCTTTATGTTCCTACCGACTCTATGTGAGACTCTGACAGGGGTACCCCTCCCCCGCTTCTATGGGTTAGTATATGGTAATTAGTCTGCACTAATTCTGTCATAGTATCACATGAAGTTGGTGTTTGGTAGTTTCGTGGATGGGAACCTGGCCATCTATATATTTGCACTATTAACTCATGTATTTCCCCGTACAACAATCCAGGGTGATTGCTGAAGAGCTCATATCTCTTCCATATCCTTAAACATGCTTATCCGACCGAAGTTCCCTGACGCTTCTAGTTGTATCTGCAACCGCGCCCTTCTCGAGTATCCATATGATACCAGGATATTAAACTCTGTGTTAGAGAGGTTTAACAAGACAAATTGTCTTGGCTTATTTAAGAACACTTGCAATTCTTGTCCTGAATGTGTATTTTGATACAGTTTTACTTCAGTATGTTTTATAGAGCTTAATATATATATATATATATATATATATATATATATATATATATATATATATATATATATATATATATATATATATATATATATGCACTCTTGTTTTCTCCCAGGTAACTACTCATGTTCCTGATTGCCTGTTAATGTGTTTACTGCTTTGTTACTTGCTCTAATAAAATGTGTGTGATTTAATTGTTAGTGTTTAGTTTTATGAGTATGTCCTACCTAATGTCTAACGTGTGTGCTACCTGTGTGTATGTGGTGTGTAGTACATCTCTAAGTGTCACGAGCTGGAATATCCCTTGTCATGAATTACGTCATCTGTGTAACGCATGCACAGGGTATTCAAACAGTGATTCTTAGAGTGAACCTATTTTATCTAACGCTAAACATGTATACACAATTTTAGACAAGTGTTACATTTTACACTCAAAACGCAGACAAATTAAAATAAATACTTTTTGCGTACAATTTGCCCGCTCAGTATATCGTTCTCTCATTTAATTCATTCACTCTCTGATTCGCACACCTTTCATTCAATATAATAATTTGTTAAAATATACAAATTAAGGTGAGGTAAATGTTGTCGCCCTTAGAAAAAGGAAACTGGCGATATGCTATATTCAAAGCGTCAAGTACTATCTGTACTGGTGATAAGAAATGGTTTATAAGTTCAATTGCAACAATTGTATTAAGAGAAAGTTTTAACTATGAATGAAAATATTTGTGACATATTATGATAGAAAATGTACAATTTACATGTTCACATATTTTATGTATATAACAAAGCACAAATGTAATACATATTTAACTAATAACATTAAATTAATTAACTCCAACGACGATCTGTGTGTTGTCGTTCTTTAGTCCGTGTGTTGTTCCAATAATATTTACAGTTCGTAGGTAACGTTTTGGTGTCACATTCTTGTGTTGTCTCTCATATGTCGTAATAGTCATAGTATATCGCTGCTTGTATGTGCGATGTTCTGTTCCGTTAGTTTGCGAAGTTAATTGACATCACGCGTATGCACAGTTATTAATATTCGCATGGTAACTTTCAGTTCTGTGATTGATGAAATAACTTCACAAATGTTAATCTCCACAGTTCGGAATGTTTTTGATGTACTGCTAATTGTCACTGTGGCTCAATATAGTTAACGGTTCTCAAAGTTTCATGTCTGTGATAGCTATAAGTAGAGTATTAAATCAGCTGTCGACACTTCCAAATTAAAGTTCTACAGTAAGTGTAGAGGTACACTCTTTTATGCAACAGACTAAAATATCACAGCTTATCATATGGCCACTAATTAATGTAAATAGTGTTAATCTGCTGGTGCATTGGTTAATCGTGATACTATGTTGGCAATTACATTATCCGTGCCTTCTTTAATTACCAGCAGTGGCACCTGATCCGTCAAGACAACGAAATGGGAACCCAAGAGGAACTTAGATAAACGACTAACACAAAAAACCAAACTTAGTGCCTCCAATTCAGCTGTCGAATACTTGATTTCCGCTGTTTTCAGTTTACGGCTGACATACAGGATTGGGTATCTCACGTCTTCGTATTCCTGCATCAGACATCCTCCAATGGCGATCGCACTTGCATCTGTAGTTAATATAAATGGTAAATCTATGTTTGGTAATCTCAATATGGGTGGATTCGAAAAAATGGTTTTCAATTTGCACATTGCATCCTCTAAACGGATACTCTTACAATTGCACAAACTACATAATTGTATAGGTATCGATGTAAAAATAAGTCTACATAATGTAAGAGTGAAAATAAATTTACTATAGGCATATCTCAAAGCTATATGAAAAATTTTGCACCACCAGGAGTTAATGAACTGTAGCATGGTTTTTGCTCTTTGAATTTGGCGCAATATTGATTGATATCTAAATGAGATGGTAAATATAATGGAAAATATGTTTGTTATCCGGATGGTGTTGAAAGATACATTTTGAAAGGTACGTAATGTTGGTTGAAGTTGGGTTAACAGCAAAAGTAGCAAGAGTGTCAGTGATTTGTCTTTGTTCATTCTACTGCTTGGTGAATGTGATTGTTTATTTTTGTTGGTTGAGGTGTGTGTTTCAAAGAAATTGTATTTATCTGGTAAATAGGTGGATGGTGAATTAAAAATGGTAGTCTTTGTGCTGATGGATTTAGATCCGCATCGTTTGGTGTTTTTGTTCCTGCGATAAAGCAGTTTGTTTGTATGCAAACGTTTCTGACTTTGATTTTGTGTGAAGTCACTTGTTTGTGTTTGTTTATTTGCATACTGTTTGTTTGCATGAATGTTGCATGATGATGTTATTTCTGTATCTGTATTCTTCTTCTTCTTTCGTTCGCCTGAAACATGTCTATAACTGCAATGTCGTCTCTTGTATGAATCTAACAGTCTTTTTTAGTTCATTAAGCGGTCCATAGAGTTTATCTTCCACTGTTGTCTCTCTAGGCCAGAAGGTTCGCCTGGATATGTTGTAGTTTGGGCAATCCTGGAGTATGTGCTCTGCTGTCTGCGACGCCAAACCACATGTGCACATGGCTGAGTCACCAATCTTCGATTTTGTATACAAGTGGTTGCGTAATCTATTGTGTCCTGTTCTGAGGCGCAGAAGAATGACCTGTGCTGGTCTGTCCATAACGTGGTAGTCGTCTTGAGTAAGGTTTGGTGGCGTTCTGATTGATTTGATCATTCTTTTCTTTTGGTGGTATGTAATAGGCACATCAGGTTGTTCTTCTGTTGCTCCTTCCTTAGCCAATCGATCAACTCTGTCGTTTCCGGGGACTCCACAGTGGGATGGTATCCACTATTGGTGATCTTACGCTGACTGCTAAGTTCAGAAAGTAGTGTCATCAGAACTGGCAATTTCCCAGACAGGAGCGCCTCTATTACGTATTTTGCATCTGTCAATATCACTGCAGGTTGTGTACCATGGCTGGTATTTTGTAATTTTTCTGTGGCTATCTTGATTGCCTCAATTTCAGCATCATAGTTATGGCAGTACTTTCCTGTTGGAATTCTGGCCGTGTCTCTAGTATTATTTGGGTATTCTATGTACACTCCCGCTCCTCCATTTCGAATAGCATTTTGTGCTGACCCATCTGTGTAGACTCGGATCCAGAGGTCATGTGGGTATTCATCATCAAGGAAGCTGAGAGTTGCTGTTCTGCGCTGTACACTGTTCTGTTCTTCCTTGTCCAATATTCCTCTAACTTTTGACTGGATTTGTAGCGATATTCTATATTCATCTTTCCACGGGGTTTGTTCTGGAATAGTTGTCAGGGGGATACCAACTGTGGGAAGATCGATGGATTCTCTGCAGAGTTGTTTGGCCTGGTGGATGAAACTACTTCTTTTCAACCGCCCCATAGCTAAGTTTTCAAATCGGTTCTTCATAGGGTGGCCTGGCAAGCTGAGAAACTTTTCTGCTTGTATTAATGTTTTTATATCTCTGCGTTCTCTTAAAGCTTGTGTCCTCCCCATTTTCTCCATTGCTACTATAGGGGTTGATCTCATCCCTCCTGTGATGACTCTAAGAGCTTGATTTTGCACCTTGTCCAGCTCCTGCAATGTAGTTTTTTATGCTGAACACCACGCAGTTGACCCGTATTCCAAGTGTGGTCGTATGCTCTGTTGATAAACTTTGCCAAGTATTTTCCCACTGGCTCCTCACGTGGTTCCAGTTAGCTTTCTCAGGATGGCGATTTTCCTTCTGGCCTTTGCTACTGCTTTTTTGATGTGTTTTCTCCATGTCAGCCTGTCGTCGAATGTTACACCAAGGTATGTTGGTTCCTTATCTTCTCTTAGGGATGTTCCATTTATCTGAATGCTCCCTGCCTTTTGTTTCGGAGAAAGGGTAAATAGAGTGGTGCTGCACTTGTCAGTGTTTATGCTGATACACCATCTATCCGCCCATGCAACAAATTTATCTACAGCTCTCTGTAGAAATATGGTGGCCACTGATGCATGTTTATTTGCGCTCCACAAAACTGTATAACTTTCTGTATCTGTATAACTTTCTGCAGCTTTATGTGTTGTTTCTGTTTTCGTTTTATGTGTCCTTGATCGATGATAAATTTGCGATGAACACATATGATGACACTTGTTTGATAATAATACTTCTTTGTCACTAGTAGTGTCCCTTGGATATCTTTGTATTCCTTGGTTATGTTTCTTGGATTTAATGCCGTAATTGTTTCTAGTTCTGAGAGAACCAAATTGTTTTGACTCATAAAGTTGGAACTTATGAGTTCTCTCAGTTGTTGGTTTGGTAACTGCGGTTTTGTCTTCACGAGAAACTGTCTGTAATGTGAAGTTGTCTTCATTGTCTTGTGTAGTAGTGTCGTTAAGACGTACTGTCGTTGCTGTGCTTTTGTCATTGTTGTTTGTCAGATAATATGATTTCGGTTGAGAGTATTTTAAAGAAGTCGAGTCGGTTTGTAATGACTCGTCAAGCTGTTTGTCATGATTAAGAAGAGTTGTTGCTATTGTGTTGTTGACTTCGTCGTTTCCGTTATTACGAGAATGTGTCGTTAAAGTAGAATGTTAATGTCGTTATTGTCCCTTGTTATCTCTGTTTGGTTGTTTATGTGGGTTTTGTGAGTCATTTGTCTTGTCACTATATTAGCGTATTCTGTCTGTTGTTGCACATTTACAGGTTCACAATTTTGCGTTTCGGTGGCATCCTCAATTCGAGGTTTTATGCTGATATTGTCATTGAAAGATTCGACCGCCCCTGTGTTATGCACCTCTGTGAATTCGTTTCGAATTCCGTCATCGGTGGTCTTCCTTGTGTTTTTGGCAGTTTGAGACATGCAAATGTGTTCTTTAGTTCTGGAATCACTGTTTGCTTTCTGGGTGCAGTTTTTCTGTTCCCATTCTCTGATTTCTTCTTCAGAACAGGATCTTATATTAGGAAGATTTCCAAGAATAATATCAGCGGAAGGATCTTCTTGTCCTGACAGAAAAGGTGTCTGAATTTCGGCCAGTGCTAGGGGGTATCTTTCGATGGTGCCTGCGAATGTGCGACATGTCACGTAGTTGTGTGTGTAGTCTTTGTCATTAATTAATGTTCTTTTAATTCCACAAAGAGTCGCTCCGCTATCACGCATTATTGTACATAGTTAGTTATTAACAAACCCTTTCACAACTTTTAACTTGCCTTTTGATGTTAAGGCTGCGTTGGCTATTTCGTTGGATATACAAATTGTATGGCCACATTCCAAGGTGGTATCCAACTGAAATTTTCTGCACGTATTACAGGTGTTGTTATTGATGGTGTTAATGATTTCTACCGTATTACTTGACTCACTCGCACTTTCATTCTGGATGTCATCTTCATTCAGTTCTTAAATTTCTTCATCCGTAGATGTATCTATTAATGATGCATTGGCCTGCTTCATCATCTTGCGACCGTCGCAACGTCCTGAATAATGCCCGTAAGCTAGACAAAAGTAGCATTTGACCGCTCTCTTATACGCGTTTCTTTTTTTCTTTTCTTTTTTTTTTCCACCATCATTTGAAGGTGATGTGGATACGTTGGTGATTTATCACAAATTGCGTACTGTTCGTGGGTCAAATGACAGTATTGAAACAGGACTGGTTTTGTAAATTTAGAGCGTTGTTTGAACCTATTCTCATTTGGTTTTGAATATTTTGTGTTTGTGACAGCTGCTGTTTCAATTCTGACTCATATTTAGCTGAAAAATATCACGGTTAGCTGTGAAATATGCACTACCTCTATTTTTGACTTCTTGAGTAGTCTTACAATCACTTTGTCTTAGAAATTTCGAGAAAGGATTTGGTATGGTGTTCATGATCTTATCAATTACTATTAAGTCTTTGAGTTTATCATAGTTGTTATTTGTTTTCGCTGAGGTTATCCATTTTGTACAAATATCTTGGACTGTAGACACGTAGTCTATGAACGTTTGGTTAGGTGATGGTGCTAATTTTGAAAACTGCAACTGATAGCCTGCTGTGTCTAGTGAAAAATGTTGTGGTATTCTTTGTTTTAAATAGTCATAATCTTTCCTCATGTCTTGTGGAATTGTTTCTATCACTTTTAAGGGCTCTAATGCTAAATTTCTCATCAAAATAAACGCCCAATCGACCTTTGAAACGTTATGGTATGACATCAAACACTCGAAGTTCTCTAAGTATGCACTTATGGAATCCCCGGAGCAAAAAGTTTTGACTAAGCCTTTATATTTGTTGTATTACTACTACAATATTACACTACATTATTTCCATAGTTAGGCTACTTGTGGTCTCAGCAAAAGCACCAGAGTCCTCCTTCACAATTCTCCCTCCGGCCTGAGCCGTATGGCCCATGAGTTTCTCACATGTTGGACGACCGACCCATCTGTGTAAATGACAGCATCACCGTCTAGCGAATTCTAGAAAAGGGAAAAACAAGTTAAAGAATGCAAGTATCTGGGCAGTTTGTTCACACAGGAAGGGAGACTTGGCAGAGAAATGAAATAGAAACAAGAATACAGAAAGCAAACAACATCAGCTATCAAGAAGCATCTATCCTTAAACATTCACATATTATCAGGCATCCAAAAAAGAAGTTGATAGATGCTGTTTTCGTCTCAACGCTATGTTAGCAGTGCCAGGCATGGACAGCCCTAGAAACACACAGGCATAAAATCACGTCATGTGAGATTAAATGCATTAAACACGCAGCTGGGCCGTTTAGCTTAAATTTGACGGTATGAGAGTCAATATATGGGAGTGTTCGTTAGAACGTATTGGTAGGAATGTACATATAAGCGCTTTGGAATAAATAGCACTGTATTGTCTTAATGTACAATTCGCATATGTAGTCGCTGTGTACTGTTTGTAATCAAATACATAAATGTGTTTGTTGTATAATGCAATCAATGGTTGAATTTCCTCTTCATTAGTAACAAAACTTCCTCTTTTTTTTTAATGTAGCATATCCCGTGCAGGACGTTGCAGTCAACACCAACATTTTTAGCTGCTGTGGGCAAGTTTTTACGTTCAGTAGATTGCCATTAATTTCTGAACGACCGGCTGCTATTCCAGTAGTTAGTACGTTATAACACAACGCGACACGGTCTGCTGCATAAATCGGTCGCGGCTGAATTTCGAACGCCTAGTATGTGGCTCACGAACCGCGTTCGCAAGCCTTTGGCCGTGGAAACCATACTGGTGCTACGGAGTTCGTGCACTGAGCAGAGATTCTCCGGACTCAGGCTTGAGTTAGGAGCAGAACGGAGCACATTGTTACACCCGTGTGTCGTGATGTTGACCCGTCGACTAAAACTAAACTAAAAAACTAAAACTAAACACGCAGCTGGAAAAGTAAGAAGTAACAGAGACACAAATGAGAAACTAAGAACAAAAGTGTAGATAACTGAGTTAATAACACGTTAAAGAATCAAATGGTCGGACATTTAGCTAGAATGGAATAAGATCAATCAGGGCAGTGGTGATGAGGGAGAAGTACCCACATATTATGAAGTAAGCCTCGCGAGGGAAGGGTGAAATTTACGAGGAAAATGCTGTTTCTGGCGGGTGAGGGTAAACTTCTTGACTCGTGGGAACGGTGAAAGTGGGTCGTGGCGGGAAACTTTTGGTGGCTGTGTGAAAAAAAAGTGGCGGGGCTGTGTGGGAAAATCTGTGAGCGTAGAAACGAATGTGGCGTGGTGGGTATATGGAAATAGTATAGGAAGAGGTGTATGGAGTTTGGGAGGAGTAAAAGTTGGTTATGTGTCGACTTGTTCGTTAGTCTCTACTTCTCTTTTCTGTGAGGGCCATGTGTTTAGTGGAGAATATATGACTTGTTCATAAATCTTAAATGTGTGATGATAAGAGGGTGGTTGGGTGTAGAGAGTGTGGGGCTCAAACCGTTGGTAGACCAAGTATTGGTGATGATCAAGAGGTGGTCGCGCGCAGAGAGTGTGGGCTCGAATCGGTGGTAGAACAACTATTGGTGTTGATCAAGAGATTGTCGCGTTCTGTGAGTGTGGGGCTCGAACCGTTGTTAGACCAATATCTACTGGTGATGATCAAGAGGTGGTCGCGTGTAGAGAGTGTTGGATTCGAACCGGTGGTAGGAAAACAACTATTGGTGATGATCAAGAGGTGGTCGTGTTTTGTGAGTCTGGGACTCGAGCAGGTGTTAGACCACCAACTATTGATGATGATCAAAGGGTGGTCACACAGTGGTCAATCAGTGGTCAAGTGGGTCAAATGAGGAAATTTTAGGGAAAAGTGGTTGCAATGATATGATGATGACCAAAGAGTGGTAATGCAGTGGTCAAGCAGTGGTCAATGGTCAAGTGAGGAAATTATAGCGGAAAGTAGGTGTAATGACACTGTGAGGATCAAGAGGTGGTCACGTATAGAGAGTGTAGGATTCGAACCGGTGGTAGGAAAATAACTATTGGTGATGATCAAGAGATTGTCGTGTTCTGTGAGTCTGGGACTCGAACAGGTGTTAGACCATCAACTATTGGTGATGATCAAACGGTGGTCACACAGTGGTCAACCAGTGGTCAAGTGGGTCAAATGAGGCAATTTTAGGGGAAAGTAGTTGCAATGATATGGTGATGATCGATGACGTGGTCAAGCAGTGGTCAAGCAGTAATCAAGCAGTGGTCAAGCAGTGGTCAAGTGAGGACATTTTAGCGGAAAGTAGGTGTAATGACATGGTGATGATCAAGAGATGGCAAATTAGTGATCAAGTAGTGGACAAGCAGTAGTTAAGTAGTGGTCAAGTGGTCGAGTGACACTTAAATTGTAGAGGACGACGTGCGTAAGACTGTGGTAGTGGTTAAAGTGATCGATGACGTGGTCAAGCAGTGGTCAAGCAGTGGTCAAGTGGTCGAGTGACCACTTAAATTGTAGAGGAGGATGTGCGTAAGACATCACAAGTACAGACACAGGAACACAAAGAAGCAAACACAACGACAACCACACACACACGTACAAACAAACAACCACACCCAAGCAACGACATACACCCATAAACAAACAAACACACCCAACTACAGACAATTCATACCATTACTACTGTCATCACAACTATACACAACCACAACCACAACCACAACCACACACACACACACACACACACACACACACACACACACACACTCACAATCACCCATACACACTTGATACACACAAATACAAACCCGAACAGTGACAAATACACACACAGACATCACGAGTGCAGACACACACACAAGTACAGTACTACAGAGACATCACACGTGTTGTGTTGTTTGTCCATCAAGAATGATGATGACCATTCATTTCATCCAGTGGGGTTGAAGGTATGGAGCTGTGGGTTCTAAGATGGCTGATAAGGCCTATTTTGGCTCGAAATGTTCTTTGACAATGTGGGCAAGGAATGCTTGACGTTTCTGGAGGAGGATTTCCTGCAGTGGTTTTTCTGTCCTGCCTTTTCTTCACAGCTCTTGCAGTTCTGGTTGCCTCACATATGACTGCACCCTTGCGTAATGATGCACGCCACGAATTTCGGTCTCTGGCTGCAGCCTCCCAGGTGTCATGATGAATTCCAAAAGCCTTCAGTGAAATTTACGGAGTGTCTTTAAAGCGTTTTCTTTGGCCACCTTGGAAGCTTTTACCACAACGCAGTTAGCTGTAAAAATTCGTTTAGGGAGCCTGTGATCTGGCATGCGAGTCAAGTGACCAGCCCAGCGAATCTGATTCTTCATCAGTAGAGTGTGGATACTGGGCATGGATGCTCTTTCTAGGACTTCAGTATCTGGAATATGGTCTTGCCATTTAATCTTCAGTAGCTTCCTTAGGCAGACTGTGTGGAAGTGGTTTAATTTCCTAGCGTGTTGCTGATAAACAGTCCAGGTTTCACAAGCATATAGCAGTGTGGATAATACAACTGCTTTGTAGACTTTTAGCTTTGTTTGCAGGCTTATTCCAGTTCTATCCCATACATTCTTGATCACAGTGCAGACATTCAAGTACAGACACATACACACGTACGGACAGGAACGCATACACTTCTACATACAGCAAATACAGATATCACAAGTACAGACACAGGTACACACGTACACACATGTACAAACAAACATCCACACCCAAGTACGACACAGATACACACCCATATACAAACAAACACACCCAACTACAGACAACTCATACCATTACTACTGTCATCACAACTATACACAAACACACACACACACACACACACACACACACACACACACACACACACACAAGTACAGACATTCAAGTACAGACATTCAAGTACAGACATACACAAGTACAGAGACATCACACGTACAGACATTCAAGTAAAGACACATACACATGTACAGACAGGAACGCATACACTTCTACATACAGACAAATACAGACATCACAAGTACAGAGACATCACGCGTACAGACATGCAGGTACAGACACAGGTAAACATACACCCACAGACAGTCACACATGTACAAACACTTGTACATACAGACATCACAAGTACAGACACAACCACACACCCATAAACACAAAGACACATACAAACACACCCACGTACACACACACACACACACACACACACACACACACGTACACAAATACAGAGACATCACACGTACAGACATTCAAGTACAGACACAGGTACACACCACACACGTACACACAAGTACAGACAACCCATACCATTACTACTGTCACAACAACAGCTATACACATGTACACGCGCACAAAAAGACAGACACAAGTAAACACACACAAATACAAAGACAGCCAACCACACACAAGTACAGACACAACCACCCATAGAAGCAAACACGTGATACATACTGAGATGTAAGTTTTATTTATGTATTTATTCAACTGTTGGTTGCAACCAAGTATAGAAATTACGCCATTCACCTTGGTGTCGCAGTATCCAAGGATGTAGTTTATCAGTCATATACGTGCCTACAGATGTAGCGAAGCTTCCCTCCAGGTCCTGGATATTCACGTCTGTATTGTAAGAATTATTAACCAGATGCTTACGCAGACGCATACCAAGTGTAAACAACATCATTATCCTCCCGTAGTTGATGACGTTATCGTCAAAGATTTCATCAGCGATCGAAACAAAGACCGGGAAAATGTGTTCGGGCTTGATACGGACTTCTAGTCTCGTGAATAACACATCTTGTTGGTTGGCTATGCGGCGTACTAACCGACACAAGCTCGAGTTATTGGTCTCTGTGGACTTGTAGGAACTAATAATAGTCAACGCCATAGTCACCAGCTCGCTGTGAACTTGTTTCAAGTCGGCCATTGCTTGTGTCATTATTATACCGATAGCCACTAGAGACCCACAGGCGTGCAGTTGGCGGTCAAATGGTCTAATACTATCACCCGACGCGTTATAAACATCAACCCGACTATGTAGCTGTTTATTAATACTCATGGATCCTAGGTGGAAACATCCTTTTACGGCAATGATTGCGGGCCCAACGGGGAGTGATAAACCGTCTGTGTCCAACGGTTCTTGGCCCATCTACCAGCCATGGCTCCCTTCCAGAGAAAATTATATGGTGCTACGGGGAATGGCAACCCATGTACGAAACTATGAAGGGTGTTCAATTTAACGAAGGTCTGCTGGATATGGAAAAATGGACAGGGGATAGATGTCGGTTAGTGGTGATAGATGATCTAATGTCCGAGACAGATGACAGAGTGACTAAATTATTTACTAAAGGCAGTCTCATCGCAACCTCAGTGTTATGTATATAGTACAGAACCTATTTGGTAAGAATAAAGAACAAAGAACTATCAGTCTGAATTCGCACTACCTAGTGGTGTTTAAGAATCCTCGAGACGGGTCTCAGATTACCAATCTGGGCAAACAGATGTACCCAGGACGTGTGTCATATGTCCAAGAGAGTTTTAAAGACGCGACATCGGCTCCACACGGGTATTTGTTATTCGACCTGCGACAGGAAACACCGGATCAGCTCCGCTTACGAAGTCATATAATCCCTGATCAGCATCAAGTCGTCTACGTCCCCAAATAACATGTCTAACCAACTTAAACGTAACGAGGGTATGTTACGCTTCTTGGGTCAGACCAACCCAGCCACTGTGAAGGCCGTAATGAAATCAGCTTCCCCGGATCTCGTCCAATCAATTTGCGATTGCTGTCACAACGTTTTAAAAGCTAATGTTCCCCTGATACCAGCTCAGAAGAAGCGTCTACAACGGCACAAAGACAGTCTGAGAGCACTCATGCATAAGAAATTATCGCTCAAGTAAAGGAAAGAGATCCTGCAACAAGGTGGTTTCATAGGCGCCTTACTAGGCCCCATACTAAATGTGTTGAAAAGCGTGGTGGGTTTGTAATGGCCAAGAAAATGATCTTGATCGATCCCCGGTTGCTAGGAAAAACCCTATCTACCACCCGACACACTAAATGATAGCCTACATGACTTGGATCATCAGATGCAACAAGTCCTGGAAACAGAAGATCTACCACCTCGTGACAAGGCCAGAGCGTATCAGCAAACACTACAGCGGTATTTGAATGACTCGAGCAGTAAAGAAACAAGCCTCTAGGACTAGCGGATATCAAGGAACAAAAACCCTAAGTCACCAGTGTAGCGGCTTCAGTAGTCGAGACACCTCTTCAACCAACACCTCTTCAACCAACATCTATTCGACCAACGCCGGCTAAAACTCAAGTAGTCGAGCCCAAAATAGTCGAGACTACACCACCTTACAAACTCAGGCGAAGCAAAAAGAAGAGTAGGATACCTACCCCAATTGGGAAAAATGGCCGCGCAAATAAGAAAGTATTACTATGACCCTAAAAAACCGGGAGCCTACGGTGGGGCCGCCGCCTTAAAATGAAATACCAACCTGAAGAAAATATAGAAATGGTTACGTCATCAGGATACCTACACGTTGCATAAACCGATCCGTCGCCGCTTTCAGAGACGGCAGACCATAACCGGTGGTATAAAGCAACAATTTCAAGCCGACTTGATAGATATGAGACTAGTACAAAGATACAATGATGGGTTGTCGTACCTAGTGACTTGCATCGATGTGTTTAGTAAATATGCTTGGGCCATCCCGATCCAGAAGAAAACAGGGAAAGCTCTGGTGGTCGCTGTGAGTAAAATCTTTGCTGATAGCCAACCGATAAATTTTCAGAGCGATAAAGGTTCGGAATTCGTCAACGGATCTTCTTAAAATATCTGAAAGATCGAGGTGTGCACTTCTTTACCACCGAGAATGAAGACGTGAAGGCGACGATAGTGGAAAGATTCAACCGGACCCTGAAAGAAAAAATGTGGCATTATTTCAGCAAGACCAATACACTGCGCTACGTCTACGTGATAGATAAATTGATCCAGAACTACAATGGTTCGTATCACAGAAGTATTCGCATGGCCCCTGTGCAAGTCAACTATTCTAATCATGAAGAGGTGTGGAAAAACTTGTATAAGCAGACATACACCTCGAATAAAGTGCATTTTACACCCGGGTACCTAGTCAGACTGGCTCAACCCACACAACCTTTTAAAAAAGGGTATATGCCATCGTGGACAGAAGAATTGTTTATCGTCAGTCACATAAACAAGACCAGTCCGATGACCTATGTGCTAAAAGACGATTCGGGACAGGAACTGCAAGGCTCATTCTACAGAGAAGAAATACAACTCGTTGGAGACAAGCAAGTGTATCGTATCGAAACAAGAAAGAGCCAGGAGAGTTGGTGTGAAAGAGTATTTAGTGAAGTGGTTTGGTTATCCCAATTCATTCAATAGTTGGATAGCTGACAAGAAACTAGCTAGTTATGGAGACTACTGGTGTGACCGAAGACAATGTGGAAACTATTGTGGTGCGCCCACAACCGACAGACGGGGAAAGAACTTCGATCTGATCTTTTTTTTTTTTTGGACAAAGAGTGCCGCGGCCAGAGATTATATTCATCTGTCAAATGGTGGTTATATATGCCGTAACCGCCGTGTCTTTGTTAAATCTGACTCAAGGCAGCGCAGACGAATCAGACGGCAAGCTGTGGGTAGCTCTAATCTACCTAATCCTAAATTAGAAAAACGATGAGTTTCTACGTGACTTTACCGAGCAATGCTGCACCAAAGGTATTTCCCAACAACCACCCAGGTCACTTTTTTGTCAAGTTGCCGCAGTCCATTGATGTAACGACCCAATACGAAGTGGGCCTGGCCGAGATTCAATTCCCCAATGCGTATTTTAATGGTTTGCCTGGGGAAATTAGGATCCAATACTTTCCACCTAAAGGTAGTGGTAGAGAACCTATAACGCTTTTATGTCCACCGGGTCCGTTCAGTGGACCTGAAACTTTCATCGAGGATTTAAATAAGTTGTGTGTAGAAACCCAAGTAGACGAGAAAGTAAACATCAAATTCTTTCTAGGTGCAACATGGAAAAAAGTCGGGATGAAAATATTTGAAAAAGGCGCCCAGGTTAAAATTAGTGACAGATTTGAAAATATGTTGGATTTTCATAGCTCGACTCTATCAGACGACAATGTCTTATTGTACGGTGATGTAGAATTAGAGATGGATAGCGAAGTTAAAAATATCTACGTCTATTCCGATCTCGTAGTCGCGAGACCATTTGGAGACGTCATAGTTCCTTTACTAAGGACTGTTCCTATATTGGACCGATTGTCACCTTCAGTGTTTCATCTTTACGATAAACCACATTATGTACCATTAAGTCGATTCTCCTTCGACACGGTGGAAATACTTTTAAATACCGATACGGGTAAAACACTCTCATTCAATGGTGGGACTTCAGTGCTAACTTTACATTTTCAAATCAGGAAACATTCAGACCTCGAATAGACTAAAATGAGTTTTTACGTGACACTACGCAGTAACGCCTCGTTACCAATATACCCGCAAAATAATGCCGGACATTTCTTTGTCAAGCTACCGCAAACTATTGAGCTCACCTCCCAGTATGAAGTTGGTTTGGTCGATATTCAGTTTCCAAACACCTATTTTAATATTTTGAAAGATGAGGTGTGGATAAAGTACTTTTCACCTCCAGACCTAGACGATTCACCGATGAAGATTACGCTGACGCCTGGTCTGTACAAATCAACAGAAAAACTAATTGCTGAATTGAATAGTTAAGGACCATGAGAGATTTATTAACAAACTGCAATAGTTGCGTCTCGACAATGTCTTGCAAGAACATAACCGAATGATGTTCTCTTATAACGATATCTCGAAAAAGGCTCGTTTCCGAGCAGGGGGCTGAAGTTAGACTTAGTGACAAGTTGGCAGAAATTTTACAATTCCCTCGACACATGTCACCGAGACTGAACTCAGTCTGTCTGGTGTGGGTGAAGTAGATTTAGACCAGGGCACGAAAAATATCTTCGTCTATTCCGACATTGTCACCTCGCGGGTGATTGGTGATGTGATGGTACCATTATTGCGGACACTACCTGTTCTAGACAGATCCACCACCTCTGTATTTAGGATGTACGACAAGCCACATTACGTACCCCTCAGTCGATTCTCCTTTTACACGATTGAACTTCTTATAACCGATGAGCAGGGGAAATCTATTCCATTTACAGGTGGAACTTCAGTAGTGACGTTACATTTTTGAACAACCAAAAGGGTTTGATCTGGGCTAAGCATGGTTAGGCACGTTCCAATCCAACGCAACCCCAAACTGTACGAGGACTATTTCTGAAATCAAGCCAGAAGTGGTCTCCCTGTTTTTGTGGGTGGTCGAAGTCAGCGAGGTCATGGAATTGGTAATTTGTTTAGTGGTCTTGGTCGTACAATTCTTCCTTGGTTGAAGACTGGTGGTAAAGCCCGATTGAGAGAAGGACTGGGGACGGGTTTGCAAGTGGCTCAAGATACCCTATCTGGTAGGAATGTTGGTGAGTCCTTCAAACAACAAGCCAGAGATGCTGGTCAACGATTACTCCAAGGCGCTGCTCAACACATCAACCAATCGGGAAGTGGGGTTAGGAAACGAAAACGAGCCGCCCCGCCAGGTCAGCCCAGTAAAAGAATAAAACCAGCAGTCAGAAAGCCATCGACTCATAAGACACATCACCACCAACCGGGATATTCGGATATTTTCTCATAATGACGTTAATTCATCCCAAGTCATGCTAGTGTCTGCATTTTGGTCTGGATCTGTTTAGCGTGCCTCCCACCCAGACGGCCATGGAAGAGGGACAGTTTGTGGAGATTCATCCGTTGGCCACGTTAGCTTATGGGGCACCCATCGAATTCTCCATCTCTGGTGTCGGAGAAGATTACATTGATTTGTTTAATACTTTTCTTCACGTGAGAGCCAAAGTTACACTGCCCAATGGCGACGACCTACCAAACACAGCCGAAGTCGGTCCTATAAATTATTATTTGCATAGTTTGTTTTCTCAAGTAGACGTGTCCCTGAACGACACTCTTATTTCACCGAGTGAAAATTCGTATCCGTACCGGGCGTACTTGGAAGCTCTTCTGAATTATGGCGAAGAGGCCAAAAAGAGTCATCTGACGTCAGCTCTATACTATCAAGATACTCCTTTGTATATGGCAGACACGAAGGGTGATACCAATAAAGGTCTAGCCAAAAGAAGATCTTTAGCCAGCTATAGTGTGGCTCTGGATATGATGGGGCGCCTACATTCCGACATTTTCAATCAGGACAGGTACATGTTGAATGGTGTCGATATTAAAATCAAACTAACCCCATCAAAATCCGTCTTTAATTTGATTGCCACGGATGTAAACGGTGGGTACAAAAGTGTCGTTACTTACGCCACCCTCTTGGTGAGGAAAGCTAAGTTAAATCCAGCTATATCTCTGGCTCATGAAAAGGCCTTATTGAGATCCAATGCCAAGTATCCTTTTAAAAGAGTCGTGGTAAAAACCTTTTCTATCCCGAAAGGTATGTTTTCCTACACAGAAGATAATATTTTCCTCAGCCAGACACCGACCCGGGTGGTGATCGGTTTAGCGAAGGCTTCCTGTTTCAACGGCGAGCTAAACACGAACTCCTTCATATTCAGTCATTATCAGTTAAACTATTTGAGCCTGATGGTAGATGGGCGTAGTGTTCCAGGCAAACCCTTAACCATGAATTATACCACGACTCAGTACATGCGAGCTTTCCATGGTACCAATTTGGCCCTCGGTCTGACCGGTAAGGCTGTCGGGAATAGTATCGATTTTCAAAGTTTTAGTCAAGGGTACACTCTCTACGCTTTTGATCCGACTCCCGGTATATTAGACGGGGAGCAGTTTAAATTGGCGAAATCTGGTCCACTGTCAATAGAATTAAAGTTTGACGTTATAACGGATGCACCTCTAAAAGTCGTCGTATACGCGGAACTCGACTCGGTCCTAGAAGTTTCCAAGACGAGACAAGTGCTAACAGATTACATAGCATAATGGATACCCAACAGCTAAAACAATTACTCATGGCTGATCTGATTGTTCGACGCCTTCCACTAGTCAACATATGCGCTAAGGACCAGTTGCCTAGACACATTGATAGAACACAACCGGCTGCTTTGATCGTCAATACTGACACCAGTGCTTACTCTGGTTCACATTGGATTGCCCTATATTTTGACGGTCTAGGTCAGATTGAATATTTCGATTCATTTGGCTTGCCACCATTACACACCGACATTATCCGCTTTATACGACGAAACTCCGACAGACCACCTGTGTACAACACCCGTATGTTACAAGACATTAATAACACCACTTGTGGTCTGTACGCCTTGTATTTCTTGTTGATGAAATGCCGCGGCGCGGGCATGTCACATATCCTGCAACTATTTGGACACAGACAACACGTGAACGATCGTCTCGTGTTTCGATTGGTTACTCCATGGTTAAAAAAGACAAGTCCAGACCTGTTTAAAACTAGATAAATTCATCGTTATAAACTGAGACGACCACTCGTCTTTTTGTGTCTACAACGATCAAGATGTCTACATCCAATGGAGTATTCAAGTCAAGACCTGTCGATATGCCCAGACAGCTAGCCAACAGTTTGAAAGCGGTGACACTTTCTCAAGACAGAAGAACGACGATACTCCGTCTAGACCAGTATTATGATTCTGATATGATGTATCCTTCCAATGTGGGAATTACACTTACGAAAGCAGAGTTTGAATCTCTCGTCTCGATGAAGGCTGACATTCTAGCTACTTTTGAGAAATCAAGTTATGGTGACAAAGCTACATACAAGCCAGACCAGTCTACGTGTACCGACAGACAAGACAGGCATCTGAAAGACCAGACATACTTCTACAATAACCAAGTCACTCTGATCCCTTTGGGTCGTAAACGAAGCCAGTTTTAAATGTACTTTGATGTCGTATACCAATAAAATCCATTTGAAAATGTTAGTTTTTTTTGTTTGTTTTTCATTTTGTCTCTCAGTTTTACTGTGTTTTTTTTTCGTTGTTCCATTGTATGGTTTTCTTGTCTATATGTGTGTTTGTGTGTCAGTGTTGATGTTTCTCCGAAAAGAAGTGGGCAACCCCGTGAAAGCTAGCCACTTGAAACAACCAACCAACAAACAATTTGGTTTCCATTTTTTTTTTTTATCACCACAATATATGTGGCGATATGTTCACAACATATTCAACAAAATAGTTTAGTGATATATCAGTGTCATAAGAAATATCATAATCAGTTACATACATGGCGTGTGGAAAAAAAAATTAACAATGTAGTTGGGTTGGTATGTCACCTAGACATCAATCTATCGGGAACTCGGGCATATGAAAGAGGTAAAAACATATGCCAGCTACTGTTTCTAGTGTATACTTGGTGTCTGTACGTTGTTGCACGGATTAGGAATGAATGTCATGTTCGTGTAATGTGTTGATAAAACCATCAAAGTCGTGTCTGTTATTTATTAGCGCTGGAAATTCTTAAACAAAAGAATTGTACAGAAGAACTGTTAAATGACGCATGATAGGATCTAAGATCTTGTGTTCCTCTATGTCTTAACACTAAATGAAAGCTAAAGTTTATTTTAAAGCGACTAATTTGGGCTTTGAAAATCTTATACAAGGTATATGTCCAGTCGATAGGCTTTTGTATCTCCGGGCTAATAAAGAATGTGTATGTCGATAAACACTTGTTAATCTTGTGATGTGTCTTGATAGCTTCCCAATTTTCTCTATATGTTTGTTGAATATCGGGTGGAAGGATGTGTAGTGTCTCTGTTTCCCCGGCTGCTAAGATGTCCGCTTCGTCGTCTATCAGTTGTTCAAGAATATTCTCGTCTGGTTGTATCTGACTATTAGTTGTGTTGGTTTCAGTTGGTGGTGTCATCGGGGTTGGTGGTGGTGTCGTCTCTGGCGTTGTAGTGTTTTCTTCTGCTGCATCCATAGGTGCCTGATGCTGTGCTTGTATGTGTCGTTGTAGCTTGTCTTGTCTATTGAAAAGTTGTCCACAGATATGACATAAGTCTGGTTGATCTTTCGTACCGTGAATGGTCCGAATGTGGCGAGTAAGTATATAGTTATAACAATAGGCTTTGTGGCACACTGAACACATGAAAGTAGGTTTGCTGGCCATATTGATAAACGTGCTGGTGTATGAATAAGTCACACAACTGTGTTCCACACTTTCGCTTTTTACAAAGCACTTTCACTTGTTTTACTTACAATCCCAAAACGTTCTGGTGTAAGCAAGAATACACAACAATATATGTTTCCCTGTTTAATCAACAATCAGATGCCGACATGTCACTACACTAAGCGACTCACACCAGCCTGATTCACAAATACCTCTGTAGCGAAGGCTAGCCAAATCAGCACGTGAACAATATCTGGTGTACAGTGACTGAGCTCACAAGAGACGCCGTCTATTTTATACACTGGCTGTGCACACGACACTACATAGCTGACGTGGCAGTTTTGTAGATAACACCGGGCTTTTCTCACGCAACCGCCCGCCCGCGTTCATGTGAGCGATGACTCATGCTATCGACCGCCCACTTAATGACTTTTTCATATGGCGCCGCTGACGTAGGGGTTGTATCATACATCCGCGTCCGTTACCAAAAAGGGTATGTGCTTTGTGTAGTTTGTGATATTCATGTGGGCAACGAAGAGGATATGGGTGTGTGTCACTGTTTATGTCTGTACGTGTCTGTGTGTACAAGTGTGTATGTGTCTGTTTGTGTGTGTGTGTGCAGTCGTGATGTATGTATGTGTATTTGTCACTGTTCGTGTTTGTACGTGTGTACGTGTGTATAGCTGTTGTTGTGACAGTAGTAATGGTATGGGTTGTCTGTACTTGTGTGTCTGTGTATGTGTGTCTGTCTGTCTGTGTGTATGTGGGGTTGTGTCTGCACTTGTGTGGTTGTTGATTATGCATGTGTGTCTGTCTTTGCATGTATGTGTGGTTGTGTCTGTACTTGTGTGTGCTTGGCTGTCTGTGTGTGTGTGTGTTTACTTGTGTCTGTCTTTGTGTGTGTGTGTGTACATGTGTATAGCTGTTGTTGTGACGTTAGTTATGGTATTGGTTGTCTGTACTTGTGTGTCTGTATGTGTGTACGTGTGTTAATCTTTGTTCTTGTCTGTCTTTGTGGTTGTGTGTCTGCACTCATGATGTCTGTATGTACAAGTGTGCACATGTGTGTGTTTGTACGTGTGTACTTGTGTGTGCTTGGTTGTCTGTGTATTTGTGTGTGTGTTTGCTTCTTTGTGTTCCTGTGTCTGTGTCTGTACTTGAATGACTGTACTTGTAATGTATGTACTTGTGATGTCTATATGTATGGAAGAGGATATGGGCATGTGTCACTGTTCATTTCTGTATGTGTACTTGTCTGTACGTGTGTGGTGTGTGCGGATATTTGTTCTTGTCTGTACGTGTGATGTCTGTGCATACAAGTGTGTATAGGTGAGTGTGTCTGTCTGTGTGTACTTGTGTATAGCTGTGGTGATAGTAGTCATGAATGTTTATGTGTCTGCACTCGTGATGTCTGTATGTGTGATTGTGTCTTTCTTTGCGTGTGTGTTTATGCACTTGTGTATAGCTAATGGTGTGGTGACAGTAGTAATGGTATGAGTTGTCTGTAGTTGTATGTCTGTACTTGTGATGTCTGTATGCACAAGTGTGTCTTTGTTTTTTGTGATGTCTCTGTTCTTGTGTATGTATGTACTTGTGTGTGTCTTTGTGTTTATGTAACGAATAATACTATGACTATGATGATCACCGTATTCACATCACTGCCAATGTTTTACTGGTACCATCTCAAAACGCCACAGAGGACCCTCCTCACATGCTACTATTAATATTACTATTGACATTCTTCCGTACGCGCCCGATGAGGAAACGTGTGTGTTGGTTTTCTCACGCAACCGCCCGCGCCCGCCTCCGATTGTGTGTGTGTGTAGTTGTTGTGGTGACAGTAGTAATGGTATGAGTTGTGGTAACAGTAGTGGAATAGGATCCCTCTTTAGCCCAATCACTCTCTAGACACAGCTTCAAGACCAACAGCAACCAACAACCACTACTATAGTTATAAACACATCCTCATCTACAATTTAAGTGGTCACTCGACCACTTGACCACTGCTTGACCACGTCATCGATCACTTTAACCACTACCATAGTCTTACGCACATCGTCCTCTACAATTTAAGTGGTCATTTGACCACTTGACCACTACTTGACCACTGCTTGACCACTACTTGACCACTAATTTATCATCTCTTGATCATCCCCATGTCATTACACCTACTTTCCGCTAAAATTTCCTCACTTGACCACTGCTTGACCACTGCATTACCACTCTTTGATAATCATCTGTTCATTGCAACCACTTTTCCCTAAAAATTCCTCACTTGACCACTGGTTGACCATTGTGTGACCACCCTTTGATCATCACCAATAGTTGTTGGTCTAACACCTGTTCGAGTCCCAGACTCACTAAAACACGACCACCTCTTGATCATCACCAATAGTTGTTTTCCTACCACCGGTTCGAATCCTACACTCTCTACACGCGACCACCTCTTGATCATCACCAGTAGATGTTGGTCTAACAACAGTTCGAACCCCACACTCACAGAACGCGACCATCACCAATCATCACCAATAGTTGTTCTACCACCGATTCGAGCCCCACACGCTCTACACGCGACCACCTCTTGATCATCACCAATACTTGGTCTACCAACGGTTCGAGCCCCACACTCTCTACACCCAACCAACCTCTTATCATCACACATTTAAGATTTATGAACAAGTCATATATTCTCCACTAAACACATGGCCATCACAGAAAAGAGAAGTAGAGACTAACGAACAAGTCGACACATAACCAACTTTTACTTTCCCCAAACTCCATACACCTCTTCCTATACTATTTCCATATACGCACCACGCCACATTCGTTTCTACGCTCACAGATTTTCTCACACAGCCCCGCCACTTTTTTTTTCACACAGCCACCAACAATTTCCCGCCACGACCCACTTTCACCGTTCCCTCGAGTGAAGATTTTTACCCTCATCCGCCAGAAACAGCATTTCCCTCGTAAACTTCCCTCACTCCCTCGCGAGGCTTACTTCATAATATGTGGGTACTTCTCCCTCATCACTACTCAGGGCTAGAGTCTAGAGCCCTCAACTTGTGAACATCGGCATACAAGACTGACATAAGCCTGGGTCATTGACAATGAGTTGAGTGACCGGGCATGAGAAAGAATGGAGATGAAAGTGGGAGACAGTAAGGTGAGTGGCCTGGCTACGAGGAAAACAATCAACTCTGAGAAATAATGGGGCGGATATGAGTGGAAGACCCCAGGGGGATGGGGCGAAAGACAGTTGTGTGTTGTGTGAAGTCAGGAGACTGGAAAGTCAGTGAGAGAAGAGACCGACTGCGAGTCAGGTCGTTTAAGAGAGTTGAGTTTGAGAGACCGAAGGAGTCGGTAGTCCACGGAGAACGGTGTTGTGTTGTTCTCCTAGTTGCGAAGACAGGCCTGAACCAGAGTGGGTTCTATAGTGAGTGAGGGGCCTAAACCCAGAGTGGGTTGCATAGTTGAGCAGTGGCTCCGACCCAATGTGTGGGTTGTATTGTAGGAGATCCAGCCGTGGATAGTAGCTGGACTGAATGTCTTGTGGATTTGATATGAAGCAGGCCGTGAGAAGGCATTGATGTGTGCTGGTTAAATTGTGAGGAGGATATTTATATTCTATGGATTACATTATTTCTGGATGTATAAACATGTTCCGTCTGTCCGTCTTATTTCTGTAATAAAGTATTATGTGCGCCAACGGAATCTTGTTTACTGACTGGTGAATATGCACTGCGGGGGTGAGTTATATTGCAAGACAGTTAGATATCTCCATTGACACACCATGAGTATCGTTACTTATACAACGACCATCACACGACAATATCACGCAAAGATCATCAAGAACATTGAACTGATCATAAAGAAAAGACGTGTGACATCTGGGGTCTCTCCTGGCAAGAACGACGGGGATATATTGAGAAACCCATTGCATTATAGACATTGGTGTCATTCTGAGATATTTGTGGGCTCTTCGCTGAAGGAGAGGAGTTAGTATCTGTGACTTCGTTCCATCAATTCAGACAGTACTGCGTCAAGAGATTAACAGCAACTCTTTTGTGTGTGTAAGACGCCACATCGAAGAAAAACTGTCAGCGCGCGTGAAAAAAAAATACGCGGCAGAAATCACAAGCGAACAGTCAGTTCACGTCAAGTTCACTACAGGTGAATTGGATACCAACCATATCGCTGAATCGAGTGGGGGTGTCAGAGATTTAACGCAGCAAAGACTAACCGGCAGAGTCGACTACGGTGACAGGGGAGTCACTAGTCAAAACAGCACAGAGGAAATGTCGCGTGGACAGTGAGGTGTTTGCAACAAGAGCGGTCAGTCCCAGTGTGTGTGTGTGTGTGTGTGTGTGTGTGTGTGTGTGTGTGTGTGTGTGTGTGTGTGTGTGTGTGTGTGTGTGTGACAGGACAGGATTGAAGACAGCGAGCAATTTTGTCGCAACATCCTGTGCGTGGTGAGAATTTTGTTTGTGTATGCTAAGGCAACGCACTGGGTGTGTCACGAGTCGACAAGACAAACTAAAATAAGAAAATTACATCTGCATCCTCTCTGCGACGTTTCAAGACAAAAGCATTAGGAAAAAAAGAAGAAGCTAAAGAAGACTTGTTACTGGATTTAGTAAGGGAAATAAGAAATTATAAAAATGCTACATATCATGCACGTCATAGACAGCGACCATGTATGGGGGATACAGACTGGCCTGCTCATTACGTCTTTCACATTGGCACAGTCTAATTTTTCAGGATGTAAGTGGGCGATCTAGACTCCTTGCCGCTTTCTGCTCATCGCGTCATACTTCTTCTGGGGGAATAACATCATTTCATTTTGCTTGGCTGAATTATTCTTCTGTCCCTTTCCTCAGACTTGTTCGTGGTTGATATGATTTTTGCAGCTAAAATGTTCTATGGGATGGGGCAGCCAGTCCCTCCTAAGCTCTCCTTAGTAGTCTCTAAGTCTCTTGCAACAACTTTTTTGTGTTTTGTTTGTGTTCGCATATCCTTTACAGGACATCGCTGTCAACATCAGCATCTTTCAGCTGATTGTGGATTTCTTGGCAAGATTACGTTCAGTAGTTTGCCATTGCTTTCTGAGCGACCGGCTCACATAGCCTACTCCGTAAGTTACCGACGCAGAGAGAACCGCTACTGATTCTCACACACGTCACGTTACTCACGAGAGTATACGGGATAACGGAGAAAGTCGTGTAACCCCTAAACCAGGGAGTCCGGCTATAACAACTTACTCTGTTACTAATCTTTGCTTTCTTAAATTCCTGCCCTTATTGACCCCAGCAATAAATGGGAGTTATAAGTTGAATTAAAGCAGTGGTTCTCAACCCGTGGGGTATTCCCCCAAGGTAGGAATTTTAGGGTTTCCAAGGGGGGAATGGTCGGCTTCGTGGCTTAGAGGTTATGACTTTTCTCCGTAATCTCGTATACTCTCGTCAGGTAACGTGATGACGGTTCAAATCAGCAGTGGTTCGAATCGCATCGGTAACTTACGGGGTATGTGAGCCGGCCGCTCAGAAAGCAATGGCAAACTACTGAGCGTAATCTTGCCAAGAAATCAACATACAGCTGAAAGATGCTGGTGTTGACAGCTAAGTCCTGTAAAAGGATATGCTAAAAAAGGGGGGGGGGGGGGGGGAGAATGAAGATTATTTCAAGATCGCGTTAATACAAGAACTGATTACTTGATATTGTTTTTCCCTCCATACTTTACGGTTCTGTACTCCTCGCCCTTCTGATATTCGATTATTCGTCTTATAACGTTAGTAGACCCACAAATTACGTTTTATGTAGACGTATAAACTTGTTCTAGTATGTGTTATTAAACTTAGCTTCCATTTTTATGTATACTATGTAGGGGCAGGGTGGGGGAGGGGGGAATTTATAGGGAGAAATACGGAAGGGGAGGAATGACATTCTCAAATATGGTGAAAAAGGGGGGGGGGGGGGGGGGCATGGGCAAAACAAGATTGAGAACCACTGAGTTAGAGAGAAAGTGACATTCGGAGGCACGATCGCTCATGCAATGAAAATAGTGATGATGATTTTACGATTATAATGAATAATGATAAGAAGTTTCCCAAATTCCACCACTTTCAAGATTTTATTTTATTTTTATTTGATTTCAGTTCCATCAAGAACTGGCGTTGCCGCAATAGGGACATTTCCAAAAGTGCCCCTTCACGTACGAGATCGACTCCCTTCAACGGAAGTTTACAAATCTTGATCAACTTTCGCTATTTGCAAAATATAGACCGGACCCGTTGTCTGCTGACAAGCAAATAGTATCATCACTGTTTCAAACAGTAACATCATGGACCTGAAAATTGTTGAATCTATAACAGAAAATGAATTTATTAACAATATATACCCCAAGGTTTATTCGCTAATCTTTAAGATGTTTAGATTGATAAATAATAATTTATTCTTTCATTATAGCGACGGTTAAAAAAAAAAAAACAGTAAACTTCAACTTTAAACTAAACTTTACTGTCTTTACTTAATAATACTTTGGTTGGTTATTTACTCGCTAATCTTTAACTTTAACTGATTGAAGTGATTGCCTGCAAAAAAAAAAAAAAAGTGGTCCTGACCAAACAGAAATTCAAGGCAGAAAATTGGAAGTAGGGGTGTGTCACAAGAATAATGGTTTTAAAATTGTTAAAATGTTAGCAGATGCATTGGGGGTACTTTTGCTTTCTTTCACCCCAAACAAACTTTGCCAGCTATATTTAGAGTCACCAGCTATATTTAGCGTAGACGGTGATCTCCGTGTTCGGGTGGAGTGCATGTCGGTGCGTTTCAATTGCCCCACACCACAGTGTTGTTTCTTTGGGCTTTGGCAACCGTTTCTGTGTGAGTGTCTGTCTCCCTTCGATCGTCATTTGCATCGGTCCTGCAATCACTTTCCGGTTAGGGTTAGGGGGTAGGGTTAGGGATTAGGGTTAGGGGTAGGGTACACACAACCCCTAACCCTACCCCCTAACCCTAACCCTAACTGGAAAGTGAAAGAATAGCGCACCGCCGCCGCATAGAATTGCGCACAGAGCTACGGCGCAACACACGGAAACCCCCCTGGATGTTCGGCGCAACACAGGGAACCCCTGGTATGTGGCGTTATACCCTGGGATTCCCTTTTGTTTGGGGTGAAAGAAAGCAAAAGTACCGATGCATTGTATTACATATCAAATTAAAGAGGATTGCACAGGGAACATGACTGTGTTAAATAATTAATTGACAGGTTAGAAATATGACAATAATGAGAGGTTTAGTAATAATTGAAATTAACAAGGTAAAAAATATTTTAAAATTTCACTTACCAAGGCTTTATTTTGTATCCACAGCAGCTAACCCAGTTAAATTTACTGAATATTGTTACATAGACCACTTTTGTTCAATAATATCACAAGAACTGCACCACAACACCAATAAAACATAATTAAAACATATTATTTTGAAGCACAGCACATAATGTTCATACAAAATGGAAAATGTCAGGAACACACCAGGCAGATTACTGAGGAGTAGAGTACTGAGAAACAAAATAAACATTATTTTCTATTTAGTTATAATTATTATTATTCTAAATTTAATTATTTAAGTACTTCTTAAATGCTTTGTGATAGGCAAAGCAAATTTAGTGGCACAAGTGTGGCCCATTAGCGCAAGCATAAATCGGCATTTGCCATCATAATATGAGTAACTTTCACTGTTAGATTTCTTTTGAAATTATGACCGACTTCTTAATTTACTGACTACTGCACTGTGGTATAAGTTTTAGAATCTTTCACAAAGTCCTTTACATCAAAATAACTACAATATAGAATTGTTTAAAACAGTAATTTTATTTTGAATAACGAAGGCACAAACCATATATCATCATCATCATCAAGTGCCCTGCCAGCTGGCGTAGGCGTTCATGGATCTCCACAGATCTCGGTCTTTGGTTTTCTGGATCAACTCTGCTGCTGAAATTCCTCCGTGCCACCGTCTCAATCCATCCAGCATCATTTCTTTTGGTCTGCCTCTGCCTCTCTTCCCCTCGATCTGTCCAGTTTTCACGATGTTCTCCAATGCCTCTCTTCTCATTATATGACCAAAGAAAGCTGTTTGTCTCTTTCTTATTGTTGTATATAGTGTTTTAGTTTCATTAGCCTGTTTCAGGCAGTCGTCGTTAGTTACTCTGGCAGTCCAAGGAATTCTCAACATTCGTCTCAGGAACCACATCTCTGTTGCTTCTAATTTCTTCTTAATTTGTTCATTTACATTCCAAGATTCACAGCCATTCAGCAAAACTGGTTCTACATAGCATTTCAGCACTCTCTTTCTTACACTCAGTGATAGTGGCCTTTGCCTGCCCTATTCTGCTCTTAATCTCTGTTGTACATCTTCCATCTGATGTTATAAATGTCCCTAGGTATCTAAAATTATCCACTTGGTTAAGAATTTTTCCTTCTATTTCTATGTCACATTTTGGTGTCACCATTTTCTTTGATATCACCATTGTTACTGTTTTCTTGATATTCAAGGAGAGTCCTTTCCTTGCACTCTCTGTTACTACAGTGTCCAACAATTGTTGTAGGTCTGTTGATTTATCTGCCACCAATACTGTGTCATCTGCATAGCGTATATTATTTATATTATAACCTCCAACTAGTATTCCTGGCATCTCTTTGATCTCTCTCATTATTACTTCGCTATACAGGGAGAAGAGATCTGGTGACAAGACACATCGCTGTCGTACTCCTAGCTTTATGTGTTCGTAACTACCCTCTTTATTTCCAATTTTAATTGCTGCTACTTGGTTCCAGTAAATATTCTTTATTATTCTTAAATCTTTCCCATCAATGTTGATATTTTCCAACATTTTAATCAGCTCATCATGTTTTACTTTATCAAATGCCTTAGTATAATCTATGAAGCATAAATATATGTCTTTCTGTTTCTCTATTGACCTTTCTATTAGTGTCCGTAATGTATATATTGCATTGTTTCTGCCCTTTCCCTCCACAAATCCATACTGTTCTTCACTAATTTCCATTTTTATTTTCTTTCTGGTTCTTCTCATTATGATTCTGAGCAGAAGCTTAGTGATATGGTTTATGAGATTAATTGTGCGAAAATCTTCACATTCAATTGCTCCTGGTCTTTTTGGTATAGCTATAAATACAGATTTCAGCATATCACTGGGCAGATATCCACTGCTGTAAATATCATTTAACATTTTGGTTAATATATCTACTCCAAGTTCTCCCAATACTTCTAATTCTTCTATTGTGATTTCATCTGGTCCAGCTGTTTTTCCTTTCTTCATAAGAAGGGTGTTTAAAATCAAAAACTTTTTTCTTAGCTATTTGACTTCTTCCGTGAACTCATAGCGTCAGCGACTTCTTCTTTTAGAATAGGTGGACCTTCTAAGTTACTTTCTTCTGTTAATTCTTCCCTTTCCCCATCATATAATTCTTTTATATGTTCATTACACCTCTTCATTATATCATCTTCCTCCAATAATATCTTTCCTGTTTTTGATTTTAAACACCCTGTATGTATTCTTATTTTTCTTCCCGTGAGCTCACTTATTTGTCTGTGCATATTTTTTGTATCTTTAATGGCATTTAATTCAATTTTTTTGCACTGCTCATTTAACCAACTTTCTTTTGCCTTCCAACATTTATATTTTATTTCTTTATTTATCTTAGCGTATTCTTGTTTGTCATTTTTACTCTGTTTTCTTTTGTTCATCAGCATTAAGATTTCTTCATTAATCCATTTTTTCTTAGCTATTTGACTTCTGTCCGGTAATATTTCTTTGCTAGTTTGATGAATGGAGTTCCTTAACATTTCCCATTGATCATTTATACTCTGTATTTTAGCTATTGCATTGTACCTATTTTTCACAGTCACTCTGTATTGTTCTTGACTTTCTTTATCTACTTTCAGAACCTCTTTATTAGGTCTCATGTTCCTAACCATTTGTTTCCCTCTCTTTAATCTTACTTTTATTTGTCCGCATAGTGGTACATGACCACTATCACAGTCAGCACCAGGCATCGTCTTTACATTAATTAAAGCATTTCTAAATCTATTATTAAGTACGTAGTCAATTTGGTTGCATATTTTCTGATCAGGGCTTTTCCATGTGTATAGTCGTCTTTTATGGTGTTTAAACCATGTGTTTCCAATTATCATATTATTGATATTTGCCCATTCTATTAGCTTTTCCCCTCTGTCATTTCTTGTACCTAAGCCATAATTCCCCACTACATCCTCCATTTTCCCATTTCCTACTTTTGCATTAAAATCTCCAAGTATTATTTTTATTTCCTGTGATCCAATTTGAGCCATCACCATTTCTATTTCATCGTAAAAGTGTTGTATTTCTTCATCACTACTGCTTGTTGTTGGTGCATATACCTGTATAATATTTATATCTATTGGTTTGCCTTTGATTTTGACCAAAATAACTCTATCTGAAATACACCAGTATTCATTAAGTGACTTGGCTGTTTCTTCATCAAGTATTATTACTACACCTCTTTCATGTGTATCCCCTCCAGAATAAATTATTGTGTGGTTGTCAGCTATAATTTTGCCCGATTCCTTCCATCTCATCTCACTAACGCCTAGTATATTCATATTCATGTTATCCATTTCTCTTAGAACATTGTTCAACTTTCTTAGCTCATTTAATGTCCTAACATTGCATGTTCCTACTCTAAATTTATTTATTTTATTTATGATTTTGCCATCAGTAGCTGGATGACGGTCTGGTGTCACCTGTGGCTCATGACTGTCCCTACTGGACGAGGATGTCCTAAGACAGCCATTAACGTTGTTCACTAACTCTGATATGTGTTTTGCCATGAAGTCTTGGGAAGATAATGTGGTGGTTTCCCCTTGCCTTCCACATTCACATGGTGGTCTTTTACCTCTACCTTTAACAGCCATTACCGACTGTAAGGACAAGTGAGTGCCCTGCTCTGCTCAGCTGCAGAGTTGTCCACTTATTCCAGTGGATACTTGGTCCCCAGAGCTGTGTTAGCCACACCGTGGTGTGTTTCCATCCTCTACCACGGGGAGGTGCAGTTGGGATTTTCCCTTCCTAAAGTTATGGTCTATGACCAAAACTCTCCAGTACTTTTTAGAGGACCTAACCATATATAGTACGATTTATTGCCTGGCACATTTCGCTGCATCTCATCAGGTACTTACTGCAGATGTCACACAACATAGAGTAAAATAATTAGAATCATCGTTCAAGCTGAAATATACACATATTCACACAGTAATATCAGTTGTTTACCATGGTAATTTTAAACTGACTATCATGTCTTTCTGTTTGATCAAAATTGTCTTGTGCAGGTGGATCATTATCACTTCTGCAAACTTTAACAAACGACTATTTTGTGTATGAAACAACACGTGAAAAGCGCTGTTTCCACTCAATGACATGACCGGTTTCCAATAACGTGCAGTGGACGATGCCAGAAGTTTATAATTTTATTAAAATATATGGGGTCCAGAACCAGAAGGTATTGTCACTTCGAATTTCGAATCACAACAATTATTTTGAATCGCACCAAACTCAATTTCTCCTAAACAATAAATGGGGCCTAACGTGCTCTTGCACACTGGGGGAAGCGAAATCTTTCGTTGTAAAGTTTAATTCAATGGGACACTAAAAATTGGGACTAAAAAGGAGCAAGGATAAATTAAAGCACTATATCTACCGATCCGATAGGTCGGTTCGCAGGTGCCAAAATCGGTCCATGCAACCAACCTATCGGTCTGCTGCAGAGAATCAATTAAGATGTTTAGAAATTAGATTGATAAATAATAATTTATTCTTCTCCTCCTTCAGTAGCGACAATAAACTTTACTTGAACTAACTTAAACTTAACACTCTGTACCAGTTAAGAGTTAAGTTAACTCTCTAGTCTCTATCCCTCTCTATCATCTGATATTTAAATGAAGTTGGTGTAGCTGTATTATTATTTGTTGCCCAGTTGTTTAAAATGTCAACTTATATCTTTCTATGCGCTCTGCCTATCTACCACCATAGTGTCAATAGTGAGCGTTTAAAATACTAGTACTCTAGTAGTAGTGTTGGAAAACTTTTCCAACATAGGCTAATTATTGTATACCGGGAAGATACAAACAATTGAATAGATAGATTTATTGCCTGGCATATTTCGCTGCATCTCATCTGGTACATAATGCAGAAATCGCACAACATAAATTAAAGTAATTAAATAAATCCTTTAGGTTGAAATATACACATTCACACAGTAGTTTGAATTGTTATTTTTGCAATATGTACATGAAAACAGTGACAAACTACTGAATGTACAACCTGCCCAAGAATCACAAAATGCCAAAAGATGCCGGAATTGACTGCTACATCCTTTAAGGGATATGCAACTAACTAACCTGACGAGATGTAGCAAAATATGCTAGTCAATAAATTGTGCAATCTATTGTTTTAACTTCGTTATTCAAATTCACTACGGGAAAACATTGTTTTGAATAGGCTAATTTCACCATTCCATATCTTCTGCTGATATGTCGCATACATTTCATTTGCTTTCTTCTTTTCTTGAGAGATTATGTAACACCTGCTCTCAATACCTCACTGTTTGTTTTCTTCTTTGCCCATGATATTCTCAACATTCTTCTCAAAAGTCACATCTTCACTGTCTCCCAGTTATCTCAATTATATTACTCGTTGTCTAGTCTTTACCTCCTTACAGAAGAAGTCTCACATAACTTTTCATTAAGTGGATTTGTTTACTTGTGGTATTTCTGTTTTTCATGATGTAGCTCATTCTTGTAATAGAATCTTGGTATATGATGACTCTTTTCTTCTTCTTCTTCTTTCGTTCGCTTGAAATATGTCTATAACTGCAATGTTGTCTCTTGTATGAATCTAAGTCTTTTTTAGTTCACTCAGCGGTCCATAGAGTTTATCTTCCATTGTTGTCTCTCTTGGCCAAAAGGTAAGCCTGGGTATGTTGTTGTAGTTTGGGCAGTCTTGGAGTATGTGCTCCGCTGTCTGTGACACCAAACCACATGTGCACATGGCTGTCACCAATCTTGAATTTTGTATACATGTGGTTGCGTAATCTATGGTGTCCTGTTCTGAGGCGCAGAATAATGACTTGTTCTGGTCTGTCCATAATGTGATAGTTGTCTTGAGCTGCTTTTGGTGGCCTTCTGACTGATTTGATCATTCTTTTCTTTTGGTGATATGTAACGGGCACATCAAGCTGTTCTTCTTTTGCTCCTTCCTTAGCCAATTGATCAGCTCTGTCGTTTCCGGGTACTCCACAGTGGGATGGTATCCACTGCATGATGACCTTATGTTGACTGCTAAGTTCAGAAAGTAGTGTCCTTAGTACTGGCAATTTCCCAGACAGGAGCGCCTCGAGTACACTCTTTTCTTTATCTCTGTGTCACATCTTCTGGTAGGTGTCAATGTGTTGCCTAAATATTAAGTGTATTGAAATTGGTACTCTCTTTGAAACTACCATGCATTCAGTTTTGCTTATGTTTAATGATGATCCCTGCCACTTCCATCAACGATTAACTGTATTTTTCGTGGCGGACCATTGTGTTGGCATTCTGGCAATGGCTTTATGCATGTATGCCTGTGCAGGCTGTTGGTTTATCGAGACTGTCTGTTCGACTTTTCACATGGAAAAGTGAGGAGCATTTTGTGTGATATTCACTGGCACAGGAATGAAGCATTAAGAGGCTACCCTTTGCAGTGAAGTTGGAACCACGACTGACTAACTAACTATTGTCTCTTAATCTGCTTTGTTTAAAAAAAAAGTAATGTTAAGTGTAAACTATAATTATTTTAGCTATAAATGATTATTATTAAGTTTTCTTCCTCCACAGAGAGAGCCTGTAATTCTGCGTGGTGTTGATATTGGGGAATGTGTTAAAAAATGGACTTTGGAATATTTAACAAGCCAAGGAGGTGAGAAAGAGGTCAAAGTTCATGTGTCCTCATCATGTCAGATGGACTTCATTACCAAAAATTTCTTATACAGGCAAGTTGATCTATGTGCTGAAGGTAAAGAATGTGACAGTTGGGCTTGGTTTGGTTATTTCAATGGCCTCTGATACCTCTATAAGTGTTCCAGTTTCTTACACAGATGACACAAGGCGATTCTAACCATAGTGGACAAAGTCTGTAGCATGGGTGAGGGTTCAAATATTGTTTATGTCAAAATTACGCTATAAACATTGTTATGGTTAGATTTAATGATTTTGAAATTTTGCCTGTGTAGCTGCCTATTCAGGTTGAGTTGGCTGGATTATTCTTCTTTCTCTTTCTTAAGACATGTTTGTGGTTGGTTGGATATTGCAGCTAAAGTTTTCTATGAATTGAGTTGGCCTGTTTCATGCCAACCCTCCTTTGTCGCCTCTTATGGCATGCATGGTAGGTTATAGTGGTACTGTTCTTTTCTTCCATTATAGGCCTGGTAATATGTAGATGACTCACTCCCTGCATTTTCTGGGTGACAGAAGCAGTAATATTATAAGCTATACTTACTGTATTTTTGATTACCAACAGTAGTGACATACTGAAAAAAATTTAAAGTCGAATATCTATTGTTCTTCAAAGATTAAAAAAAACTTAATAAATTGTGGAGTGGGACAGATAGAACTACAAAAATTAGATTTTTAAAAGCATGCATCTTTCCCTTTGCAACATATGCCTGTGAGACCTGGACACTTACTAAACAAGCTGAACAGCGCATACATGCCTTTGAATATAAATGTTATAAACGAGTTCTAAGAATATCTTGGATAAAGAAAAGAACAAATGTATCCATACTTCAAGAGCTGAATATTGAAGAAGGTTGGTCACTTGAAACATCACAAAAGTTTGGAGAGAGCAATAATGGAGGGTATATGCCTGGGAAGAGAGGAAGAGAAAGGCCAAAGAGAAGATGGATGCAGGATGTAGCAGATGATCTACAGATGGGTGTATGGGACACGGGACATCTTGCTTATGATCGAGAGATTTTCCAGAAGATTGTTATGGGAGCGGGGTTCTGCAAAAGACATGCTACTGAATGAATGAATAATAAAAGCTGTTGGCTTTTTACTACTGTCTTACATTAAAACTTAATATTAAATTTTACAAATGAGGAAAGCATACATATGAAATGTAAATGTCCATGAACAAGAAAATACGTGAAAGTAAAGAGTTAACTAGGTGCCATGTGTCGAACAATATTTAAATAAAACTTTACACTAGAGACAACAGGTAACAATAACTTGTTAAGTTAACAGGTGAAAAATATGATGAGTAATTTGCACTTTTACATGGAGAGTTTCCTTGTGGTCTTTGGGTTGGGGTCTGTTGACACTAAAGTACCTCCAACTTGTGGAGGAAACATGACCAACCTAAATCTGATACCAATCAGCCTCTATGTGGTGTGCTGAATTTGTTTGGCACCTTACAGTCTTGACAGACCAAAGTATGTGAGTTGGAATGTGGCCAAAATTCCATCACAATGCCTGGGCAGAGCTTCAGAGAAACGTGTGATGCCCAAACGACACGTCCTCTCTCTCGACCTAATTCTTGTGTATTCCAGAGGAATGGGTAACCAATACGCCTGGCACAAGATAGGTTGCAGACGCTGGCGGCACAGCGTCAAATCCTCCAGGACCTCGCCACCACGAGCAGGTGGCGAGTGATGGCCAGACCCTGACACCCAAGGGACCCGGCTTAGAGGCGTTCAGCCAAGTCCCACAGGTTAGGGCCTCGTACGTGCCCGGACCATAAGGGCTCGCACATCTGTCAAACACAAGTGTCTGGACCTGTGTAAAGCGTACACTATCGTCAAACTTTCCACCTGACTTAGCGGACCCCGCGACCAGCGGGAATAGGCCCACCAGAGCTACCGCAGGAGACATTACTTGTCTATTGCAAGCAATGTCTCCCATCCTTCCACGATGGACTGAATAAGTAAAGAAACAATAAAAGTACTGGTATTTCAATTGCGCTTGTGCTCCCACCTATGCTACCCTGTTGAGCTTGACTGTAGTCCGACTTTGTGAAGACACATGAATGGTGTGCTGAATTATGACCTTGTTACATCCTAATACACAGTTGCGGGCGATTTGGCAACAGACTGCCTTGTGTTGGTTTTCATAAAATTGTATGAGTTCCGGTCATTCAGTAAACAATGGCAAACTACAATCACAAAACAACCATATTGTGAAAACAGACCTGCCGGCAGTAAGAATGGATGGGAGCAGTTTGAGTAGAACCCAGTCAATGACATATCTTGGCGTGAGGCTTGATCGTAGCCTGTCCTTCAGAGATCATGTCGATTACGTCATAACGAAGGCTCGAAAAGGTTTGTCAGCAATGAGAGTCATGGCGACTGCCAATATAGAGCAAAGACTGCTAATACTTCTGTTCCAAGGACTTGTACTTTCACGCATCGAGTATGCCCTGGCCATCCTCACTGTCAGCCCTACACAGATTGGAAGACTCGAAAAGGTCCAAAACGAAGCCATGCGCATCATTTTGGGCTGCACGAGAGACACCAGCTGTGTAGCAATGAGATACCTCCTTGACTTCCCGACAATGGAACACAGGATCAAGATCTGGAGAGCTCGTGCATACTTAAAAATAAGTGCAGATGAGCAGCACCCTCTGCATGACGCTATATTCAGAGAAAAGGGTGACAGGCTAAAGAGGGGCAAATCATGGATGGGTCGGGCGGAAGATGTCGTCAGACAGGTCTGCAGTCTTACCAGTATCAACCCTGGCAAGGAATGGGTGCCGGTGCCTCCAGCCTTTAAGTGCACTTTCTCCTGCATTATCACACTCGACAGACGGTGCAGAGAGCAGAACCCTGCCGCTGTCAATGCAGAGGTTAACGCGCTCATCTATGAACACTCAGATAGCCCTGAAGTGCTCATCTATACAGATGGATCTGTTGTAAAGCAGCAGAGAAGTGCGTGGGCATTTACAGCCCGTTTAGCGGGCCGAACCGTTCAAGAATCCAGTGGTGCCCACTCTATGACCACGAGCAGCATGACGATGGAGGTGATGGCAGTTACACAGGCTTTCATATGGCTGGAATCACAGCATTATACCAACGTGTGTGTACTAAGTGATTCAATGAGCATGATTCAGAAGGTCGAAGCTGGATCTGTACGTAGACAGTGGACTGAATCGCTGCGGAAGTCTGTTGTCCGTAAAGTCACCTTCATCTTCGTCCCGGGACATGCGGGAGTCGAGGGAAATGAACGAGCTGACAAACTGGCTGGCTCTGCACCCCCTGTAGATGGCCAGCCCATGGATCATGCCGATGTTATTAACGTCCTTAAAGATTTGGCGAGAACAGAGGATTTTGACGTCAGTGATTCCACATCGCTGTCCAGGATGAAAGACCTGGGAGTAAGTATCGGCACAGCCAGACGTGAGAGGTACATCGGGAAAACAAAGTGCCTCATCAACCAACACAGAACTGGCACTATTAGCCACCGGACGCTGATGCATATGCTGGGGGGAGGAGCTGAGCACCTATGGACATGTCCGGAGTGCAACGAAGATACCCCAACTGATTACTTCTTCTTCTTCTTCTTCTTCGTTCATCCGGAGTTGTTTTTTTTCGGATGTGATTGCGTTGTGCCTGTTTACAGCAGAGCTGCGTTCTTGCGCCGTTAGGCCGACACATCCGACTTCTGCGGTAACTGATAACTGAAACTACTGAATGTAAACTTGCCAAGAAATCACAAACAGCCAAAAAATGCTGGGGTTGACTGTGACGTCCTGTATAGGATATACAAGTAACATTTTTAACATCCTAATGTGCATCTCTGCAGATGTATTGGTCCATTGCTAGTCATGCACATCATGATTGTTTCTGAGCTTGGGGAGGGGAAGGAGAGTTCTGCAATAGTCCCCATTGAGATAGTATTTGCGTACCAGGTCGGACAGAAAATCTTTACACCACCCTCACTCCAATTGTACCAGGCCGGACAGAAAATCTGTACACCACCCTCACTCCAATAGATACAAGTCCTCTTTGGGAACAAACAACCTTAACGCCAATGCATCGACCTTAGGAGTAAAGACTCAGCCTTCCTGGGGATTTACAACCAACCAAAACATGGGAGCATTATTTCATGACCTTCAAACAGCATCCGGCAACTCAAAAACTTGATAGAAAATGCTATGCAATATTGCCACCCAAACTATATAGCATATAGTCTTACTGTGTGTAGACCTTAATAGAGAATAGTTGCTTCTCATTTAAGTCTCAATGCTTATTTTTTAAAATATTTGATTAATTATTCAGTATTTTTCTCATACAAATCTTGTTTGCATTTTTTAGTTTATATATCTTGTTGAAAAGCTTAATTTTTTTTCTCTCTCAGATCTTTGCCATTTGTAGAGTTTCTACAAAGAGCATCAGAAGACATGCATGACAAGTTTTTCATTGACAAGGTCAGTTGTTGCAATCATTATTTGTTCTTATTAGTCAGATCAGTAACCAAGTGGTGATATTGTTAATTTACTTTTGCATAGAGACAAAGCTTACAGATCAGATAGATTTGTATTCACTAGATAAACAGATGAATCCTGTTCTGTGATTTACAAGAAAATTATATAATATCTAGTTCTGATTTTTTAAAAAATGTTTCAATTTGTGGAACTAGTGGCCAGGGCTGATTATTTCATTGATGTAAAATAAACAAAAGTTTTTTTTCTCACTACCTTGCTGATTTTTCATGAGTTTTTAGTGAGTATAACTTTAAATACCAGAATTATAATTGAAATTGTAGGAATTTAAATGAAATGTTAAAAAAAATATTCATAAATAAAAGACAAATGATACTGATAGAAAAATATGTTAAAGAATAAACTAGACATTGAAAAATAAAAGCTACAGGTACCTAAAGATATTAACCTGTAATTTTAATAAATCCTTACTGGCTCTCATGTGTTTCTAGAGCTTGCTTTCCTTTCTGTTGTTTCAGTTTTCCTTGTATGTGCTTTGAACGCAAGCGTAGTTCATACACATGCTACTACTTCTATTGCTTTAGACTGATTTTTGCATGTGGATTAGCTTTCCTATTACCAGTGTCCCTCGCCATCAAGCGAACCATTTCAACTTCAAAGGTACTTATAATTTACATCCCCAAGTCAAGGACAAAAAGTGAACACTTTACTCCATGATCAGTGTAGGGGTTGAACCTGCTACCTCGACATCAGCATACCAGATGTTTAAGAACAGCCATGCTGTGCTTCTTTTGCATGGTGGTTATGTTAATAACCACTTATTTATTTATTCACTGCTTTCATTCATAACGTCAGATGGATGATGTGACAGAGATTAAAGCAAAATAGGCAAACAAAAGCTGCATTTTAGAATTGAATAGTGCCATTTATTTAATGTCAGAAAGAGAATATTGAAATATTATATAGAACCTGTTCTACTGTATGGCAGTGAATCATGAGACATGAAAGTGAGCTTGGAGGCAATACAGATATATATATATATATATATATATATATATATATATATATATATATATATATATATATATATATATATATATATATATATATATATGTCTGAGACATATGCGATTACTTTGTACTGCCAGAGCAATTAACAACATTATGTGCAAATATATGGAGACAGTGGCTAAAGGCTTGCGAACGCGGTTCGTGAGCCGGGTACCAGGCGTTCGAAGCTCAGCTGCGACCAATTTGTGCAGCAGACCATATTGTGTTGTGTTGTGTTATAACGTGCTGGTATGGGAGCCGGTCGTTCAGAAGGCAGTGGCAAACTATGAACGTAACACTTGCCTAGTACATCAACAGCAGATGAAAAATGCTGGTGTTGACTGCAACGTCCCGTAAGGGATACGCAACGAAAAAATTTTTTTCATATGGGAACAATCAGGATGTTTTAAGGGAAGCTGAGTCGCAAAGACAATTTATCACAAACATCAGAAAGAGGCAGTCATCGTTTTTGGCTACATTACGAGAAGACCAAAACTGGAACATATTGTGACAACTGGAAAGATTTGCGGAAAGAGAGATAGAGGAAGACAGCATGAGAAGATTCTTGACAGTCTTGGGTCATGGCGTGGACACACAAATTGTTGCCTCATGTCGAAGATCACAATTTATGGAGAGGCATGGGAGTTGAATGGCAGCAGAAGAAGAAGAATAGGAAGACTACTGATGAGAGAAGTTCTTAGTAGTCTTCATATGCAGAATAACATATTTGCAGAACCTCTGTATTTGTTTATTTGACATATATATTTTGTTTTCTCACTTTGTACAGTATGTGTTAAAAAAAAACTAGGTTAAATAGTTAATATGGTAGGTTAACACTTTGCTGACCAGCAATCCGGAGCATTATTGTCTCCCATTACCAAGGGTGTTTGTGGATTTACAAAAAAAATGACAGGTTTTTAAATTAAATTCATTAAAAATTTAAAGACGGACGTAGAGTGTTGAAATTTTCAGAAAACTTATGAATGGTTGTTATGCATAAAAAAATATGTTTTATGCAAATTTGTCATATGATCGTGGTGGTCATCTTGAATTTTCATGGCTATTTATAGAAAAATTAGATGATGTTTTAAAACCATCATCTTTTCATATTTTTTAGTGAATTTTTTCAAAGTAAAAGCTATAAAATGTTAGGGACATGATTGGCAATGAATAAAATAAGCTCAATATGAGCACTAATTTAACGGTTAACCAAATATGTTAACACTGAAAGATAACCAAAAAATAAACTGAATAAAGTGGAAAACAAAAATTGTTCATTTCTACACTGTGTTGTGCTTTTTCTTTGGTGTGTTGTTTCTGTGATATTTAAAAATTACTATGTGTAAATTCTTAGCCTCTAGTTGAAGTCTGTGCTACCTCCTTCATTAACTGGGTTTGAAGTTGTAGCTGTAGACCTCTGCAAGAGTCTTTGTCTGGAACGTTGATAATCTCAACCGTGTGGTATAGCTTGAAACATGGTGTCAGGCATAGAGGTTTATTGCAATCTGGGCAGTACATGCAAGTCTGGCTTCTTTTACCTGCAGCCTTACACACTTTACAGTCTGGTTTATACCTTGGCTTTTCATATTTTTCAATATAATGGCGCTCAGTAAGTCGTGATGTCGTGACTTGTGGTCTTGAAGGTGTTGCATTGCGCCGAAGAACAGCAGGTCCAATAAGAGCAAGACTGACATCCTGCCTAAACCTCTTTGCAGTGATCTTATTTGTAGAGTTGGCAGTGTTGTAGCTTATATGCCCATTGACCAGAGCAGTTTCAACTAAACAATGATATAATGGCAGGTACCATTTATAGGATCTATGTGGATAGGGGTAGCTTGCACTCAGTTGGCCGAAATGGTCGACACCGCCCATACTTTTGTTGTATTTTTCTGCAAGCACTGGCTTGTTTATTATTCTGCCCTCAGGAATTCCCCTCTTCCTGACTGTCTTTTCCATAATATCATTGATGTAAACTGTAGATATAAGGTTAACTCTCTTAGTGTCATACCAGGATGGCCAACATGCAATTATCTTCTGTAACACAAAACACAGGATGATCTGCCTTTTTCAGTTTAAGTTGTTTTTTCTTCAACATATCAGGAAAATGCTTTCTATTTTCACATACTGTTCCACATGCACCAATCTGTATTTCTTTCAGCTCTTGAAATAAAGCTGGGCTAGAATAAAAGCTGTCACAATAGAGAATATGTCCTTTGCAGCCATATCCATCAGGAAGATGTTTCACAACTTTGGAAGTTGTCCCAACACAACCTTCATTATTTGCCTTTCCAGTGTAAATCTCTAGTTTCAGGCAGTACTGGGTTTTGGCATCAGTAAGTACAAATAATTTGAATCCCTACTTTGTGGGCTTTGCTGGCAGGTATTGCTTGAAATATATCCTGCCTTTGAACCTCACCATGGATTCGTCTATTGATAACTCCCGTCCCGGTGTGTAGTGTTTCCTGTATGTAGGCAATATGATGTCTAGTAGAGGTCTGAGCTTGAACAAGGGGTCATACCCAGGCTGTCCTCTTTCAATTCTAATATTATTATTGTTGAAATGAAGATTTCTGTGAAGCTGTTGGTATCTGTTCCGACTCATGGCCTTCAAATATGCTGTTTTATTCAGCCAAAAATTCTTAGACCAGTAGTCTGAAACTGCTGGTTTACAACACATTCCCATACCAATCTGAAGGCCTATGAATGCAGAAATGTCAACTGCATCAGTATGATCCCGAGTAAGTTTTTTGTACTTGGCATTTCCTGTGTACTGAGAGAGGTGATTTTCACCATACCTGTTGACTTCACACGTGATCAGATGTATGGCAGTGTCAGGGGAAAAAGGCTTGAAAAAATCAATAAGCATAAACCCAGTTGTGTCTGACGTGACACCTTGTTCTTCTTCGAATTTAGGAATATTGTTGAGCTCAATTCGTTCATTTTGAAGAGCCTTTCTCCATTTTCAAACAGAATTTTCAGCTGAAGAATTGTTCTGGTCTCATGACACGCCCAATTCTTTTTCCAGAGGTACCTTCATCGCCTCCATCATCAACTTCAACATCGTTGTCGCTACTTTCAGTCACACCGTCATTCACTTCTGCATCTCTGCTCAGCCAGGAATCATCACTTTCAGCTCCAAATTCGCTGGCAGAGTCAGAATCATATATATTTCAAGCTTGGTCTTCATCATCAGACATGAAAATACTGGAGTTTCAATTCTGACACAAATTAACACAATTTCACCACACAAAAAACTTGCTGAAACTCACTCAAAGCGATATCACGCATGGCACAGCCATTTTGAAATAAGGGAAACAACTGGATAAGGCCTGATTTGGTGGCTGTCGGTAAGGCCGTCTGTTTGAAATCCGCATGTCGCTAATTCGACGATCGTCGAATTTGGTCACCAAGACATATAACCAGAAATTTGACGATCGTCGAAGTTGGTCAGCAAAGTGTTAAATACTATATGTCACATTTATGTAGCATCCATATTCCATTGTATTTGATCACAAATTTGTAGCAGCCATAATCCATTGCATATGATTACAAATTTTTAGCAATCCTAATCCATTGCATATGATCACAAATTTGAGGCATCCATAATCCATTGCACTTGATCACAAATTTGTAGTATCCATAATCCATTGCATATGATCACAAATTTGTAGCATCCATAATCCATTGCATATAATCACACATTTCTTTATATACAGACAGAGAAATATTACCTTAGGGCATTAGGTGATGATCCTCGTAAAGATGTGGCAAATGTTGCAGTTCAGTTCCCCAACCTTTCATCCGACATTCATATTCCAAAGTATTTTGAGAGCAACAAATTTTTCTCCAGCGTTTTCCGGATTGCATCAAAAGGAGTGCAGTTATGGACACATTATGATGTAAGTAAATGCTAAAGACCACCTGAGTGGTCCACATGTTCATTATATCAGTCATTGTCATACATTTACTGCATTTTTTATACTGATTTTCGTTAAATTTTGTTTTGAGCTGTCTTTGTTATCCAACCTTCAGATCGTTATTTTATATTGGGTTTTTTTCTTCTGTTGTTCAGGTTTCATTTGCACTGTTGCTTTTTTTTCTGTAAGTTTCAGTTGTGAACATATCTATTTTTTTTAACTTTTCAACTGGCATTTGCTGTATAGATTTACTGGTATTTGTTTAGTTCTTAATACATCACAATATTATTAAGTACTTTGCCAAGTGACATTAGCAGTCTCTCTTCTTCACTGCTCACATTGTCACAACTGATGTGCCTCGATCTTCCAATGCCATGACGCATGACTTTCCAGAATCTTCTTTTACTATCTACCTCTCTCTTTTTCCATTGATCTTGCCTTTTATTACAAGTTTTCAAGTTTTGTGTTTTCTTCCAGTGATGTTTTACAAAGAAAAAAAATCACACACCATTTGAATTGGCAAGCAAATCAGTTTAAAATAATGACAATAACATTTCATACTTCTCATTAAATATGAGTACTAGCTGTTAAATTCCGCTGTCATGATGGTTTAAAATGTCCCTGTCTTGATGGATTAAACATTCCCCCATCATGATGGATTTAAAATTCCCCTGTCTTGATGGATTAAAAATTCCCCTGTCTTGATGGATTAAAAATGCCCCTGTCATGATGGATTAAAAATGCCCCTGTCATGATGGATTAAATGTTCCCCCCTCTTGATGGATTAAAAATTCCCCCATCATGATGGATTTAAAATTCCCCTGTCTTGATGGATTAAAAATGCCCCTGTCATGATGGATTAAATGTTCCCCCCTCTTGATGGATTAAAAATTCCCCCATCATGATGGATTTAAAATTCCCGTCTTGATGGATTAAAATTTTCCTGTCATGATGGATTTAAAATTCCCCTGTCAGGCTGGATTTAAAATTCCCCTGTCAGGCTGGATTTAAAATTCCCCTGTCAGGATGGATTTTAAATTCCCCTGTTATGCAGGGTTAAATATTCTCTGGTTATGATGGATTAATGTTAGCTATCAGCCTTTTTGTGCCCTTCCTGCCTAGATTCTGTTTTTTTTTAAAATTATTTGAGGTAGTTTACAGTGCAGATGTTTAATGCAGTTTGTTTTTTGCATTTGCTCACTTTGAACTCAAGCATAGTTCATACATGTGCCACCACTTCTAGTGTACTGGGCTGATTTTTGCATGTGGATTAGCTTTCCCTATTACCAGTGTCCCTCACCATCAGGGGAACCCACTCTGACTTTCCATCCATCCATCATGTGCCATGCCGGTAAGCGTGGGCGGTCATGTTCTGCCATCTCACTCGATCACCAGAGTCGTGGATCAGCTCCGTGTTTCTGTCTCGACCATGCCACAAGGCCAAGCCATCCAGGTACTTGCTTCTAGGTCTTCCCCTTGGTCTGTTCCCCTCGATGTTACCAGTTGTCACCAAATTCTCCAATCTATTTCTTCTCATAACATGCCCAAAAAATTTTGACTGTCTACGTCTAATTTCTCTAATCAATTTACGATCTTCATTTGTTTCTTGAAGGACTTGTTCATTGGTCTTTCTGGCTGTCCATGGTATTCTTTGCATTTTCCTCAGAAACCACATCTCTACAGCCATCAGATGTTTTTCAGCCTGACTGCTCTTTGTCCACGCTTCACATCCATACAAAAGTACAGGTTCAATGTAGCATCTCAACACTTTAGAGACTTGTAATTTACATCCCCAAGTCAAGCGCAGTAAGTAAACATTTGAGTCCATGTGACCGATGTAGTGGTTGAACTCATTACCTCAGCAACAGTACACCAGATGTTTAAGAACGAGTGCACTCTTATCCACTATGAAAGCTTATGGAACTATTCTCAGGTTTGTGAAAATGAAATGGTACTTGCAAGATTTCATATGTCTTTTGTGTTAGTTTGGTATCCTTAAGAAATGAATCCTCACAAATGTTAGCAACAGAAATATATCTAACCTCAGTTAACCAATTCTTTAATTTAACCTTACATACTGTAATAAAATAATGCAAAGTCCTTACCATAAACATGGTATATACAGACTCCAGATAAGCTAGTACATTTTTTTGTCAAAATCAATATAGGTAATGGACAACATTCTTATTCAAGTAATCGGCAGGAAGAAGGTTGTTCTGTTCCATCCTAATGATGTGGACAACTTATATATGAATGGTAAGTCAAATAAACATTTTCAGTGGCTAAAGAGTATCATCAGATCTAAAGTGGGAGTTATAGCAGCGCTAGATGTAATCAGAAAACAGCAAATTAAATGGTTTTGCCATATAACTAGGTTGCTAACTAACAGTATACCACAACATGCAATGATGTACAGACCAAATAGAAGCAGAAGAAGAGGCCGACCATGTAAATGATGGACAGAGGGAATAACAAAGTCCTTGGGAATCGCGATACATGAAGCTCATAATTGGGCATTCTCCCACTGAATGCTTCACCTCGACACCACAAGGTACAAGAGGAACAAGATGAAATAGAGTGTCATTGTTGCAGAAAGATTCTGCTTATAATTGATTGTTTCAACGACTGACAAAGCATTCTGGGTAAACCCATAGATGCTCATCTCCCGCAGCTAATGTCACAAGGTATAGATGCTGCTCCACAGACATATCGTTCGGTTCACAAGTGCAATTTTCTCAGGGACTCCTGGAATTCATCGCTGGAGCTACAGATGTGTGCCTTGTGCGTTGCTTTTGTGCCCTGTGGAAAGAGACTGAGCCATATTGGATCAAACCCAGTGCAATGAAGTCAATCCTTTCGCCTTTAAAACTCTTTTGCTTAGAAATCACATCTCCACTTCCCCCAGCTGTCCCACCATTTCCCCCAGCTGTCCCACCATGTCATCACTCATTGTCCAGCAATTGCACCCACACAGAAGAACAGTAAGTAGAGGAGGACATTAGGCCCCTTGAGTCTTATTGGGTACGAACGAATGAACGAACAAAAATCTTTATTTTCAAAGGGTTAAGAATTGGGCACGCAGGCCACGCAGGGTATATGGTGCTAGCCCCACATTTCAGCAGATCAATCCATGGGTGATGTAAATATGCTGACCACCTTTTCTTTGCAAGACATTTCCTGACACCCATTTGAGGATGGGTCAACCTAGGAGACCTCATCAGTTATAAAAACCTGCTTTTATGGAGTTTTGAACCTATGACCCCCGGAGGATAAGGCAAGCATGCTAGCCATAGTGCTACCATGATTCTCTTATTTTTAATCAGGGTGTTAATTTTTAATAAATATTAGTTTCAGGTCAAATTTAATTAGACACTAGTGAATGACATGAGTATGCTTGAATCTTTTTGTGAATGTGAATGTCCATATCAGAGTGCTTGTCAGTGAATGCAAATGTCCACATTTGAGCCGAGGAGGTGATATGTGAACAGATTTGACCAGAAGTCATTGTAGATTCCAGGCTGATTTGGTGGTTATCTGAACACTGTTCATGGTTTATTGTAGGTGATAAATCTCAGGTTCTGGATGTAGACAACCCAGACCTTAGCAAGTTCCCAAAGTTCTCTCAGGCTCGGCAGTATCGAGGATTCTTGGAACCAGGGGACATTCTCTTTATTCCAGGTGACTAACCATGGCTTTCACATATCAGCCTTCTCTGTCTCTAATTCTCATCATTTTGTGTGCGTGTGTGTTTTGTTTGGTATTTCTATCTTTCTATTATTATGCAGATTTAAGTATAAAGATCTCTAAGGTGACTACTCATCATCATTATGTGCCATGTTGAGCAGTGCAGGCAATAATTTCCCTCTACAAATGTCTGTATTCTTGAGCAGTTTGACCACTAGTAATCTTCCTTGTTGACCACTGATCATCTTCTTGTTGACCACTGATCATCTTCCTTGTTGACCACTGATCATCTTCCTTGTTGACCACTGATCATCTTCTTGTTGACCACTGATCATCTTCCTTGTTGACCACTGATCATCTTCCTTGTTGACCACTGATCATCTTCCTTGCCACTCAGTCAAACCATTCAGCATTTTCTCGATTTTTTCAATTTCTGTTTCTAACACCCTTCATAGCTGTCATATTTTCAAGACCCTCATGTCATAAGGTATTATAACAAGAAATAGAACCGTGTGACAACAACTGCACTAGTAGTTGTGGACAACAACATTAAAACTGATTATCCCAGCACAGAGATAAAGTATTACCCTCCAGTAAAAAGGAGAGCAAGTGTACAATAACAGTAAACAGGATAAGGCTTAAACATGTACAGAGTTTCGACTGTCTAGTGTACATAAGAACAACAGATAGAAAAATCAGTGCAAAGATAACATGCAGAATAATTCAAGGAAAGTCAGTATTCCATTGAATGAAAATATTCACTATAATAGACTCTTTCAATAGAAGTCAGAAAATAAGTTAGAAGATGTTACATACTGCCCATGCTATTATATGCCTGTTAATCATGGATTTTTAAAAATTTTGCACTCGCTTTGAACTCAAGCGTAGTCCATACACAACTTCTAGTAGCACTGGACTTAATTTTGCGTGTGGATTAGCTTTTCCTGTTTCCAGTGTCCCTCGCCATCGGGCAAACTCATTCTGACTTCAGAGGTACTTGTAATTTATGTTCTTAAGTCAAGGACGAGAAGTCAACATTTTAGTCCATGGGATTGAACCCCTTACCTCGGCATCAGCACACCGGATGTTTAAGAATGCACATTCTTATCCATTCTGCTGACCTCCAATCATGGACTTGAATACCAAGATTAGAAAGAATGTAGAGACCACAGAAATGATGTTCCACCATAAAATATTAAAAATCTCACGGACAGTAAAGAAGACCAATATCAAAGTATTACGGGATGCCGTTTCATAATTACAGATGTTAATCACACTAAGCCAAGACAGTCATAACTTTTTTGTCACATTATGAGAACAGGTCTGCATCTGTGGCTTAAGTGTAGTGAATGCAGTTTCACAATCTTGACACATCAGGTTCAAAGTCAGATGTGGGTGGACCGCTTTACATTGGTTTTCACAATGGTATGAGTGTCAACTAGTGTCAGCGACTTGTTCGCTACAGAGTTCTCAGGACTCCCCTACTTTTGCACCGCACAAAATAACAACTCATGACATTTGCAAAAGGAATGCAATTTATTTAGAGCTGACAATTCAATGGCTCTGCGAGCGGTATGCTTCATGATCATTATACAACATGAATGCAATAAAGTGGTGAGAAATGATGCTAATAATCACAATCTAAATTTACAGCCTAATATTTGCCTATTGCCTAGAAACTATAGCATTTGTCAAGAACACGTCTACTCTCTACCGTCTCCAGTCGGGTCTGTCCACATGCTACACATTGCGTGGACAAGCACGGACGCTGTCCCCTCCGTGCAGTAGCTAGTCTTGCGTGCATGGTGTCCCAAGCACGCTGGCTTGTGAGCTAGAGTAACCGGGCACTTCACGGTTACTCGTAAGGCCAAGCTTCCCAATGGCTTGGGGGAAGCCCTCGCTCACTTGTACGTATTGGCTCCTTGTCTGACACAAATGTGTCTCCTTGTGAGGCTATTTATAGTGCCAGTGTCTCTCCTGTCTGGTGTCTCCTTACTAGACTTGTATTAACTCTTATCACCTCTCTAAAGCCTTATTGGAGATGCTGACAACTAGTCAGAAAGCAGTGGAAAACTAAATTGCCTAGAAAATCATAAATAGCCAAAAAATTATGGGGTTGGTTGTGGCATCCTGTAAAGAATATTCAGCAGACTTTATGAGAAGAAAGGATCTTTGAAAAGTGACAACCAAGAATGTTGAGTGTACTAGAGATAGAAATTGGCAGGTGGAGAATTCTAGATGGGTTGGCAGAGTGGCAGTGAAAACAATCGGTGGTCAAACTTGTCAAAACACATTGAATAGATGGTTGTGGAGAAACATTATCCCCTGTGCCAACTGGCATGATGATCGTTAATAATATAATTTGTTGTTCATCATTGTTTACACTATGTTTACTTGTTTAGTTTTAACAATTGTTTAATTTTAACAATGTCGGTTCCTAAATCAATAAATCAATCAACACTTGTTAAAATTGTTATGATTCATCTACAGCTTTGTGGTTCCACAACATGACGTATGAAGACTTTGGTGTTGCAGTTAATGTATTTTGGCGACACCTGGAGGAGAAAATGTATGACAGCAAAGACCCTTATGGCAATCATGATCCAATACCTGTGCAACGAGCTAACCAGATTTTAGATCGAGCCCTGAAATCATTAGAAGAGTTGCCAGATGCTTATCGTGATTTCTATGCAAGAAGATTGTGTGATAGGATCAGGTCGAAAGCCTGCTTAAAAGACTTATGATAGTTTCTGTAAATTAATAAGATTACAGTGTGTGTTTATATTTATATTATATTCAATGGTAATCAGCACAGTGACTTAGAAGATAGTTAAATTGATTTTCACAATTCCCCCGATATACCAAGTCAAGGGTTCGATGTGGAAGTTGATAGCTTTGCATTGATTTTGATGGTATGAGGCATCGACTATTCAGAAAGCAATGGCAAACTACTAAACTAACATTAAATAAATCACAAACAGTCAGTAAATGCTGGTTTTGATTGAAAAATCCTGTAAAGGGCAGGCAACTACCTTTCACTTTTTATATGGTGGTTCAAAAAGTTGGATGTTTGTTACTAGCTTAGCTGACAGGCTATTTAGTCTGTTAATCAGTGCCCAAAATTTGATTACTCTGGAATTATCATGTAGTTTTAGATTTGTGGTTTTGTATTTCTGACATTCCATCCACAGACTCAATACAATGGAGGCAGTAGTTTGAATTCATCCAGTATCAGCTCCTTAGAAGAAAACCCCTTTTTTTCGATACCATTTTGAAATCATTATAGCCTGTCTCATCTTTAGAAATGCATTTTAGTTCCTTCAAAACTACTTCATACATAAGAATCAGCTCTCTAGGGAATGGACAAATGAACTTTATTTGAAATGCATGATGGTAAAGTAGTACAAGAATGCATTGACAGCAAAGAAACATTCCCCAGAATAGGCTGTATACTACTTGAAAGAGTATATGAGCCTTTAGGTTTTAAATAACATTTGATTTGTGATTGAAAGTGATTTCATGTAATCTTATCAATAAGGTAGGAAAATGTAATACTGCTGCTGCTTGTTCACAATGATTTTATTTTGTAATACAATGTGATATGCAAATATTCCAGCAAAATATAAAGGCTGCAATCAAAGTCTTTAGTAACATTCATTCTTGCTATTTCATTTTTTACTTTGATTAAAAATATAGTGAACAAAGACGTTATTTCCTAGACCAATGTATTCCAAATGTTGCAACAACATGTCACACTGGTGCAGGGGTGAGATGGTGGCCGGAATATTCATAGATATTCAGTGATTGAGAAGAGAATCATGTGCCTAATTGTGAGTCATTCAGCTCTTTGTTGAGAGATGTTCATGCCACTGGGCATGCTACACCTGCAGTACGGTTGCCAGGATGCAGTCTTTCATTTACTCCAGGTCATTGTTGTAGTTCAGTAACTGCTACTTCAGCTCGACATTCTTTGGCCACATGTGGCAGCCCAGATCTCTGTAATTTGTGCAGTTCTAAAGGATGTGTTCAGGGTTTAGCAGTACACCCCGTGAACCTTGCAGGGGTCACACCAGCTGACGTGAGCGCCGACTGGCGTGTAGCGTGTAGAACGCCAGGACTGGCAGACGGGCTTAGGTGTTTGAATGGACAGGTCGCATGAGTCTGCTAGTGAGGTTTGAATCTGCATTGAGAGCTAGCCTGTACGACAGTGGGAGACTGGTTCGAACGCTTGAATAGTTTGAATTGTAAGTGAGATGTTTATTGCTTGCATGTATTATTATATATTGTAGTGATATTGTTCATGCCGTAATGATTGCTATGGATTGTCATTGCGCGATGTTTGTGCGATAATAAATGCAGCGCGTAAATAAAGCTTGTGAATAATACTTTCGGATATTCACTTCGTGTGATTTGATAGTTTGATATTGCTTCACACTTGCCAGAAAACGAGCTACTTATCTTGCTCAACGCAAGACTCTGACATATATATATATATATATATATATATATATATATATATATATATATATATATATATATATATATATATATATATATATCTCTGTGTGTGTGTGGGTGGGTGGGTGTGTGTGTGTGTGGTTTTTTTTTTTTTTTTTTTTTTTTTAAATATATTTTCTTGTGTTCGTTTGCTGAGGAAGCCTTGTCGACGCAGCGTCTATTTTTTGCAACTGTTTAGTTAAGCTTTTCTGTATTTCATGTTTTGCTTGCTTGCATTCGCTGGCTGTGAAGTCCTGTATATCGGATGAAGACATCATGTTGTCCAACATCAGTGTGATGTCATACCGGACTGAGGTATGCGTGAGTATCCGTTGTCCCATGTCTGGCTTATTTAGGGTTGCCAGATACGTGGGCATCAAAAGGAGGACATAATAAGACAAAAGGGAGGAAAAAGGAGGACATAATAAGACAAAAAGGAGGACATATTGAATGTTTCATTTAAATCATTCCAGATTAAACCCACAATCAGTATAATTTTATTACAATTGCTGCCAAATAACTGTATCTCATGTTTTTGGAATGTTCTCAAAATATACTGTGATATAGTTTCTGAGGTTTCATTTCGTGTGTTGTCTAACTCGAGAAACTTAGTTTGGATTCCACATGCTTTCCAGTCAAAGTACTGAACAACGAATGGAAATATTTTCTGCGAACCGTGATTGCTAGCATCTGTCGAAAGACCGAAACATGAAATACCACTTAAAGATTTATCCAATTCATCAACAGTGTTGGGGGTCAATCACCTGGTTTATTATTGCTTCAGTCTTTGTTTTTGCGCAAGTAATATTTTTAGCAATTTCTGAATCTTCAAATAATGTGTGCATCAAACCAGCTGTGCAGGTCATCGAGTTGTAAGACTGATAATGACAAACTGTATGAAATGCCAAAGTTGCTTCAGCCGCATGCGCTTTCAGCAACACATTTGAGTACTTAGGCAAAAAAAAAACCGTCAATGTGCTAGATAACGCGGACACTTTGATTAGGTTTCTGTCTCTCACTGTTAACATGGCGCTCTAAGACAGTAGTTCCTTTGTTTGCAACGGACAAGTAACTATCGCAAATCGTACACTTTGCCTCATTCTCGTTGCGTCCTTCAACGAAGCATGGAAACTTATTTTTCACATTGTTCGAGAATTTGCATTTTCTCTTTGTAGAAGACATTTTCATAAACATAGACGGCAAAAATTACAAATTAAAAAAACAATTTGAAGTGTCGTCTCTGCTACCGGAACCGGAAATAACATTAACATTTTGACCATAGAGACTACAGCATTGTTAGTGTTGCTGAATAGAGCAACAGTTAGATTCAAATTATACAAATAATTGGTGTTTCACATTTGGTATAAATAGTAAAATTAAATAAATATTATTAAGCAATGGGTTTTAATAAAGAATGTAAACACACGGTAGAGTGTAGATACATTGTAAGTTGTAACAACAATACATAAAAAATGATAATATAAAAGTCGTCGTCGCGCGTCGCCCATCATTCGCACTGCGAGCGCTAACAAGTCAAGTCGCATTATTCTGTCAAGAAGCCTGATCAGCGGGAAAATGTCACGTGGAAAATCCAACAAGAAACACGCTGTTGCCAAGATGTGCAGCGTGGGAGCCGACAACAAGAAGAAGAATGTCGAGAGCCCACCTGCTAGCTGCATCAAAGAGCCTGATACTACAGCCATCACTGAAGCTACTACGAGGGAGAAGATTGACAGCCCAACACAGTCAAGAACCAAGACAGCAGAGAAGGAGGAGAAAGACACCAGAGTCGGAAACACCGACTCGAAAACAGTCCGATGGGTTGTCAAGCGGATTCCTGTGGAGCTGACAGATGAAGAAATCCTGAAACAGCTACGCGAAGAGAATCTTCACATCCGATTCTTGAAGGCGGAGCGGCTTCTCACCTACTCCAAGATACCTACAACCTTGGCAGTAGTGACGTCGGAGGGCAGCGAGATGCCGACCACAGCATCATTCAAAAAGAGAATGCAGCAACCAGAGAGATTCATACCAAGAATCACGCAATGTTCCAGATGTCAGAAGGCCGGCCACAGTAGAGCTAAGTGTCGCAGTAAGACGGAAATATGCCGATACTGCGCCGATCACCACGCCTTCAAGGAGTGTCCGCTGGCCAAGCTGGACACGGACTTCCGAGCACCCAACAACAAAAGAAAGTGCGCCAACTGCCTGGGCAAACATGGAGCAAGATACCTGGGCTGTCCGTACCTGCAGAGACACAGAGACGTCTTAAAGATCGCCATCATCACAAAGACACCATTCAAGGAAGCAATGCAGAGGGGCGAGACAGCCACGGGTATAGCACAAGCTGAAAGAGATCAACTTCAAAAGCAGATAGACGAGTTGAAGAAGCAAGTCAAGGCACTGCTGACGATGTCTCCGACCAGCGATAATGAGAAGCTGCTGGCCGACATGAAAGAAATCCAGCTCGACATCAAACAAGAGATTCAGCGCATGGCTGAGATGAAGAAGGAGAACGAAGAAATCCTACAAATGATCAAGACCGAAAGAGAATTGCATAGAGCTGAAATGGGACTCTTTCAAAACAAATTAACAGAAGCCACACAAGAACTCACAGAGAAACAGCAAGAAGAAAACCAAGAGACCGAGCCTGAACCGCAAGCTGAAGCCAGCAGCCCAACCACAACGCCCAAGAGGGAACTACTATACCGTCGGATCTCTGAAGGAGGCACAGAATACCCAGTCGACAAGGAGGAACTCAAGCGCGAGGAATTCAGAAGGCGCTGGGAAGAAAAAGAAAAGAAGAAGCCTAAGAAACTCCGGGGGAAACCGATGGTATACCCAGTAGTACTCTACGACCGTGAGAACGACTTCGAGTACTATATAGATGACGGTAAAATCGTCCCATGGCTGACCACGGAGGAAGAAAACTTTAGGCAGCAGTATCGCAAACGCAACAGTGAAAACAGGCACAAGGAGGAAAATGAAAACGTCGATAAGCTCCTACAGAAAATACACAATAAAGGAGACAAAAAGACCAAATAAAAAGTCCTTTTAAGGACTGCAGCCAATCAAGCCAGGAGCCTGCACCAACCAAGAAAACAAGTGGAAACATGCACAAAGGACAACCGCCGACCGATCCCCCAGCTGGAGTGGGATAACGAAAAGTCCTTATAAGGACTGCAACCAGACGAGCCAGGAGCCTACACCAACAAAGAAAACCACAACAGAAGAGCACAAAGGATAGCCGCCGACCACTGCTGACGTCACAGACACAAAAGCTACATAACCAGTCCGAGATAGGACTCACAAGACAAGAATTAGGGTGAATAAACCCACAAAAACCACGATCCTCAATAATAACCACAGCTGATGAAGCAGGTTAGCCGAGGACGAATTTGGAATTTTTGTTTTGAAAATTGGAATTGGAATTGGAATTGGAATATATTAACTCTTTCGCTACCGTGCTCCCATCTGTGGACAGAATTGATTTGCTGTAATGGCAGTCCGCCATTTTCGTCCCACAAAATGATCAGTGGTTTATTTCACATATTTCTGCTCCGTTTCGGAATTTTAAGTTACTGTAAACTAAAAATTAGTACAGCCGAAAGATCTCTACGCCATCTTGGAGCGGTCAATGGTTTTCTAATTTTTGATTCTTGTGAATTTTCAGTTTTAAGGTAGTGTTAATTTGTTTGTTTTGGTTTTTCACAATGGAAACGCCCACCAGTATGCGTCCACGTAGAATGACTTCAGATCAAGCTAGATTATTATTCGAAACTGTTTTAAACAATAGTGATTCCGATAATAGTGATTCAGACAGCAGTTATATCTGTGAATCTAACATTTTAGCACGTGGTGATAAAGATATTACTAGTGGAACTTCGTCTTCAGCTGAGATGTCTGATGAATGTTCGTCTGACAATGAAAGTCAGGATGTCACAATCACTTCTCAGCGGAAAGGAAAGCAAACAGTACAAAATAAGAATAAAACTGGAGGAAAAAAGTTGAATCTACAAGCTTCTGTACAGCGTGATGCACCTATCCCATCACCATCGACATGGCAAGATGTGTCAGAAGGAGAAACAAAACCGAAGTTTGAATTTCGTCCTCGAAGATCTCACGTCAACTCTAAACTTTATCATCTGCAAACACCTATGGATTTTCTCAAAGTTTTTTTTGATGATGACATAGTGGATTGTATAATTAAAAATGTAAACAAATATGCAGAAAAGATCTTGATGCAGAACACTCCTAAAAAGAAAACATTCTAGTCTGTTATCCTGGACCCCACTCACGAAGCATGAATGGCTGAAGTTTACGTCTGTCATTATTGCTATGGGACTTGATCCAAGACCATCTATCAAAGACTATTGGTGTACAAGTGCACATTTATATACTCCTTGGTATGCCACTATGTTTCCCAGGAACAGATTTGAATCTATTTTTCACACCATGTTTCACGTATGTGAACCAGAAGCATCACGTGAAAAAAAAAATTGATCCTCTTGTTGACATGGTCCTGAAGAGATTCCAGGAAGCATTTTACCCATTTGAAAATGTGTCCATTGATGAAATGATTATTGGATGGAAGGGCAGATTTCAGCACAGACAATACAATGCAACAAAACCTCACAAGTACCACATCAAAACATTGGCCTTTGTGATTCTGCGACTGGCTATGTGGTGAATTTAAAAATTTACTATGGACGAACACCGAAATACAGTCCAGATTTAGATCTCACAACTGCTCATGCAGTGAAAGTGTTTGCCACACTACTGAATGTTCTCGGAGCTGGCCATCACATCTTTGCTGACAGATTCTACACTTCGAAAGCTCTGATTGATTATCTGCATTCCAACAATTTCAATTATACAGGAACACTGAATGTCAACCGAGTAGGCTTCCCTCCTGAGTTGATTATGGATACATGATTCAGAATCTGCGGCAAAACTTCTTTTCGGATGGTTGATTGGAAGCAATGGTGTTTATAGTTTAGAATAGTGTTGTTTGTTCAGTAAATTCAATTGGATTAGCAGTGAAGAGATATTGGATAACAACGCCCCCTCGGTAAGTACAATGTTTACATTATTTTTACCTACTTTTGTCCAATTATTTTACAAATTATATTATTATTTTATTTTATTTACAACCTAAAGCAGAAATTCTCCTACCAACATATTCCTTGTCCAATCCCCTTTATTTTGATATATAATACAACATTTCTTCTACAATTTTAACCATTTTCATAACTTTACTGTGAGAGACCCCACCTTCCAGATTTCAGCCATTATTTTTTGTCATTTTTTGTTAAAAAAGACATGGTTCAGAATATGAACCAAAACTTCTTTTTGGGTTACTTTAATGAGCAATACTGTTTATATTCTTGAAGACAAGTGGTGTTTGTTTGATTATTCAGTAAATTAAACATGATTAGCAGTATAGGAGTGTAGAAAACACATTCTAAGTGCAATGTTTACATTATTTTTACCTACTTTTGTCCAATTATTTTACAAATTATATTATTATTTTATTTTATTTACAACCTAAAGCAGAAATTCTCCTACCAACATATTCCTTGTCCAATCCCCTTTATTTTGATATATAATACAACATTTCTTCTACAATTTTAACCATTTTCATAACTTTACTGTGAGAGACCCCACCTTCCAGATTTCAGCCATTATTTTTTGTCATTTTTGTTAAAAAGACATGGTTCAGAATATGAACCAAAACTTCTTTTGGGTTACTTTAATTAGCAATACTGTTTATATTCTTGAAGACAAGTGGTGTTTGTTTGATTATTCAGTAAATTAAACATGATTAGCAGTATAGGAGTGTAGAAAACACATTCTAAGTGCAATGTTTACATTATTTTTACCTACTTTTGTCCAATTATTTTACAAATTATATTATTATTTTTATTTTATTTACAACCTAAAGCAGAAATTCTCCTACCAACATATTCCTTGTCCAATCCCCTTTATTTTGATATATAATACAACATTTCTTCTACAATTTTAACCATTTTCATAACTTTACTGTGAGAGACCCCACCTTCCAGATTTCAGGCCATTATTTTTTGTCATTTTTGTTAAAAAGACATGGTTCAGAATATGAACCAAAACTTCTTTTTGGGTTACTTTAATGAGCAATACTGTTTATATTCTTGAAGACAAGTGGTGTTTGTTTGATTATTCAGTAAATTAAACATGATTAGCAGTATAGGAGTGTAGAAAACACCTTATAAGTGCAGTTTTTTTAATAATTTTTACCTCTTTAATTTCAGTTGTTATTATTAAACCTCTCATTATTGTCATAATATTTGTAACCTATCAATTAATTATTAACACTGTCATGTTCCTTGTGCAATCCTCTTTAATTTGATATGTAATACAATAGATCTGCTACCATCTTAACCATTTTAAAAGCATTATTGTAACACACCCCTAGTTCCAATTTTCTGCCATAAATTTCTGTTTGGTCACAGCCCAGTTTTTGTTTGGTAGTGAAAGAGTTAAAAAGCCGGACATTTTAAAGGTTTTTAGCTTTAAATATTGAGCACAGCCCACCACTGGCAGGCACAGTCGACTCGACGCGCTATCGAGATCAAGTCGCTTTATCGGTTAACGCAGAGGATGCCTCGCGTTATAAATGCCGCGCAGAGACACGCACTATACACAGCCGGGAAGAAGAAGGTAGAGGCGAAGAAGGCCGCTACGACTGCTGACTCTGTATCTACGAACAGCAGTCCGGCTCCTACACCAGCTGAAGCCGTCCCAGTTGATGAAGAAACCACATCTCAAGCCAGCAGTAGCCGGGAAGTTCCAACCAGCTCCAAGACGATGCAGCCCAATCTACCACTACTACCAGTGACCTCCACACAGGAGGAAACAACAGCAACATCTGAGGACTTCACCGGCAGGATACTGCTCAAACAGACAAGCGTGGGTAAAGCTAAACTGTCGGCGCTACCAACAGACAAGTTAATCAGTCTGTTGGAAAACAAGCTGGAAAGACACAGCATCAACCAGCTGCGCAAGACACACGAGGGAGTAGTGGTCTCCCTCAACAACAACCCAAAGACCACAGCACTTATGAAGAAGATAACACAAGAGGAAAAAGCCAACATCAAGCTCCACCACGGCATCTTATTGGAGGCCAGCCGACACAACATGATGAAACGATGGGTCATCAAACGAGTCAAGACCCATCTCACCAACGACCAGATCAGGGAGTTGCTAACAAGGGAAAACCACAAACTCAAGATCACCAGTGTCGAGAGGATCATCGGAAAGAACAGCATCCCCTCTACTGTCGTCGTCGTAACATCAGAGGACCGACTGATCCCTCAATACATCAGATGGGACAAGAGAGACCAAGTTCCAGAGCACTACATACCCAGAGTGCTGCAGTGCTCTAAGTGCCAGAAGTTTTGGCACACCCGTGCCACCTGCAAGAGTGAGGTTGAGGTTTGCAGATACTGCTCTGGACCTCATCCATACAGCCTGTGACAGCACGCAAGATCGACAAGGACTTCAGAAGGCCTAACAATAACAGAAAATGCGCCAACTGCCTCGGCAACCACGGCGCCAGGTACCTCGGCTGCCCCTGCCACCAAGACAGCAAGGAAGCCATGAAGTTCGCCATCAAGACTAACCTGCCCTATAAAGAGGAGGGGTACCTCGAAAGGTACCAGGAGAGGTACCTCGAGAGGTACCAGGAGAGGTACCTCGGCTGCCCCTGCCACCAAGACAGCAAGGAAGCCATGAAGATCGCCATCAAAACTAACCTGCCCTATAAAGAAGCTAGGAGGCAGTACGAGGCCACCAATCAACTCACCAAAAGGGACAAAGCACAACTGGAAGGCCAACTGAAGGACCTGCGATCAAAGTTCACCAGCATGGAGGAGGAAAAAAACAAAACGCAAGAAACACAGATAACAGCCGCTCAGCGCATCCTGGACGAGGCGAGGCAAGTTCAGCAGAAGATTGAGCAGGATGTCGCCCGGATGGCTGTTATTCAGGCTGAGACAGAAGAAAGGCTATCAAGCAGGGAGAAAGAAAACGACAAGAAGCAAGAAACACAGAAAACGAACGCTCAGCGCATCCTCAACGAAATGAAGCAAGTTCAGCAGATGATAGCTCAGGACTACGCGCGAATGGCTATTATAAAGGATGAGACGGATAAACAGCTACTTAAAATACAAGAAACTTTTAATGTGACGTTCGACCTGCTCCAGACCAAGTTCCAGGCAGCCACATCCGAAACAGAGGACACAAAAGCACAATCAGACGAAGAAGCAACAGAGGAAGAACGATATCGCTCACCACCAAGACCCGACTGGCGAACGCCGAGAAGATTCGAAGGCAACTCACGACGGGGAAATAGAAGGAACACCAGGAGAGACGACAACTGGTAAAACTCCCTGAAGTAAGCAGCACCATATGACGGGGTGGGTACCCAATTACTCCGGGCCTCAACAAGTGCGCGACTCTGACCAGACATGTAAAACCACATCAAGACAGCAACGAACGCAATCAACCCATCAGAAACCGGGAAGCTGACAAAAAGCAGCCCAAAGTACGAAAGACAAACTACAAGCTGCACCATAAGCACCCTACATAGCTAAGTCGGAAAACGAAGGCTGAAAGGGGGCATTCGTACCAAACATTGGATTGGATTGGATTGGACCACTGGCAACGCTGATCGCATTCTGGTACGAACCTAAGGGTGCTAAGGCCTATCCACATCAATATGGCAAATATATTAGCTTTGCCTGCCGGACGGAGTACACGAGACTAAACAGGAGGACATGTCCTCTCTTTGCCGGACGTCTGGCAACCCTAGGCTTATTGGTGTGCAGACTGGTGGTTCCTCGCCGTGCAGGCAGATACTCTCCGACTTCGGAGGAATCAGCGATCCTACCGACGTTAGCCAGGACCCCGAAGGGACCTATTGCCCAGGACGCGCGACTAGGACGTGTCAGTAGGTCTTGACCAGTATAGAACCTGGCCCTGGTGCCTTGGAAACACCTCTGCGTCACATTTCATGTTTTTATATTGTTAACAAATAAGAGCACTCAGGCCACCAGGCAGATGATGCTCAACTGAAAAGTCGTAATAATCTTTTGTGGATTTTTAAAAGGCTTATGATAGTGTCCATAGGAATAGTCTATGGAATGCTATGCGAGAATTTGGAATACCAAGGAAGTTAATCAACATGACCAGACTATGCATGGAAGATACTTATAATATAGATTGATTGATTGATCTAGGAACCGACATCACAGCATTCGGGGCATTCCCATAAGCGCTCCGTCCCCATCCTCAGCAACCAGCGAAGAGTTCCAACACTAATAGTTCCAGTAGCAATCTGATTATATGTCCGTCTCGCCTTTCCTCTGAGCGTCGAGCGTCGGCCAGATCCCCTCGTCACTCCTCGCTGCCTCATTCTAGCCAGACTATGGTGATCCATTTGCTCCTCCGAGGTGTACACGTGCTCCCACAAGGCCGCAACCACATCTGCCTTGTCATGCATCAATACTCCACCAAGTTCTGCCGAGCCAGCCAATCTGTCCGCCTGTTCATTCCCCAGCACACCGGTATGCCAGGAGATATGTTACTTATATGTTACTTATAATATAGTAACATATATATATATATATATATATATATATATATATATATATATATATATATATATATATATAATATATATATATATATATTTATATGTTACTTATAATATAGTAACATATAAAGGCAGGAAATGAGACCCTTTCCAAATAACATCTGGCTTGAAACAGGATGATGCACTATCACCGCTACTCTTCAATCTGGCTCTAGAGAAAGTTGTAAGGAAGGTAAAGGAGGAATGTGATATTGGAGGAACATCCAAGCTGCTTGGTTATGCAGATGATATAGATATTATAGGGCAAAGTGAACAAAAGACATTGGAAATATTGACTCACTTAAAGGGAAAAGCCCAACAGATGGGGCTGGTTATCAACCAAGATAAGACAGAATATATCGTAATTTCAAAAGTAGGAATGGCTAAAAACTCTGGCCACATACAAATAGATAATGTGACCATTAAAAGGACGGAAACATACAAATACCTGGGTACAATCTTCAACTGCTCCAACATCATAAGGGAAGAAATACAAACTAGAATCAATTCTGGAAATAAGATATGCTATGCACTACAACATCTACTAAAATCAAATAGGCAATCTCGTAACACCAAAATCACAATATACAAAACACTGATCAGACCAGTTGTGCTTTATGGCTCTGAAACCTTGAGTACAACGAAAGGAGACGAAGCCTTGCTACAAACCTTTGAGAACAAAGTTTTAAGACGCATCTTTGGACCCATTAGGGACACATAAAGTGGAGAGTGGAAAAGAAGAAGTAACAAAAACATTTATGATCTGTTTAAGTCCCCGCTAATCACTGGTATCATGAAGACTAATAGACTACAATGGCTGGGGCATATAGAAAGAATGGAAGATAATAGGGAAACAAAACTCGCTTACACTCAGGAAATAAATGACCGTAGACCCCGAGGCTAGACCAAGAAGACGGTGGAGAGATAATATATATATATATATATATATATATATATATATATATATATATATATATATATATATATATATATATATATATATATATATATATATATATAGACCTACAAGCACTTGAAATCAACGACTGGCAAGAAAAGATCAGCCAGAGAGACGAATGGAGACGGATTGTATCTGCAGCAAAGAACCTCAATGGCTCGGAACGCTGAAGAAGAAGAAGAAGAAGAAGAAGAAGAAGAAAAAGAAGAAGAAGAAGAAAAAGAAGAAGAAGATACAGGCTTACAGCAGGATTAAGTACCACGTGTTTAATAAACTGAAAATAGGAGATACCGATGACTGTGATTGCGGAACTGGTAAAATGACAGCTAAACGTTGAGTTGAGTTATGAACCGACATCGCTGCACTAAGGACATTCCCATATGTGTTCCGTCCCTCATTCAACAGTCAGCGAAGAGTCATACTACTAATTTTTCCCATCGCTATCTGATTTAAAGTTCTCTTGGTCTTTCCACTCAGTTTTGAGATTCTTCCAGAACCCCTACCTATTCCCCGCTATCTCGTTTTCTCCACATGCGGGTTCTCAATCTGTTCCCCCGCCTTCAACACCTGGTCCCACAAATGCATGGCCACCTCCCACTTGTCCATAAGCAATCTACCACCAAGAGGTGCATTCCCTGCCAGACTATCAACCGGTTCATTCCCCCACAATCTCAGCATGACCATGGCAAAATCTTATATATAAATTAGGATCGTCTGTCTGTCTGTATGTATGTATGTATATATGTATGTCCTTTATTTGTTCGCGAACGGCCCATCCGATTGAGATGAAATTTTATACACGCCTTCCTTTCATTCCAGAGCTGTCAACTGTCATAGTTTTTTTTTCTTCTTCCTCCTCCTCCCTCCTCCCCCTCCCAAAATACGTACGTAAATATATGATGATGATGATGAAAGAATCCCCGAACCAAAACGCTAGGGAAAGGGAAGAAAATGACGTGACTACACAGAATCGTCACACGGCAATCATCATCATCAAGTGCCGTGCCGGCTGGCGTAGGCGTTCATGGCTCTCCGTAGATCTCAGTCTTTGGTTTTTTGGATCAACTCTGCTGCTGATATTCCTCCATGCCACGGCAATATCAATAACAATTCATCTTTTTATGTGTAAGGAAGTTATCTACAGTCGTGTAGAAGGGAAGAACTAGACGAGTATGAATTCGGAATGGCGAACTCTCTCCTCCTCTCTTCTCCTCCCTCTGCCTCCTCCCTCCACCCTCCTCCTCTTCCTCCTCCCTCTCATCCCTCTCCCGACTCCCTCCTCCTTCTCCCTCTTCCTTCTCCCTCTTCCTCTCCCCTCCTCCTCCATCCTCCTCCCTCCTACTCCCTCCGCCTCCTCCCCCTCCTCCCTCATCTTCCCTCCTCCTCCCTCTCCCTCCTCATCCCTCCGCCTCCTGCCTCCCTCCTCCTCCTCCTGCCTCCTTCTCCCTCATCATCCTCACTCCTCCTTCTCCCTTCTTCTCCCTCTTCCCTCTTCCTCCTCCTCCTACCTCCTCCCTCCTCCTCCCTCTACCTCCTCCTCCTCCCTCCACCCTCCTCCTCCCTTCTCCTCCTCTTCCTCCTCCCTTTCCTTCCTCCTCCTCCTCCCTCTACCTCCTCCTCCCCCTACCTCTTTCCTCCTCCCTCCTCCTCCTCTTCCACCTCCTTTCCTTCCTCCCCTCCTCATTCTCCCTCCTTCCTCTCCCTCCTTCCTCCTCCTTCCTTCTTCTCCCTCTGCCTCCTCCCTCCTCCTATCCCCTCCTCCTCCTTCTTCTCCTCCCTCCTTCTCCCTTCTTCTCCTCCTCTCCCCTCCTCCTCCTACCCTCTTCCTCTTCCCCTCCTCCCTCTCCCTCCTCCATCCTCCTCCTCCCTCTTCCTCCTCCTCCCTCTTCCTCCTCCTTCCTCCTCCTCCCTCTTCCTCCTCCTCCTCCTCCATCCCTCTTCCTCCTCCTTCTTCCTCCTCCTTCCTTCTCCTCCCTCCTCCTCCCTCTTCCTCCTCCTCCTACCTCCTCCCTCCTCCTCCTCTCTCCTCCTCCCTCCTCCCTTTTCCTCCCTCCTCCTCATCCCTCTACATCCTCCCTCCTCCTCTCCACTCTTCCTCCTACCCTCTTCCTCTTCCCCTCCTCCCTATCCCTCCTCCTCCCTTCACATTCCTCCTCCTCCTCTTCCTCCTCCTCCCTCCTCCTCCTTATCCCTCCTTCTCCCTCCTCCTCCTTCTTCCTCCCTCCTCCTCCCTCCTCCCCCTCCTCCTTCCTCCTCCTCCCTCTCCTCCTCCTCAATCCTCCTCCTCCCTCCTCCTCCTCCCTCTACCTCCTCCCTCCTCCTCCCTTCACATTCCTCCTCCTCCCTCTTCCTCCTCCTCATCCCTCCTACTCCCTTCTCCTCCTCCCTCCTCCTCCTCCCCCTCCCTCCTCCTCCTCCCTCTACCTCCTCCTCCCTTCACATTCCTACTCCTCCCTCTTCCTCCTCCTCCCTCCTCCTCCTCATCCCTCCTTCTCCCTCCTCCTCCTTCTTCCTCCCTCCTCCTTCCTCCTCCTCCCTCTCCTCCTCCTCCCTCCTCCTCCTCTCTCCTCCTCCCTCCTCCTCATCACTCCTCCTCTCTCCTCCTCCTTCTTCCTCCCTCCTCCTCCTCCCTCCTCCCCCTCCTCCTTCCTTCTCCTCCTCTCTCAGCCTCCTCCCTCCTCCTCCCCCCTCCTCCTCCCTCTACCTCCTCCTCCCTCCTCCTCCCTCTACCTCCTCCCTCCTCCTCCCTTCACATTCCTCCTCCTCCCTCTTCCTCCCTCCTCCTCCTCTCTCCGCCTCCCTCCTCCTTCTCCTCCCTCTACCTCCTCCCTCCTCCCTCCTCCTCCCTTCACATTCCTCCTCCTCCCTCCTCCTCCTCCCCTCCTCCTCCTCCCCCTCCTTCTCCTCCTTCTCCCTCCTCCTTCTCCCTCTTCCTCCTCCCTCTTCCTTCTCCCTCCGCCTCCTCCCTCCTCCTACTCTCTCCTCCTCCTCCCTCCTCCTCCCTCTCCTCCTCCTGCTCCCTTCTCCTCCTGCGTTCTCCTCCTCCCTCCTTCTCCCTCCTCCTCCCTCTTCCTCCTCCCTCCTCCTCGCCTCCTCCTCCACCCTATTCCTCCCTCCTCCTCCTAATCCCTCCTCCTCCCTCCTATTCCTCCCTACTCCTCCTGTCTCCTCCCTCCTCCTCCCTCCTCTTCCCTCCTCCACCTCCCTCTACCTCCTCCCTCCTCCATTTACCCAAGACAGACAGACAGTCAGACAGATAGTCGGGAACGGGATCTTATATGACTACTTATATAATTTAAATGAGATGCTCTCCACCATGGGCTGGGCCGGGTCAGACAGACAGACAGGTAGATAGATAGATAGACAGACAGACAGACAGACAGACAGACAGACAGACAGACAGACAGACAGACAGACAGACAGTCGGGAACGGGAACTTATATGACTACTTATATGAATTAAATGAGATGCTCCCCACCAGGAGTTGGGCGATGCCGGGCCGGGTCAGACAGACAGACAGATAGATAGTCGGAACGGGAACTTATATGACTACTTATATGAATTAAATGAGATTCTCCCCATCAGGGTCGGGCGAAGACGGGCCGGGTTAGACAGACAGACAGACAGATAGACAGACAGACAGACAGACAGACAGACAGACAGACAGACAGACAGACAGACAGACAGACAGACAGACAGACAGACAGACAGACAGACAGATAGTCGGTAACGGGAACGAGAACTTATATGACTACTTATATGAATTAAATGAGATGCTCCCCACCAGGGTCTGGGCGAAGCCGGGCCGGGTCAGCTAGTAATCCATAAAATTCTCACAAACGGTGACCTCTGAAGCGACGATAGCTAAACATTTGCTACAGGAGTAGTACATCTAGTCAGTATGAGGAACAAAAGTATTTTTACCTACGCCCACTCCATTTGAGGAAACACTATGGAAACGTCAACAAGCTTAAGTTGACCGCCGCTTTCTTTGGACTAATTCATATTGACGTCTGAAGGTCAATAACGAAAATTGTTAGATATTGTTCATAAATTTCCTATACACATAGACAGAGGTTGACAAATGGAGAAGAGACTGAATAGATCGCCCAGGTGGCACGTGACTAGAAGGAGCACAGAAAATGAGTTTCGCTATTATCACTATCATACTTAGGCACATACACCATTGTTTTTTAACATTCGTCCATCATGGCCATCCCTTTACTGTCACTCACTCATGCATTGTCTGGACATCCACAGGGGCACCCCTTCTTAGTTTTCACTCTCGGACCACCATCACACCTCCATTGCTTCACGTTTCCCCACCTTACCTTCCTCTCCCATTTTCTCATGTACCACTTTCACTCATTTACCTGGGATCTTCACTGAACCACTACCACCTCCTACCCCGGTCCCCACGATACCACAAACTCCCACGGCTGTCTATATAAGTTTTTTTTGTTTTTTTTTGTTCGCATATCCTTTACAGGACATCGCTGTCAACATCAGCATCTTTCAGCTGATTGTTGATTTCTTGCCAAGATTACGCACACTAGTTTGCCATTACTTTCTGAGCGACCGGCTCACATATACCGTAAGTTACCGACGTGGAGAGAACCGCTACCGATTCTCACGCACGTCACCTTACTCACGAGAGTATACGGGATTACGGAGAAAGTCGCTAAATCCTAGGCCAGGGAGACCGGCCTATATAAGAGTGCCCAGGTTAAATTCATGTTAGTATCACAGCCTGGGATTCTGAGATAAGTAACAACATTTGTTTTCAAATTTTTATTTTATCTTCATTGTTCTCATTTGTTCATCTTTTCATACTTCTTGTCCTGTTCTTATGCCTTAATGTAATCACTGGAGGTATTCTATGTTATTATATGCTGTGTTTTATGTATGTATTTGTTTGCTGATGAAGGCTAGTGGCCGCAACGTCATGTGTTTTTCATAATTCTGTTCTGTAAAGCTGCATTCCCGCCCCCCCCCCCCCCCCCCCCCCGCATATCCTTTACAGGACACTGCAATCAACACCAGCATTTTTTTTCAGCTGCTGTTGATGTCTTGGCAAGTTGGTTTTTTCTTTACGTTCAGTAGTTTGCCATTGTTTCTGAACGACCGGCTCACATACCTCCGTAAGTAACCAGCGCGACCCGATCCGCTGCCGAATCTCGCGCAGCTGTGTTGTTTACGTGAGTATACTATACGGGCTTACGAACAACGTCCTTAACCCCTTCGGCAGGGAGACCGCAAAGCTGCATTTACTTTATGTTATTTTATATTGTTTACATTTTCACAGCTATATCAGTTATCAGTTGGGGTATCTTCATTGCACTCCGGACAGGTCCATGGGTGCTCAGATCCTCCCCCAGCATATGTATCAGTGTTCAGTGGCTAATAGTGCCAGTTCTGTGTTGGTTGACGAGGCACGTCGTTTTCCCGATGTACCTCTCGTGTCTGGCCGTGCCAATTCTTACTCCCAAGTCTTTCATCCTGGACAGCGATGTGGATTCACTGACGTCAAAATCCTCTGTTCTCGACATATCTTTAAGGACGTTAATAACATCGGCACGATCCATGGGCTGGCCATCTGCAGGGGGTGCAGAGCCAGCCAGTTTATCAGCTCGTTCATTTCCCTCGACTCCCGCATGTCCCGGGACGAAGATGAAGGTGACTTTACGGACAACAGACTTCCGCAGCGACTCAGTCCACTGTCTACGTACAGATCCAGCTTCGACCTTCCGAATCATGCTCATTGAATCACTTAGTACACACACGTTGGTATAATGCTGTGATTCCAGCCATATGAAAGCCTGTGTAACTGCCACCACCTCCATCGTAATGCTGCTCGTGGTCATGAAGTGGGCACTACTGGATTCTTGAACGGTTCGGCCCGCTGAACGGGCTGTAAATGCCCTTGCACTTCTCTGCTGCTTTACAGCAGATCCATCAGTATAGATAAGCACTTCGGGGCTATCTGAGTGTCCATAGATGAGCGCGTTGACCTCTGCATTGACAGGGGCAGGGTTCTGCTTTCTGCGCCGTCTGTCGAGTTTGATAATGCAGGAGAAAATGCACTTAAAATCTGGAGGCACCGCCACCCATTCCTTGCCGGGGTTGATACTGGTAAGACTGCAGACCTGTCTGACGACATCTTCAGCCCGACCCATCCATGATTTGCCCCTCTTTAACCTGTCACCCTTTTCTCTTAATAAAGCTTCATGGCTTTACCGCTTTACTAACTGTATACATATTGTGACTAGAAAGCGAACAACTACGCACTACCGATTATTGCAATATGATTATTGCTTTCTTGCGTTTGCTGGCCGTGAACTCTAGCGTGAAGTCCTGTATGTTGAATGAAGACATCCTGTTGTCCAACATCAGTGTGATGTCATACCGGCTACCGGGCTGAGGTTTGCATGAGTATCCGTTATTATCTGGCTTATTACTTATTGGGTGCAGACTGGTGGTTCCTCGCCGTGCAGGCTGATAACTGATACTCTCCGACTTCGGAAGAATCAGCGATCCTACTATGTTAGCCCGAACCCCGAAGGAACCTGTTGCCCAGGACACACGACTAGGACGTGTTTGTAGGTCTTGGCCAGTATACAACATAGCCCTGGTGCCTTGGAAACACTTCTGCGTCCCAATGATAATGGATATGATAAAGTTATTAGTCAATATTCCACGCATAACACACTTTGATAGCAAAAGAAGAAGAAGCAGCAGGAGAATATGATGGCAAGGCAGGCGACCATGAGATGTACACGAGACACATGGCTATAGTGGGGACACGTTTCTCAACTCAACACACCTGTATTAAAGGGGACATGACATCTAGTCAGTATCTATCTTTAAGCATGACTAGACTTCTATTTTGGTTGGTCACGTGTCCAAAACAAACGTGTACATCCACCAATCAATTTGCTGGCCTGCTCGGTGACGTCATTCAGAGCCGGACCTGCAGACGATTTCACTAGAGACAAGAAGGACAGCAGAAGACTCGATCACCATGGCGCGAATAGTTTATACTGCAGTACTTTCGGCGTTGGTTGTTACATTAGTTGCAGCCCAGTCAGGTTTGGCATGAACACCGTTAACAGCTTGAACATAATATTATTGATTTATTTATTGCCTCTAGTTAGTATGTTTATTTACGGATAGTCAAACAAGCTTTCTTTCTTTTGCTTTAGTTAAGTTAGTAACTTTAGTTTAGTTTTCACTTGCCTACTGAACTGACTACCCACTCCACTAACCACTCCATTACCACTCACAGACTATACTGTACACAACTGTGGCAACGGAAACATTGGGCGATAGGTTCTTATATAATTATTACATGCATGCAAGCAAACACAATATTTACTTTCCCTTAAATTTGGAAGAAGATGCCAGTCTCAGACTGAGTCTGTGCAGCTTGCATTAATAACTAATTGTTTATTGACGGGTTTAATTGATTAAAATCCCGGAGACGTTCACAATGAATTTCATTACATTGTTGCCTGAGGCAACAGTAATCAGTTTCAGTAACAATCAATACTGAATCTAAGAATCTACAACACTACCCTTGGACAGTCCCACACATAGACCACACACAACACCCATCCTTTTCAGTAGCCACCAACCAAAGATTTCTGACGCTAATTATTCCAGTACCAATTAGATTACTTGTCTCCATTTACTACACTTGTCTTTTCCTCTTAGTTTTGAGTATCACCCAACCTAACCAGTAACCACTTCCTTTTGATACTCCTTCTCTACAGCTGTACTTTCCAGCTTTCAGTACTACACCTCCAATGTAAAGTAGCTTTTATTCCAGATGGGTTGCAGCTAATCTATCATCAGCCTGTTCATTACCTCTCATCTGCATGCCTCGGGCCAAAAATCCATGGTATGCTCATAATCTGTCTAGCCGATGCCAGCAATAACAATTATTTATGGTGTGAAAACCGATTTGATTAACTTGGCTGCTTATGATAAACAAGATGATAGTAAAAAGGCTATTCTCCAAGACGATTTTTTTCCCGTGTTTCCATCCTGTTTCAGGATATTGAGGTCAACACCAGCATCTTTCAGCTGTATGTTGATTCCTAGGCTAAGATTACGCTCATCAGCACGCCACGACTTTCTGAGCGACTGGCTCCATACTGGCGCGACTCGAACCGCTTCCAATTCTCATGCGCTCATGTCAACCACGAGAGTATTCAGGGTTACGGAGAAAGCTGCTAACTCCTCGACCAGGGAGACCGGCCTCCAACAAGATAACGGGAAAAATATATTTATTTTGCGCTCACTCGCTTTGAACTCGAGCATAGTCCATACACACTTCTGGTAATGCTGGACTGAATTTTGCTTGTGGATTAGCTTTCCCTATTAAGTGTCCCTTGCCATCATGTGAACCCACTTTGACTTCAGAGGTACTTGTAATTTACGTCCCTAAGTCAAGGATGATAGGTCATCATTTTAGTCCAACTGTCCAGTGTAGGGGTTGAACCCCCTACCTTGGCATCAGCATACCGGATGTTAAAGTACACGCATTCTTATCTATTAAGCCATGCTGACTTACAGTGAAAAATATTATTTCACAGATATTGACAGCAGCAATGTTGGAATATAGTACAAACCAAAGCTTAAGGCATAAACAAATGAATAAAAGGATAACGGCTGTAATTATGATTGTGGTAAATGAAATAGATGACAAAACGTGTGAATAAAAATGTTGGTAGCGATGAGTATTACTATGGCTAGCAACTAGACTAATAATGATGATGATGAAAAAGATGATAGTAAAAATAGTGTTGATGGCTAGAAAGATGAACTGTTGAAGAGATAATGATGGAAATATAAATCCACAAGACATTGACTATAATAGTGTTTGAGTAAAGTAACATAAGAGCAGCTTAAGGCTAAAAAAGATGATTAAAAAGATCATTCTGGCAAATAGGGTGATGATGATTAAAAAGATAATTGTAGCAACTATCCCGATGATGATAAGCAAGATAAAACCACTCACAAAAATAATGGTGGAAGTGTGATTTAGGCGTTTCAAACATTCTCTTCTGATGGCGGCATTTTGAGTTCGTCCTCCACACCGATCATTTGAACATAAATGTTGACTTGTTATCCAGAAAGGAATAGAATCATATTGAACATAGAATTGCCTAGTGAATCGCAAACAGCCAAGCAGGTCCGCATGGCCAAATGGGTAAGAAAGCGTATTCTTAAACATCCGGTGTGCTGATGCCGAGGTTAGCTGTTCAACCTCTACACCGGACAGCTGGACTAAAATGTTGACCTGTCGCCCTTGACTTGGGGACGTTAATTACAAGTACCTCTGAAGTCGGAGTGGGTTCGCGTGATGGTGAGGGACACCATTAATAGGGAAAGCTAACCCACATACAAAATTCAGTCCATAAATACTATAAATAGTGTGTATGGACTACGCTTGAGTTCAAAGCAAGCAAGCGCCAAAAAAAAAAAAAACAACCCAATAGGGACTGGGGGTTGGCTGCAATTTGTTTTTCATTCTGCACACTTACATTTGAGACATGGTCTTTACATCTTATTTAGAGGAGATTCCTGGAACGTCTGATCCCCATTACTTTATTTCTTTTATAGTTCATTAGTCATGCCGTATATGACCACTGTTTGCAATAATCTTATCTTGGTTTTCAGTGATATGATCTTCTTTTGACACTGGTTTCAGCCTGGCTGTAATTTTTTTTGTACATGAGGTTCTTGCATTTAATGTTCGTCCCATTATTACTTATACTTATAGGTTCTAGACACATGAATACCTCACTGACCATAGTTCTCATGCATTTATTGTAATGGTTCTGTTTATTTGTCCTTTGTCATTCACTAGGTTTCTTGTATGTTGGCTGTTAAGCTTGGCTGTTAGTTTTACTGTTCTTACCTCGTCATGTCTGCTGTCATTTGCATAGTATAGATTTGTTAACACTACTTTCTCAAGTCGTTCAACATCTGTGGCTTAGGGATAGTGAAGTTTCACAATTCCAACATACCAGGTTTAAAGTCAGCCACAGGTGATTTGAGAGCAGATCACCTTGTGTTGATTTTCAAAATGGTATAAGCATCAGCCATTCAGAAAGCAATGACATACTATCTAATGTAAAATTGACTAGAAAATCACAAACACCCAATACATTTTGGAGTTGACTGCATCATAAATTATTTTTTGTGACCATTCCAAGCTTCTGGTTTGATTTTTTTCTAAGGTAATATTGAACAAGATGGTTTAGGAGTAGTAGTATTGTAAAGTGGCATAAAATGTGAGTTGTTTATAATGGACTAATCAAATACGTAATTATGACACAGCATACCTGTTTTGACAAATGAACAGTTGTTTTCAGAAATCTAACAGCCAATATATGAAAGCAATGTTACAAATATGTGAAGGTCTCATTGCACATCAATCATTTCTCTTGACAGCTCTTGTCAGCTAACATTAATAAACATGCAGTTGTTTAGAAAATAATAGTTCAGGGCAGTGATGATGAAGTTAGGTCATTTGGTAGCATTGTTAAGTGCTTGAAATGGAACACATTGAGGTATTCTTCTACAGTCAGTGCAACCATTTTCCATAAATATTAGCTGGCTGTGTTCACAATTTCTTTAAGAAGCATACTTATGTAATTTTAAAAAAATGTAAATGACCCATTTACATGATGTGGATTCAAACCCTTAGCCACCAGGCCAGCAGGAGCCCGTCTAGATTATTCGCTACCACCGATGCTATATACTTGTGTAAATCTTAACTAAATCGGACTAAAGGGGAACACCCAACAAATTTGCTAAATATTTCTTAAAATACTGGTACATTAAAACTTTGATTAACCATCACTCGTTTAACAGTCAGTTTCTGTTATCCATCCGTCGTCGTTTAACAAAAACAAAAAAATGCAGGAGTATCAACAAACACACAGACATCTTTAAAATTGTTCACGGATTACTTTCACACCCTACTGTATACAGCTGGAAGTGACTACTGTATGATGGCGGAAGTGACTAATCATTAGTGGTGGAGGAGTTGAGCTTGATCTGTATGCCACAAACCCATCACTAACCAGTCGCTATTGTGTTACATACTGGTCTGTCATGACAGAGTAGCCTGTGTGTTCAAATGAATGTTTTGTTTCATAGTGCCCTAACTTTTTTGGCATAACGTTACGATAGTGCTACTGTTCTGTATTTTTAAACTTTTTCAATTATGTTGCTATATGTAGGCCTTAAAAAGTAATGCCTAATGTCTTTGATTTTATTGTTCTGTTAAATTGTTTTAAAATGGCTGAAAAGTGGAAACATGTAGTGCTAGGTTTTAACCAGAAACTTGAAATTACTAAACATTTGATGGAAAGGGAAACTGTCACTAGTATTGCTCAGATTTATGGTGTTAGAAGAACAACAGTCAGTGATATCAAACGCGATGCTAAAAAGATTGAACATGTGTCAAAAATGCAAAGCACTGATGTATTAAGACATTTGTGTTGTCCGTCTATTCGGTTATCCGTCACAGCCCTGGTCCGGACGGTGGTGGTTAATTGAAGTTTTACTGTTTTTTTGTTTTTTTTAGATAATCTGTATGTTGCTGTTACTTGACTAATGTAATACTAAAGAAAGATGTAGGAACATAGTAGAAAATGATGACCCAGATGTTATCACTTTCTCACCTTTTTTGCCATTATTGAGAAGCATGTGGTTGTGCAGTTAGGACACCTGTCTGTCATACTGAAGACATTGGTTTGAACCTCACCAAAGCCCTGGGAAGGTTAACCCTGTCAAAAATGCCCACAGAAGTTGGATGTGTCTGCCTAACGGCGCAAGAACACAGCTCTGCTGTAAACAGGCACAATGCAATCACGTCTGAAAAAACTCAATGGATGAACACAGAAGAAGAAGAGGAGAACCTCACCAAAGTGGTTTTTGTCTGCTGCTGTAACATTTTTAAAAATATGCTTCCAGTACAAATGGTGACAACATGTCACGTTTATTCTTCGGGGAGACGCTGTTAAGTGTTTTCCTGTGGATTATGTGGTGTTATTTCGTATTCGTTTATTGGAAGTGTTCAAAAGAAGCCACGGAAGGCAGGTGGTGGATGAAATTTTGAGGGCAGCCGACAGATATTTGTTGGTTATGGTCTCAAGTTTCGCGACGGCAGGCAGAGGATCTCTTTCAAGAGACAATGGTTGCGGTCACCCGACCAGTACGGTTACTGCCATAGAGGAAAGCACCGGCAAACTACCTCTTTAAAAGTGCCTAGTACATTATGATTCGCCTAAAGACTGATCATCGCAAGACAAGGACAGAGACATTAAAATTAGCAACATGGAACGTTAGGACGTTAAACGACGACGAAAAATTAGAGAACATAAAACAAGAAATGGAAAGAGAAAAAATAATATTTTAGGGATGTGCGAAACGAGATGGACAGGAGCAGGCATTAAGATAGATGAAGATTTTAAGATTTTTTATTTTGGAGGTGAAGATCGACAAAGGGGGGTGGCAATTATTTTGGACCGGAAAACATCAAAATCTGTTCAAGGATATTGGGCCGTGTCGGACAGAGTTCTACTAGTTAAATTAAGTGACAGACCTTTTAGCATAATTGTTATTCAAGTATATGCCCCAACAGGAGAATCCAGTGAAGATAGTGTAGAGGAATTTTGTAATGACATAGAGTCTGCCTTAAAGAAATAAACATCATAATAGGGGACTTCAATGTAAAAGTAGGAAATCAAGGTGATAGATACACAGTAGGAAACTATGGTTTAGGAGAGAGAAATGAAAGAGCATACAGACTCGTAGAGTGGGCAAAAGAACAGGAAATGATTGTAGGAAACACCTGGTTTAAGCAACACCCTAGAAGATTATGGACATGGAGGAGTCCTGATAGCAGGATTAGAAACCAGATTGACTACATTCTGAAGATTTAGAAATGCGCTAACAATAGCAAAAACAGTTCCCAGTGCTGATTGTTATAGTGACCACAGACTACTTACAGGAACATTGAGGATAAAGTTGAAGAAAGTCAAGTATATAACAGGAAACACTAAATATGATTTGTGTACATTGAGTAATGACAAGGAAATACAAAACAAATTCAACATAGAAGTACAGAACAGATTTGATATATTGTCTAGAGATACTATTCCAGGATGTGGATGATCAATGGGAAATATTGACGAATTCAATCAGTTTGGCTGCAGAAACAACTGTTCCAAAATTAAAGAAGGTGGGTCGTAAGAAACGGATGACTGAAGAAATTTTACACCTATGGAAACAAGAAGACTCAACAAAAATAATTCTGACAAATATGAAGAAATTCACAGACAAGTCAGAATATTATGTAAGGAGGCAAAAGAAGCATGGCTTGAGGAAAAGTGCTTAGAAATTGAAAAACAACACAAGAGTCAAAATAACCAAATTAGTGCACACAAGAATTCAGGAACTTACTAATAAAAGAACAAGTACATCAACTGGCTGTCTAAAAACTAAAGATGGCAAAATCATAATAGAAAAAGATCAGATTCTACATGTATGGACAGATTATGTGAAAAACCTTTATAATGATAACAGAGAGGAACAGTATGATATTAGATTTAATAATGAAGGACCGCCAATTTTAAAGATGGAGGTTCGAAATGTTCTTAAGCATATGAAAGCTGGCATTCCCCCCCCCCCTCCCCCCATTATTTTGTTTTCAGCATATGACTGATTATTTGTCACTTCTGTATTTATGAAAACTGCTGTGCAGAGTAATAGATAGGTTTATGCTCTCTGAAACAAAGTATTCACTAGTAAGCTTTTTACTTGTACATTTATGCGTCTCCATTATAACATAGAAGTCTATGTTGGTCATTGTCAAAGATCTGGATAAGAGTTTACAGAGTTAAGAATATAAGAAATAGAGCTAAGACAGAGACCATTAGAAAACACCAGACAGAAGAGACACAAGCGCTATAAATAGCTTTACAACAGGACACTCTTGTGTCAACCAAGAGGGCATTAAGTGTAAGTGAGCGAGGGTTTCCCAAGACACTAGGAAACTCGCCTCGACGAGTAACCATGGAGTATAGGTTACTCTAGTTAACTGACCAGCGTGCTGGGACACCACGCACGCAAGACTCGCCAGCGCACGGAGGATCCAACGTCCGTGTTTGAACACGCAACTAGAAGCGTGGCACAGACTGCGACTGAGACGGCTAGAGAGTAGACGTGTTCCTTATGAATACTATAGGTTTATAGACAATAGTGATTGTTAGGCTGTAGATTCCATTCAGTGATTAATAGTATCATTATCACCTCTTCATTGCATCTGTGTAATGTACTATGATGTTTATAGTCAATGAAGTATTCCGCTCGCGGAGCTTGTTTGTAATCAGCTCTAAATAAATTGTATCCCTTTTGCAAATGACACGAGTTATTATTTTGTGTGGTGCAAAAGTAGGGGAGTCCTGAAATACCTGTCTCAAGTAAGTCGCTGACAGTCATAGAGCAATGAAAACAGATGAGGCCTGGTAAACATCACCTTTTATTTCTACCTTGATTGCTTTCCATACATTCAGAACTAGATTTCTAATTTACCTGAACATAAATTTTAAATGAATCTGTCTGCTATTATGTTCAGTTCCTTTGTTTTGTTTATATGTGTTTTATTTTTTTCATTTATGACTTATGTTAGTGCTTAACTGAATAAGTCCCAAGGAAAATTGAGATCTTGTATTATATTAAATAAGCACTCTAATCCTGTCTCACTTGTCTGCCTCGTACTGTGATAGCTGGTAAGATTGATAGTATAATGCAGAGAGAGAGAGTTGAGTTGAGCTAAAAACTGACATCACTGTACTCAGGACATTTCCATTCGCGCTCCGTTCCCTTGTTCAACAGCCAGTGAAGAGTCCTACTACTAATCATTCCCACCACTATGTGATTGAAGAGTTTCCTTATCTTCCCTCTGTTTTGAGATTTTCCAAAACCCCAGATCCTCAGCAATATCATTCTTTCAACATACAGGTTCTCAGTCTGTTCCCCCGCCTTCTCCACCTGGTCCTACAGGTGCTTGACCACCTCTCCCTTGTCCATAGATTATCTACCACCAAGAGGTGCAATCCCTGCCAGCTTATCAGCCTATTCATTCCCTGCACTCCTGGATGGCCAGGGCAAAATATCCATACAAATCTCACAATCTGTGACCTCTGAAGCGAGGATAGTCATTCCACATGAAATGTTCCTTTCTGCACCTTACTTAGCACACTCCTTGAGTCTGTAATGAATGCAGTTTGTGTTGCAGTGGTCTCCTCTAACCAATAGAATGCTGCTGTTACTGCTTCCACCTCCATTCTCATGCTAGAGGTTGTAGTCTCACATGCCAGACTCTCATTTTTCAAGTATCGTCCATTAGCCTTCGCGATCAAACCCCAACTACTATGTCTGTTTCTCACCACGGACCCATTGGTGTAGATTACTGTTACCTTGATGTGTGTTACTCTAGATCAGTTGTTGTACCTCAACCTCTGCAGCCTGCTGCCTATTAGACAGAGAAGATACTGGATAGTCTAGTACATTCGTATCAAGGGTTCATTGGTTTTGGTTGTTTTGATTTTCTTCAGAAATCTTTTAAAAATAGACCTGGTAAAATGCAGACATAGGAGTATACAAATGAGTTAGGTCTGAGTAAAAAAAAAAAATGAATAAAAAATAAACAAAAGCCATGCAAGCTGCTGCATGTCCATAACCAGATAAAGTGTGAAACAAAACAATACCAATTTTAACTTTGCTATATAAGCTGATTGTAAAATATGCATTTATTTGTTTAGAATGCTGAATATTGACAATTGTATTTTCTTCCTTGAAGGATCATTTTGTGAAATGAACCATCAGGAACTTCAGAAGGTAGTCTTGGAATGTGTAGTACAGAAACCAAGTCTGTTCTTTGATGTCACAAAACACATGGGAAACCCAAAATCAATGGCCACTGTAGAGTTTATCTGCCAGTAGGTCATTGTGTTGCTCAAATGTTATTTTTTTTGTCTTTTTTTGTATATATATTTGTATATTTTTTCCTGTAGTTTTTTCTTGTCCTTTATAGACTGACTTAAAAGTCGCAAAAAACTATACCAAGCGCAGACTGCTACAGCGACCATAGATTAATCTTAAGCAATTTACATATAAAATTAAAGTCAAATATTCACCACCAAGAAACACAAAATTTGATCTACAGGCACTGAAGAGTGAGGGCATAAAAGATAAATTCAACGTAGAGGTAAAGAACAGATTCGATGCATTGTCCGATATGGAAATATTATTTCAAGACGTCAGTGACCAATGGGAAATATTAAAGAAATCAGTCAACCAAGCTGCAGAATAAACCATCCCAAAAATAAAGATAATAGGACACAAGAAATGAATGACGGAAGACATCTTAAAACTCATGGAAGTAAGAAGAAATAAAAAAAATAACAAGGAAAAATCTGAAGAGGTTCGCAAGAAAATTAGGAAGCTATGCAAAGAGGCAAAAGAAACATGGCTTGAGGAAAATTGCAAGGAAATTGAAAACCAACACAACACCCGGAATACCACATTAATGCACAAAAGAATTAATGACATAACTAACAAAAGAACACACACATCAACGGGTTGCCTAAAAACCAAAGATGGCAAAATCATAATAGAAAAAGATCAGATTTTACATGCGTGGTCAGATTATGTGAAAGACCTGTATGATGATACAAGAGAAGAACAATATGATCCGCCGTTTGGCTGCCTGTCCTCAGTCTACCTGCAAGGCAGCAGGTGTGTGTTTCTTGGTCTAGTCCTTATCCCAAGACCTGTCGAAAATGTAACTGTGCTAACGTCGGCATAGCTCTTGGGGTCATTGGGACACGCAAACCCCTCTACCACGACTGTGGAGACAGAGAGGATTGTAAAATACAATTTTGCTCAAAATCTTTGGGAATGATCACTGTTTTATAACATTTTGTAGACTTCTTCATGATTGGTTGCATTTTGCAGTTCAGTTTCTAACAGAGGATGTAGTCAATGTCACACCAACTATGCTTCTTTCAACATGCTGGTTAGTGTTACTATTCTTTGCTTCCCTTATGGCCTTTGTAGCACACTAGCTATATTTATCTATTTATATGTATGTCATTAGGGTTTGCTATGGGCTGTTATATGCATCTGTATGAAGCTGTGCAAATGTCAGTTCGTATTTACTAGCTATGTTGTTTGCGTGTCAAATGAGTGGCTTCCAAAGAAAATAATCCATGGCAAGCTTGACATAGGCAAGCTAGCTCAGTGGACCCCAAACAATACAAAGATTCCCTGAAAGTCTCAGTGAAGAACCGTGGCATTGAACATGGAAATAGAGCATTGCCGCTGATCAGTTTCTTGAAATTTTGGCACTTTGGAATAGTTTACAATCAAAGAAGCTACACTGTGGTGTGCCATACAAAAATAGAGTTCGAGTTCCCTCCATCTGATCAAGCATCCACATTCTTCTTTTCTGATTGTAAAAATTTTAGGACTGAGATTGGTCTAATCAACTATGTTCGAATCCACTCTATGACAGATGAATATATGCTCTTCTGCAGCCATGAACAAGCACAACACAGTACATATAGACCTTATATTTTTATATAATATGGTAGAAAATATGGTCATAGTGTAATACATTTAACATAAATGATATATTTGTAGGTTTTAATCTTTAGGTAATACATCAAAGGTAATAAAGTAGCCATTCCTTTTCAGAATGTCGCTCTCATCTCGGTGTGCTGAAAAACCTTTCTATCTCTTGCCATTTCTCCTGCATTATGTACCCTCATGCCCAAGGTGTCTGCAGTATCCTGTGTCCAGCTACGAGCTGGTCAATCTCTGCCTCTTTTTCCAGAAACCATGCCTTCTATCACTGTTTTCTCTTGGCAACTGACATTTAATCTGTAATATAATTATCATAAAATGTAATAGAACCATGAGGACTGTGATACACAGTCATTCTTTATTCTGGCAGTTTTCAGCCCTTATATAAGGAATCACTAGAAAATGTACAAGATGCTATTTAGCTCTTTGTTGGTTGATAAATATTCTTGTCTGTTCACATGTTTTTCTCTCTTGGACTTTAGAAACTCGAATGACATGGTTGGCATTGTGCTCTGTATGGAGGACAAACTGGCATCATGCTATCCACTTGTTAAGGATACCATCAAACAGTACCTGCCCAATCAGGAACGCCTTAGTAAGGCAATGGGGTTCCTGTGTAAACACAAGAAAGGTATTTGTGTGTTTTTGTATAGGTGTGTTATGTCAGTATAATACTTCCTCCTGGATGAGTACAATTAGTCAGTCAACAAATGAGAGGTGCTGATCAGTTAGCTAAAGAAGGTGCGACAGAAAAGCAACCTGATGTACCAGTCACATACCATCAGAAGAAAAGAATCAACAAATCAATCAGAAAGTACCAACAGCAGCACAAGATGATTACTATTTTATGGACAGACCAGAGAAAATCATTATTTTGTGCCTCAAAATAGGACACAATTGATTATGCAACTTCATATATATATAATTTAAGTTTGGCAAATCAGCCATGTGCACATGTGGATGGAGCCGCAGACAGTAGATCACATAATCCAAGATTGCCCCTAATATATTTCTAGACAAACCTTCTGGCCTAGAGAATTAGCAGTGGAAGATATCTTTATGGATCACTGAGTTAACTACAAAAAGACACTGAAGATAAGAGGCAACATTGCAGATATAGACAATATCAAACAAATAAGTCAGTGAGGTATCGATCCACAGTGAACGTTGGATACAGTGGATTCCCAAAAGTTTGTCTCTAGCTCTGATGGTGTAACTGGTTTAGGGGTGCTGAACAGTTTCACCATTCTGACATACCAGGTTTAAAATCAGCGGTAGGCAGTTTGGAAATTGTTTGCTTTGTGTTGATTTTCACAATAGTATGAGTCAGGCGTTCAGAAAGCAATGGCAAGCTACTGAAAATAAAATTGTCAGGAAAATCACAAAATTATTTTTTGTGTGGCTTAGAAAAGAAATATTGCTTGTCCTTTTACTGGATGCCGGCTCTTGAGTGAAGGGGTTACAGATGCAGTTCTTAATCCCACCTACAGCGTTTGAAATAAGCTGCGAGCGATTTGGAAGCAAACCGTCTTGCGTTGGATTTTGTATACAATGGTATGGGTGCTGGTCGTTCAGAAAGCAATAGCAAACTACTGAACATAAACATGCCAAGAGATCACAAGTAGCCAAAAAGCTCTGGGGTTGACTGCAGTTTCCTGTAAACAATATTCAACTAACTTTTTTTTTTTACTGGATGCTGCAGTTAACCCATCTTTATTTGCTGCTCATTATGTACTAGACAATTTTACATTCTGAAATTTATTGATTTCTGAATGAGAAAGTCAATGTTTTAAGTCCAACTGACCAGTGTGGGAAATGAACCCACTATGCCACCATCAGTATAGAAAGGTTAAGTGTAAGCATGTTAAACCTCTCAGCCATGCTGAGCTGTGTGTTGATGATACACAGGATAGTTATTGACATTTCATTTCTTTAAAAACCTCATTATTTAAAAAATATCACATTGCTACTGGAACTGTTAGTGTTGAAACTCTTCGCTGGCTGCTGAGGATGGGTACGGAGAGCTTATGGGAATGCCCCAAATGTTGTGATGTCAGTTCCTAAATCAATCAATCAATCAACATTATTTAAAAAATAATAAATCTTTTGTTCCAATCAGATTTTGTGGAAAATAGCTGCATGGATCAAGGCCAGGCACAAGAATTTATGCAGTGCTACATGGGCCAGATGGCTAGCACCTTGACAAAATTACGTTCTGACCATGATATACAGACAGCTATGTGCAGGTTAGTTCTTGTGCTGTTAGATGTTAGAAATCAACAGGTCAAGATTAGAAAACAAGTATATTGGGAAATTAACATTTGAGATATGCAGATGACACAATTTTTATAGCATTCTTAAAGTAGCCTGTCAATTATTCTAGACCTTGTCGGTTGGCGAATAATAAGAAATTATAATTAAACATTAGTAAACCTGAATGCATGGTGGTTTCCAAGGAGGTAAATTCTAATATGCTACCTATATAATAATCATGTGCCCTGCCAACTGGCATAAGCCTTCAAATCTCTCCACAGATTTCAGTCCCTGGGGAATTATCAACTCTGCTGATAATATTCTTCCATGCCACGGTCTGTCCATCCAGTATAATTTCTCTGGGTCTGCCTTTGCCTCTTTTCCCACTTATCTTTCCAGTCATTGTATTGTTCTGCAGTGCCTCTCTTCACATTACATGGCCAAAGAGTGCTGTTTGTCTACTTCTTATAGTAATAATTGTGAGTCACTTGTTTTTCTGTATGGATGTGAATGCTCGATAAGTAATGAAATTTTGGTAAATCTGGAAGCAGCAAGATGTAAGTTTTTGAGAAAAATGTTGAGAATATTGACAGAAAGGAAATCAAACTAGGTAATGACAGCTGCAGGGATCAATAGATTGTTCATCAAAACCAAAAGGAATAGAGAAATAAACCTTACATTGGTAAAATACTAGGCAAGAAGAGAGGCAAAGGAAGACTGAAAAAAGATGTATGTGGAACGTTTTAACAGATGCGGGCAAAAAATCAGCACCAGCTTCACCATAATATGAAAGAAAGCATTTCTCCAGACCAGGAACCTGAAGAATAAGTGTTTATAAATACTGCAATAGACAGCAGACTATCAACTCCGTGAGAGGTGTTTGGTGATAACATGGCCTTATCCAACCCTATTGAAGGAAACAGTGTTTCTTGATAGTGAAATTTAAGGTTTGTTGCAAACTTTATGAGCATGTTAGACATTGTTTGAGAGCCAGCAAAGAGGAAATAACAGCAGATTTGTTGGTCTTTTTTTTTTTTTAAATAATGAATCTATGGTAGCTTAATGAAGAAAGTCTAATTGGTTTGCTTAAAAATTATAGTATAATGAAATTGCATACAGTAAATATTTATTTCACTTATAAAAGCATTACTTACATGTATTATGCACATACATTTTAATTTTAGCGTGGCTCTTAAATTGATTTGTGCAAAGGGGCAGTGGTTTGCTTTTCAACTAAATTCGCTTAGCGGTAGTGATCAGAAGTTTAATACATCTGGATTGTGGGGAAGTCTCTTCTTGAGCACAAGTCACTTGTTCCTTTAAGACACCCGATAAACATATCAATAGTTAATAGTTATGTTGCAGGGATGAATTGCTAGACATTCCTAAACAATAGAGCAATAATGAATTGCTGGACATTCCTAAACAATAGATAATGTTGCAATAATGAATTACTGGACATTCCTAAATAATAGATAACAGTAATGTTGCAAGAATGAGTTGCTGGACATTCCTAAACAATAGATAACAATAATGTAAGAATGGTTAGATATTCCTAAATGAACCATAAAAGTAAGAAAAGGTGTAAGTAATATGGGTACTGTTTAGTAAGACAGCTAAGTATACAAATTAGTGGATAGAAACCATTGTATTCCACCGTTTCAGAGATGAAAAACATAGCTCAATTATAGAAATTGATATAGAGAAACTTTTGCAGCTTTAAAGATAAGAAATTCAAAACAATTTGTTTCTCATTAGCACTGGTCATTTAGAAAGCAGTGGCAAACTACTGAACGTAAACTTGCCAAGAAATCACAAACAGCCAAATACAAGTACTTGTAAAGCTAGGGTTGACTATGAGATCCTGTAAAGGATATGCAACTAATAGTAGAAATTGGAAACTTGCAGCTGTATTCATTTAGATGAAATAGATAACCCACAGTTGAAATAGATTAGAGAAACTTTTGCAGCTTTATGTTCATGTAGATGAAATAAGACAACCCACAGTAGATCGATTTAGACTTTTGCAGCTCTGTGTTCATATAGATGAAATAAGACAACCAACAGTAGATCAATTTAGACTTTGCAGCTTGTGGTTCATACAGATGAAATAAGATAACCCACAGTGGAAATCAGTAAGGCAACCCAGAATAGAAATTGGTTTAGAGAAACGTTCGCAACTGTATATTCTGATAGATGAAATAAGACAACCTACAGTAGATCATCAATTTAGACAAACGTGTGCAACTTTATGTTCATATAGATGACATGAGACAACTCACATTAGATAATAAATTTAGAGAAATTCTGCAGCTGTATGGTCATATAGATGAAATAAGAAAACCTGCAGTAGAAATTGGTTCTATGGAGATTAGGGAAGGCATCCCACACTAGAAATTGGTAGAGATCAATCTGCATTGTCAAATTCCACAGGCAATGCAAAGATAGAATTATTGTATGTCTATTCTGTGAATTTCAAAGATGTTAGTTTTCCTTTAACACATTTTTATGTATCCAATAGTGTTATTCATTCAGAAGAGCAGTGCATCAAGTCATATCATGGTAGCTGCAGTGCAGGGTATGTTGACCTTGTCATCCAGCTCCTGGATATTCTGGTTCCTTATTGCCCCAAGTTGGTACTTGACCTAAAGAACCAGGTGAGGACATTGTTTTGGTCATTTCTCTTATACCTTAATATGTAGAGAAAAGTAAGATATTGAGGCCTGTAATTTAAGCATTTGGGGAAAAAAATGTAACTGTAAAACTGGTAAAATACCAACTAAATATTTGTTGCAGTGCAGGAGTGTCCAACATATACAGAACCTCTCCTCTCTCTCTCTCTTCCCCCCCCCCCCCCCCCCCCCCCCCCCCCCCCCCCACCCCCCAAAAAAAAATGTGGGCTTACCATTTAAGGACAAAAATGTATGGAGTCAACATGTTTTAAGTTGACTGCTTCTTTCTTTGGATTTGTCTGAAAGTTTATTCAGAAGACAATGACCACTATGACTCCTTATGACAGTGTCTACATTAGTCTAATCTACCAATGATAGAAACACATTTTAAAATGTATATAATACTTGTTCTTTATGAGTATTTTGTAACACATATATTTACTCTATATCTGCTTGTGGGAAGTGAAAATGTTATTTTCTGTATAAACTTCTGCAGGCCACAAACAATGCTCTGGGCAGTATTCTTGTCCATGGACAGCCTCTGCAGTTCCAGCCAGCTCTTACACAGGAGGGAGATACTTTACATCATACTTAGTCAAACCGTAGGGATAACATTGTTTAAAGGAAGTGTTTAAGATATTAATTAGTAATATTAACACTGGAACAAATTCTGTGCAAAGAGTTATTTCACATCCTACTCATGATCAAATCATTGGGGTAACATCTTGCAATGGGAAAATCTACGATTAAAGACCACAAAATATTAAATGGTAATATTAACACTGGAATATATTCTGTGCTAAGCAATGTTTCTTTAAATACAACACATGGTAACATTAACACTAGAACAAATTTTCTGCTGAGCAATATTTCTAGTTTAAATACAACACATGGTAACATTAACACTGGAACAAATTCTCTGCCGAACAATATTTCTAGTTTAAATACATAACATGGTAACATTAACACTGGAACAAATTCTCTGCTGAGCAATATTTGTAGTTTAAATACATAACATGGTAACATTAACACTGGAACAAATTCTCTGCTGAGCAATATTTCTAGTTTAAATACATAACATGGTAACATTAACACTGGAACAAATTCTCTGCTGAGCAATATTTCTAGTTTAAATACAACACATTGTAACATCAACACTGGAACAAATTCTCTGCTGAGCAATATTTCACGTTTAAATACATAACATGGTAACATTAACACTGGAACAAATTCTCTGCTGAGCAATATTTCTAGTTTAAATACATAACATGGTAATATTAACACTGGAATATATTCTGTGCTAAGCAATGTTTCTTTAAATACAACACATGGTAACATTAACACTGGAACAAATTCTCTGCCGAACAATATTTCTAGTTTAAATACAACACATGGTAACATTAACACTGGAACAAATTCTCTGCTGAGCAATATTTCACGTTTAAATACATAACATGGTAACATTAACACTGGAACAAATTCTGAGCAATGTTTGTCTTGCTTAGCAAGGAGTTACTTCACATCCTACTCATGATCAAATCATTGGAGTAACATCTTGCAATGAAAACATTCAGATTAAAGACCCCAGGATATAAAATAGAAAGATTAACACAGGAAAACAATCCTATGTTGAGCAATATGTTTCTTGCTAAAATATTCTAATTGTTTTTCTTTTGAATTATGTTGTATATTTACACTTAAAAGATATTTTTCAAATAAATCTCACTTTTTTAACTCTTAAATTTATTATACATTTTCTTTAACAAGCAAATAGTGGTATTTTAATAATGCAATTATTGTTACAAAAATGTCTATATACTTTGTTGGGATCTTTCTCTCATTTTGTGCATTTTGCTTTGGAATTTAACATTTATATTTGTGATTTTTAACTTCCTTAACTTATCTTAACATTCCTATCATTGGATGTTCTTGATATGGCACAGTTGTTGAGTTGATCTGTTTTCATTAAGATCAGTAAAAGATAGCCCCACGACAGCAACCGTCATAGGTCTGTTAAGGTTGGGTTTTCACATATTCTAGGCCATAGTATAATGAGGTTGGGTGACCAGTTGTCTTCTTTGCCACTGTTTTTTTCCCAGAACATTACCTGAGATGAGATTGTTTCTACCTTACAGCAGTACTGCTCAGAGATAGTAAAGCTGCCACCACTGTGGATTGAACATAGACCATTGATTTGACAGGCTTACATAGTAACTACTGTGCCTATGAGACTTCCTAAAGCAGAATACATTCTTTAATTACAGGTTTAATATTTGTAAAGTGGATGCTGAGGTGTTAAATAGAAGCTGTTCGACTGTATGCCAGTGAATCATGGAATGTGAACGAACAAATTAGAAGTGCTTGGAAACAAGAGATGTAGTTTCTGAGATGAGTTTTGCGAATGCTTTAGACTGCCAGAGTAGCTGATGAAAGTAGACCATGATATACAACAGTAAGAAAGTAGACCATGATATACAAAAATAATAAGTCATATCATGGTAGCTGCAGTGCAGGGTATGTTGACCTTGTCATCCAGCTCCTGGATATTCTGGTTCCTTATTGCCCCAAGTTGGTACTTGACCTAAAGAACCAGGTGAGGACATTGTTTTGGTCATTTCTCTTATACCTTAATATGTAGAGAAAAGTAAGATATTGAGGCCTGTAATTTAAGCATTTGGGGAAAAAAATGTAACTGTAAAACTGGTAAAATACCAACTAAATATTTGTTGCAGTGCAGGAGTGTCCAACATATACAGAACCTCTCCTCTCTCTCTCTCTCTTCCCCCCCCCCCCCCCCCCCACCACCCCCCAAAAAAAATGTGGGCTTACCATTTAAGGACAAAAATGTATGGAGTCAACATGTTTTAAGTTGACTGCTTCTTTCTTTGGATTTGTCTGAAAGTTTATTCAGAAGACAATGACCACTATGACTCCTTATGACAGTGTCTACATTAGTCTAATCTACCAATGATAGAAACACATTTTAAAATGTATATAATACTTGTTCTTTATGAGTATTTTGTAACACATATATTTACTCTATATCTGCTTGTGGGAAGTGAAAATGTTATTTTCTGTATAAACTTCTGCAGGCCACAAACAATGCTCTGGGCAGTATTCTTGTCCATGGACAGCCTCTGCAGTTCCAGCCACAGGGAGAAGTCAAGTACAATATTGTCAATGGCTAAATCTTGTATCATTATTGCTACATTTGTACAATTGTAACAGCACCATTAATATACAGTTTACATCATGTTTGCAAACAAGCAGAAAAGTTCATACTAAAGACACAGAAATGTACTTTTCATGATATAATTTGTAAAGGTTAATGAATAGAATGTTTATATAACAATTTTCAAGAGATTTTGTGAAATTTTATTTGTGTGGCCAGATATTTTGTACATATATTTTATGTACTTTCACATACCGCATCGGCTGAATGCAGATTTCAAATTCAGGTTTTTGTACCTTTCAAACAAGATATTCAGTGATTTTATTACATTTTCTAAATTGTTTGATACATAACATTTTATTACAATTGTGGACTTTTCATTGTATTTGTGGATTAATTTTCAATTGTTTGAAAACAAGTAGCAAGTTGCTTTTTTGTGTGTGCTTATAGGAGTTCCTTTTTTTTTTTTAACGTATGTAAGCTATAGAAGTACTTAGTTAAAGATAACGTTTGTTATTACATTTTTTTTTCCCAGATGCTTTTCATGTTGTGGCAAACTGTTGTTGTTTACTTATCTAACCTTTCTGCACATTTAGAAAATCTACGTCAGAATTAAATTGTAGAACAGAAACAGGAGAAATAAAATATTTAACAGTGATTAAATCACTAAAGTCTGTATGGGAACCTGTTAAGAAATAAATTTATGCGGAGATAGCTTGTTTGCATTTATTATAAGACTGTAAATAAACACACACAAACACATAAGACCTGTCTGCAAAATACTTTGAAATGTAGAGATAATTGGGAAAACATGGTAATCCTTTCTGAATTATATATGCTGCAGTGTTTATGTGTACACTTATATGGTTATGTTCTGCATGCTAGTGATTCAGTTTCTGTACAAAGCAAGAGATCTGTTAGCTTCTAAGAAATAAAAATATACCACTACAAATTGAGTGTTAATCTTTTTGTTATATTTGTCTCAGAACAAATTTATGGTTTTTATATTTTGTACATCATTGAATATATTTTCACTAGGCTTTGTAAAGCTGAAACGAATGTTACCAGTGTAATTTGTTCTATTCCATGGGAAGGCTTGAAATTTTTGTCACCAGAAGTCAAATACAAAAGTTTAGCCAGTACAGTTAATTGTAACTGCGGCCTTCATTTCTCAGCCAGGACAAACTCCCTCCTGGCATCAGCAATGGTATATGTACAGCTACGGTAGATGTTTTTAAAGAGTATTATTCTGTGGTACGGCACTTTCTGGTAATTATTTTCTTATCTTGGTTATATGAAACTATCTGTACACCTGCCATAAAGAAAGGTATTTATTGTGTGCCTAAAGTTTGTTTGCATGTTTTAAAAACAAGGTACTCACACAGCAGAATATAAATGTACACCTTTTTATAATTAACATATGTTTGCTTTGGTAAGATTTTCTTGACTGAATTAGATCGATAATAAATAATTGGTTTTGAGATTGCGGAACAGAGTATTACCCATTTATATGCAATATGTAGACCTGTAAACTTAGTATTATGTTGTGAACAATATGTAGACATTGAGGTAAAATTCATATATAACTGTTTAAGCTTATTGAAGAAAAGATCAAGAGAAAGTTGACAAATATGAGCTTAAACAAACTGCATGATTAGCAAGGAGCAGATGAGAGTTCACATTTGCTAGCACCTGTAAGCAAGCAGCGACTTCTTCAGTTAGTTCAGTTATCAGTTGGGGTATCTTCGTTGCACTCCGGACATGTCCATAGGTGCTCAGATCCTCCCCCCAGCATATGCATCAGCGTCCGGTGGCTAATAGTGCCAGTTCTGTGTTGGTTGACGAGGCGCTTTGTTTTCCCGATGTACCTCTCGCGTCTGGCTGTGCCGATTCTTACTCCCAGGTCTTTCATCCTAGAAAGCGATGTGGAATCACTGGCGTCAAAATCCTCTGTTCTCGCCATATCTTTAAGGGCGTTAATAACATCGGCACGATCCATGGGCTGGCCATCTACAGGGGGTGCAGAGCCAGCCAATTTATCAGCTCGTTCATTTCCCTCGACTCCCGCATGTCCCGGGACGAAGATGAAGGTGACTTTGCGGACAACAGACTTCCGCAGCGACTCAGTCCACTGTCTACGTACAGATCCAGCTTCGACCTTCTGAATCATGCTCATTGAATCACTTAGTACACACACGTTGGTATAATGCTGTGATTCCAGCCATATGAAAGCCTGTGTAACTGCCATCACCTCCATCGTCATGCTGCTCGTGGTCATAGAGTGGGCACCACTGGATTCTTGAACGGTTCGGCCCGCTGAACGGGCTGTAAATGCCCACGCACTTCTCTGCTGCTTTACAACAGATCCATCTGTATAGATGAGCACTTCGGGGCTATTTGAGTGATCATAGATGAGCGCGTTAACCTCTGCATTGACAGCGGCAGGGTTCTGCTCCCTGCACCGTCTGTCGAGTGTGATAATTTAAAAGCTGGAGGCACCGGCACCCATTCCTTGCCGGGGTTGATACTGGTAAGACTGCAGACCTGTCCGAAGACATCTTCCGCCCGACCCATCCATGATTTGCCCCTCTTTAGCCTGTCACCCTTTTCTCTGAATACAGCGTCATGCAGAGGGTGCTTCTCATCTGCACTTATTTTTAAGTATGCACGAGCTCTCCAGATCTAGATCCTGTGTTCCATTGTCGGGAAGTCAAGGAGGTATCTCATTGCTACACAGCTGGTGTCTCTCGTGCAGCCCAAAATGATGCGCATGGCTTCGTTTTGTACCTTTTCAAGTCTTCCAATCTGTGTAGGGTTGACAGTGAGGATGGCCAGGGCATACTCGATGCGTGAAAGCACAAGTCCTTGGAACAGAAGTAATAGCAGTCTTTGCTCGATATTGGCAGTCGCCATGACTCTCATTGCTGCCAAACCTTTTCGAGCCTTCGTTATGACATAATCGACATGATCTCTGAAGGACAGGCTACGATCAAGCCTCACGCCAAGATATGTCATTGACTGGGTCCTACTCAGAATGCTCCCATCCATTCTTACTGCCGGCAGGTCTGTTTTCACAATATGGTTGTTTAGTGAGAACCATTTCTTATCCTCATGATTCAAACCACAGGGGTAACTTCATGCAGAGCAAACATCTAAGATGAAAGACCTCAAGATATAATATGGAGTGATTAAAACTACAACTTCTGTTCTATTCTGAGCCATGTCTCTTACACAGGAGGGAGATACTTTACATCATACTTAGTCAAACCGTAGGGATAACATTGTTTAAAGGAAGTGTTTAAGATATTAATTAGTAATATTAACACTGGAACAAATTCTGTGCAAAGAGTTATTTCACATCCTACTCATGATCAAATCATTGGGGTAACATCTTGCAATGGGAAAATCTACGATTAAAGACCACAAAATATTAAATGGTAATATTAACACTGGAATATATTCTGTGCTAAGCAATGTTTCTTTAAATACAACACATGGTAACATTAACACTAGAACAAATTTTCTGCTGAGCAATATTTCTAGTTTAAATACAACACATGGTAACATTAACACTGGAACAAATTCTCTGCCGAACAATATTTCTAGTTTAAATACATAACATGGTAACATTAACACTGGAACAAATTCTCTACTGAGCAATATTTCTAGTTTAAATACATAACATGGTAACATTAACACTGGAACAAATTCTCTGCTGAGCAATATTTCTAGTTTAAATACATAACATGGTAACATTAACACTGGAACAAATTCTCTGCTGAGCAATATTTCTAGTTTAAATACAACACATTGTAACATCAACACTGGAACAAATTCTCTGCTGAGCAATATTTCACGTTTAAATACATAACATGGTAACATTAACACTGGAACAAATTCTCTGCTGAGCAATATTTCTAGTTTAAATACATAACATGGTAATATTAACACTGGAATATATTCTGTGCTAAGCAATGTTTCTTTAAATACAACACATGGTAACATTAACACTGGAACAAATTCTCTGCCGAACAATATTTCTAGTTTAAATACAACACATGGTAACATTAACACTGGAACAAATTCTCTGCTGAGCAATATTTCACGTTTAAATACATAACATGGTAACATTAACACTGGAACAAATTCTGAGCAATGTTTGTCTTGCTTAGCAAGGAGTTACTTCACATCCTACTCGTGATCAAATCATTGGAGTAACATCTTGCAATGAAAACATTCAAGATTAAAGACCCCAGGATATAAAATAGAAAGATTAACACAGGAAAACAATCCTATGTTGAGCAATATGTTTCTTGCTAAAATATTCTAATTGTTTTTCTTTTTGAATTATGTTGTATATTTACACTTAAAAGATATTTTTCAAATAAATCTCACTTTTTTAACTCTTAAATTTATTATACATTTTCTTTAACAAGCAAATAGTGGTATTTTAAATAATGCAATTATTGTTACAAAAATGTCTATATACTTTGTTGGGATCTTTCTCTCATTTTGTGCATTTTGCTTTGGAATTTAACATTTATATTTGTGATTTTTAACTTCCTTAACTTATCTTAACATTCCTATCATTGGATGTTCTTGATATGGCACAGTTGTTGAGTTGATCTGTTTTCATTAAGATCAGTAAAAGATAGCCCCACGACAGCAACCGTCATAGGTCTGTTAAGGTTGGGTTTTCACATATTCTAGGCCATAGTATAATGAGGTTGGGTGACCAGTTGTCTTCTTTGCCACTGTTTTTTCCCAGAACATTACCTGAGATGAGATTGTTTCTACCTTACAGCAGTACTGCTCAGAGATAGTAAAGCTGCCACCACTGTGGATTGAACATAGACCATTGATTTGACAGGCTTACATAGTAACTACTGTGCCTATGAGACTTCCTAAAGCAGAATACATTCTTTAATTACAGGTTTAATATTTGTAAAGTGGATGCTGAGGTGTTAAATAGAAGCTGTTCGACTGTATGCCAGTGAATCATGGAATGTGAACGAACAAATTAGAAGTGCTTGGAAACAAGAGATGTAGTTTCTGAGATGAGTTTTGCGAATGCTTTAGACTGCCAGAGTAGCCGAGGGCCTAGAAAAAGCTGATGAAAGTAGACCATGATATACAACAGTAAGAAAGTAGACCATGATATACAAAAATAATAAAGAACATGATATACAACAAGAAAGACATTGTTCTTAACTGATTCAGTGCTAAAGGATAATATATCGCCAGATGTGATCTCCCATTTGGACAGAATGAAGATTTATAGCCATACTAGGATCATTGTTATTTGTTTTGTTTCAAGTATCTTCTGCGTTTCAATGCTCAGTATTTGTAAACATTATAATACTTGTTCATTTGTGTACCATGTCTGGTTCAAACCTAATGTTTGTTTGACCCTGAATCAGTTATGTAAAGAGAAGAGGTATTGTATAGAAAACATGGTGACAACTGGGAAGATCAGTGGTAGTAGAGACAGAGGCAGACCAAGGAAAATGATGCTGTATGGCCTAAGTGGGAACATGGAGGAACATCATCAATAGAACTGATCAAGAGCTGAGATCTGTGGAGATAGATACATACCTACATCATATGGTAGGACACATGATGACACAAAAATTGAAAAACAATAAAAGTGATAGTGACAAAGAATAGTGATAACTGGAAGTCGGGATTAAGCCATTCAATTGTATATATTGTAACACCTAACAAACATGAGCCCCAGAACATAAAAAGCAACACAAACTCATGAACATACAAATCATCATGAGCCCAAGAACTCAACCTTAACCCAAGAACATAGAAATCAACACACATATACAGTTTTTGGAGATGGACACTGAGCAGTGATGACAGCTTTTGAAATGGCTTTTGTTTGCTGGAAGTTAATGATTTTACTGACAGCTGAGTTATTTGAAACTAGAAAACGTGTTGAAACTACTTTATGGTCACAGAATGTTCTTGGATTTTGCCATACATATTTTATGTTGGTACAATGTTTGTGTTTCAGAAATTAATCCATACATATTAAATCCACTCCCATTACCCACAGATGTCGCATTGGTTTTCAATTAGATGTTATTAAAGTGTGCTCCAAAGTTGAATTTCATTGTTCTTGAGTTTGTGTTGATTTCTGCATTTGTTTTTCATTTCGTGTTTCCTGCATGTTTTTAGTTCTTAATGATTTCTGCATTATTTAGTTCTTCTTCATTTCTGTATGTTTGTACTCATGTTGATTTGTGTGCATTTTTCAGTTGCATTGTTGTTGTGTGCAACTTTGAGTTATGTTGATGTGTGTGTGTGTTTATTTGAGGCCATCTCAATCTCTATGGTCTTCAGTTATGTTGTCTGTATGTTTGAGTTCTTGATAATTTCTGTGTTCTTGGTTTCTTGCTGGTTTGTATTTTTGTTTAAAATTCATGTTGATTTGTTTTTGATTTTAAGTTTATATTGTTTTCCATGTTCTGGGGTTTGTTTGTTAGGTGTCACAAACCTAGCTGCTGTCTGTGATAGAATGTAAATTTCTGTCACTGATTTATTATAAACATTTATTCATAATTTGGAGCTGTGGTAACAGTACTACTTGTATATATTCACTGATTTCAATGCTCGTGTGGGCAAGGACTCTAGTTCATGGCCAGTGTGCCTAGGAAAATGCATCGGTCGCATGAATGCAAATGGGCAAAGGTTGCTGGAGCATTGCACCATAAACGACCTAAGTATTACAAACTCCTTTTTTAAAACAAAAGAGAGGCATTAGGTCACATTGAAACATCCAAGATCCGGCCGTTGGCATCAGCTGGACTTCATAATCACACAGAGACATTTGAATCAACTCAAAGTTACCACAGTGCTGATTGTGACTGATCATTCTTTGGCTGTTGCAAAGCCAAAAAGAATCTACACATCTAAATACAAACCTATCCCTAGGATTATTATCAACACCCAAGATCTTGATAAGTGCTTTCCTTCCAACAGCAACTTCAAGACTTCAAATTGTACGGCAAGTGAAAAGTGGGGTATCCTTAAGGAATGTCTTTATAAAACAGTGGTAGGTGTATATGGCACTGTGGGTCATAAGAGGCAGGACTGGTTTGCAGCAAACAGCCAGACACTGCAACCCTTTATTGATTGATTGATTGATTGATCTAGGAACCGACATCACAGCATTCGGGACATTCCCATAAGCGCTCCGTCCCCATCCTCAGCAACCAGCGAAGAGTTCCAACACTAATAGTTCCACTAATAATCAACCCTTTATTGATAGAAAGAAGATAGCCATTTTAAGAAACAAGGCAAGAACAACGCGAAACACTCTCAGTGAGCTGAAACAACCTAGGAAGGATGTGCAAAAGACTGCCAGACAGTGTGCGTACGACTATTTGATCAAGTTGTACAAGTGCATTCAAAATGCAAGTATAAGGGAAACATAATCATGTATGAAGGGATAAATAAAGCGTGCGGTCCAATAATTAAAAGATGTGCACCACTGAAAACCTTGACTGGAGAAATTATCACTGATAAGAAACAGCAGATGGATAGACCATAGATGGGTAGAGCACTATTTGAAGCTTTACCCAAGCGAGACTAAACTGGCAGATGATGCCTTCAACTCCATAGAGGCTCTGTCATCTCTTGATCACCTCACCACACTTCCCACCATAACATAAATGTGCTACTAATGAATTTGCGCCAGGCATGGCTCCAGGTAAAGATAAAATTCCAATAGAGGTTATCAGGAGTAGGAAAGACACATTCTACAGATCCACCAGCTAATAGAGCTATGCTGGCCAGAAGGACAAGCCCACAGGATTTCAAAGATTAAAAAAGTCGACAGGGTCGATTTCATTGCGCCGCGTTTTTATTTCATATGGCTGTCTCTTTACGCAGCGCGGAAAGCGTTGCACAAAGCACGAACTTCGTAGCTGCAGCGACGACCCTCAGGAGTCTCAGAACAAATGCACCCGTTAACAGAAGGACGCAGCCCAAAATTGAACCCACAACCTTTGGAGCCCGAGGACCACTTCGCCACGTAGACTCCCGCTTTCTATGTATATCAGAGATTTCAAAGATCAAAGTATTTAAGTAGTATAACACTGTACAAAAACAAGGGCCATTGGAGTGGCTGTAGTACACAACTATAGTATAGCCATAGGGGTATTTCACTTCTGTGTATTGTTTGGAAAAATAATTGCCCAGAATTGTTCTACGCAGATTTCAAGTACTGAGAGATCGTCTACCCCGAATTAGTGTGGCTTTCGGCGAGGGGAGGCTCCATTCGCAATAGAATTGCGAAAAATTATATTTGCAATAGAATTGCAGGAAGTAACAAACATGTCACAGCGTCTCCTCACTAGTAAATTTTAGTTTGACCCATTAAGAAGTCTAAGAAGGTAGTTAATTTAAATAGGAATGTTCACTGTTGTTGCGAGTTTAATTCTGCCGAATTCTCCATAATTTTTAACACTTAGGTGTTAAAACTTCAAATTTATATAATTAATTAGCTGCCATTTTGAATTTTAATCAGTAATAAAGCATATTTATACAATCATAACATGGTCTTTTGATTTGTTTGATCAAACTGAAGGGGGGAAAATACATTAATTATTTAATTTAAAAAAAAAAATTTATTTTAAGATATTTTTTTTTTTGCTCACTCGCTCGCTTTGAACTCGAGCGTAGTTCGTACACACTACTTCTAGTGCACTGAACTGAATTTTGCATGTGTAATAGCTTCCTCTATTGCCAGTGTCCCTCGCCATCAGGCGAACCCACTCCAACTTCAGAGACACATAATTGGTGTTTCAACTTTCGTTAGCAGAGTTTAAATGTTTTAAATTAATTATTAATTAATTAATTGGCAGCTATTTTGAAATTAAATTAGTAATAATAAAACATATTTACAACATCACAACATGGCCTTTTTATTTGCTTGATCAAACTGAAGGGGAAAATATTCATAATTGGCATTTTATGGTTCGTTAGCTAAGTTTAGTCATTATTAAATAATTAATTAGCGGCCATTTTGAATTTTAATGACTCGATATTGCATAACATCAAACATTCTCTACCTAGGCAGTTAGTTAGTTTCGCCTTTCCGAACAAGACAATATATAATAATAGTTGCTATGGGGTTTTCACAAAACTAAAGAAGTTGTAGCAGTTTTAAACACATTGTAAACAATTGTTGTTTCTGGGCAGCAAGTCAAAATCAGCTAAAGGAGTTCAGTATGTCCTTCTTTGTTCCATTTATGACTTAATTTTACACACAATTCTGGATATCTCGGCTTAGAATCAACATACATACTTGAATGAGGTAACGTTGGAAAGTATTTTTCAAGTCCTAATTCATCTGTCCAGATTTAATCAATGCCAAACCAATTTTTAAAATGTCATCAAAGTACCTATGACACTAATCACCCTTCTTCTTACAATACTTCTGTCCGTTCTTCTGGCATCCCGTTTTATTTTTACATTACGTTAGTCCTGTTTAAATATCAAGAATAATTTTCCAGAACCGGTATCCCCAATACAAATAACGATCCCTACAAATAATGTGTCCCCAGGCGAGTTCAAGAATTGTCAACTTTCGTTTCTGTACACTTACTTACTGTTACCAGGCATCCAATCCATGTTTGTTTACTTACCGACCTACTTTGTATGTCCTGATAATTCTGGTCCAAGCTGACAGTAATATGCTTCGATCATCACACTTTATTCACATGCTTCAAGTTTCTCAGTTATATATTTTAGTTCCTAATGGTTAATAATTAATATTTTTACGTATTTGCTGGAAAAAAAAAATTATTTCACCGACGAGGAATCGAACCTCGAGATCCCGCGTGACAGGCGGAGATACTTATCACTACGCTACTCTCCATTTCCAATTCCCGAAAAAAAATATTCAAAATTCGGTCGTGTCCAACCTGCCTCCTCAGCGTCGGTTATTGTTGAGATCCGTGGTTGTGTGGACTGTTAATCCTAGTTCTTGTTTTATTGGTTCCGCTCTGGTCGTCGGATATATTTATTTTGTGCTATCTGGTTGTTTTCTTTGTCTTGTGCTGGTCCTGATAAAGACCGGTCCTTGGTCGGGCCTACTGGGGCCCGCATTCTTTCGTTTGTTGGCTTCTTTTCTCTATTAGCACTGCTACGTGCTTGTCGCTTCTTGTATTATTCTCATCGCGGCTGGTCCCGGTCATGTTCAGTCCACATAAGGACTCGATGTAGGCAAAGGCAGAGCATTCAAGTGCAAGTCTCAAGTTGTCCCCCCGGTCAGCGGCCCGAACTCCTTTACGTTTGTTTTTAGGCGTTTTTCATCATCACGTGAGGGTTTGGTGTAGCAACAACTTGACCCGGTCTCCCTGTCAGCCTATTTCAGGTGCCAACCGGAAAAGCCAACCCACCGTCCTGCCATTCACCTCGCCATACTCAGCTGTCCCCCTCAGGACAACCGTTTTTTTTTTTTTTTTTGGGGGGGGGGGGGGGGGTTGTTTTTGTTTATAAAATTGCAAATAACATATATATATATATATATACACACACACACACACACACACACACACACACACACACACACACACACACACACACACACAATGTAGGAAGGTTATAATAACCATATAACTTATATGGTCTTCCCTGTTCTGCATAGGAACTGTCTGACCAGTCGCTGTATTTCTGGGTTGCTGTTTCAGGCACTCCGTCATTGTCATTGGGGTCCCAGTTACTAGGTAGTATCTTAGATCCCTTCGCTCTCTATACTATTGTTCTTGTCGCATACTAGTAAGTAGTGTTCAATGGTGTTGTTTTCTAGGCAATCTCTGCAATCTAGGTAATCTCTGTTTGTTTGCCGGTGCTTTCATGTTGGTCTTGACTTGTGACTTGTATCTGGATTCACCCATTACTTGGTATGCATGACGACCTTTAGCCACTGTTTCCTCCATTCCTGAAGAATGTACTTTTTGACGATATTCTTCCCTTCTACTTTACCTAGGCCTGTGCTAATTTTATTATTGCTGGTTAGTCCTCGTTTCGCCGCTCAGTCTGCTTGTTCATTTTCCGGGATACCCATATGATCTGGTATCCATCCGATGGTGACTTGGCATCCCATTTACCTGTGGTTTGTGGCTGCCGTTAGTATCTCCTCTTTTATATCGGGTCTGTTGCCTCTATTGATGTTCCCGAGCGTTTGTACTGATGACAGGGAGTCTGTTAATATACACAGTCTCAGTGGTGATTTTTCTGCTGCGATCTCTAGACCTTTCATTATGGCTACCAGTTCGGTCATGCATACTGCTGTCTGGTCTGTTAGTTTGAAATGTTTCTTCAGCTTCCAGTCTGGGTCCACTACTCCTGCTCCTACCTCTCCCTGTTCGTTCTTGGACCCTTCTGTGTATATTATGAGGTTGTCCTTACTGATTTCTTGTATGTACGCCTCGGCCGCGTCTCTTGCATCTGTGTCCTCCGTGTCCTTGGTGATTGTCTTTGCCAGATTACAGTCAGTGAATGGGACTGTTAGTTCCCATGGTGGGATTGTTGGCTTGAACCGTCTTGTCTGTTTCAGGGTTTCTGCTAGCTCAATTTCTTCCTTCATCTTCTCTGCTGCTTCCCATCCTGCCGGTCTTTGCAGTTTTACTATTGGGATGCCCCCTCCCCCCATTTGCTCGGTTGTCACTGAACGTTTGGTATCCAGGGTGGTCTTTGTCTTGTGCTACCTTTAGCCAGTAGTTATACGTCAACTGTTTACGCCTCAGACTCAGTGGTAGTACACCCAGTGCTACCTCCATGGCTTCTTTGGATGTCCCTTTTCCAGCACCCAGAATGGTGTTTAGCGCTTGGGTCTGTATGGTGTCTAGCTTCCTCTTGTTGGCTTCTGATGCTGAGTCGTACACAATGCTGCCATATTCTAGCTTGCCTCTGATAAATGCTTTATAGAACATCAGCATTGTTTGGGTGTGGGCACCCCAACTGTTACCTTTTATCACTCGCAGTAGGTTGCTTGCTTTCTTGCATTTTTCTAATGTCTGGCATATATGTTTTGACCAGTTCATCTGTTCGTCCAGAGTCATTCCTAGGAAGACTGTGCTGTTTGTTCCATTAATGGTTGCCCCCTTTATCTCTATTTTCCAGTCCTTGTTAGGATTTATCTTCTTCTTGCTGCTAAATACCATGCTGACTGTTTTATTGGTGTTGATTTTGAAACCCCATTTGTCCATCCATGCTGTTAGCTTGTTGATCTGTTTTTGGAGCGGTCCTCGTGTAGTCTTTGCCGCCTTACCACTCCTCCATATGGCGCAGTCGTCCGCGAATTGAGATAGTCCTGTTTTCTGGTCTTGAATCTCCTCTGTCAGGTCGTTCACCAGTATTGAAAAGATTGTTGGTGAGATGACCGAGCCCTGAGGGATGCCGTTCTCTTGCACATATGAGTCGGATACCTCATTCCCTATCCTCACTGAGAAGCTTCCATCTTTGAGGAAGTTTTCTATATATTTGTAGGTTCTTCCCACTATGCCTACTTTCTTTATCTTGATTAGTGCGGATTCTCTCCAGCATTGATCGTACGCCTGGGCTAGGTCCAGGAATACAGCCAACGTCTTTTCCCCTCTCTTGAATCCTTTCTTTACATGGTTTTCCAATTTGATGATCTGATCCATCGTGCACCTGTTGGCTCTAAACCCGGATTGTGTATGGCTGTACGGTTCATTCTTTTCAGGTAGAATGTTATTCTTTTATTTATCACAGTTTCCACAACTTTGCCCAGGTGCGATGTCAGCGAGATGGTGCGGTATGATTCTACCCTTGGCTTGTTTCTTGATTGGAATCACCGAGGCTGTTTTCCACTGTTTGGGGATCTTTCCTGCCTGCCATATTACATTATACAGCTTAGTAATTGTTTTTATGGTGTTATTTGGGAGCTTTTTGATGATGGTATAGTTTAGAATGTCCGCCCCAGCCGCGGTTTCGGATTTTTCGTTTAGAGCTGTCACCACCTCGTCTGTTGTGATGTCTGCATCCATAAAGTGTTCTTCGATGTTCTCGTCTGTTGTGTCTTTTAACTCTTGTCTCAGCTCCTCCCTTCTTTGTCTTTCTTTGCTTCCTAGTCTTTTGTTAGAGCAGACTTCGTGGAAGTATTCTCCGAACACTTTGGCTTTGTCCTGGTCTGTTACTGCTAGTTTCGTACTTTTAATGGTTGGGATTTTGCTGGTCTTTTTATTTCCTTGAATTGCTTTTATTTGTTTCCACACCTTTGTGGTCGGTGTATCTGGACTGAGTGTCTGACAGAACCTTTTCCACTCCTTTTCTTTTGCTTGTTTTACTGCTCTGTTTGCTTCATTTCTGAATTTCTTGTATTCTTCGAAATTCTCTTCTGTCCTTGCCTTTTTGTATTTCTGCAGAGCTCTTTTCCTATTTTGTTGTGCCGCTGTGCACTTGTCGTTCCACCAGGCCACTGGGTTTTTGTGCCATTGTTTTTGGGGTGTCTGGGGCTCTTTCTTACCCGGTCTTAGATTCTCTGGCATATTTTTGTTAGGGATATGTTTGATTGCTATCCGCAGTATGCTTCTGGTCAGTCTCTCCGTATATTTATCAATGTCTTCCCGTTCCTCCTGCTCCAGGTCTGTGTTGATCATCTCTTCTCTGAACTGCTCCCATTTTGCTTTCTTGAAGTTAAAGGTTGGCCTGTTGTTGTTGGCGCTTAGCTGGAGCTTTGTTCTGGTGTTGATTATTATGGGTAGGTGGTCTGTGTTCGTGTCCTCTGTCACTTCCCACTGGCAGCTTGCTAGACCTATAGTGGCTATTGTCAGGTCAATAGCTGCGTCTTGGCAGTTTGGTCTGGGATCTATCCTAGTTATCGTCCCATCGTTGAGCACTGCCAGCTGGTTGTCCTCGATGAACTCCATGAGTTTTGTACCAGCCCTGTTGTTCTGTATCGCTCCCCATGTGGTGTGGTGACAGTTGAAGTCTCCCACTATTAGGGTTTCTGATGTCAGTCTGGCTTGGAGGGCTTGGGTGTCTTCGTCCTCAATTATTCCTTTGGGGCAGTATGTATTAATTATTGTTAGGTTTTTAGGGTTCCCTGTGATGGTTGCACTGACACACTCCAAGTTCTTGGTGAGGAATGCTTCCTGTGTCACAATCTGGAACTGTTCGTGTACTAACAGGGCAACCCCGCCCCCTTTCGCTTCTGCTCTGTCCTTTCTAATTACCGTGAACCCACGGCACCTATACTGTTGATTTGGTTTCAGGTGGGTTTCCTGCAGGGCGTATATGCAGTTCTGGCTCCCCAGTTGTTTCATGATGTCTGGGAGGTGGGATTTAATGCCCCTGCAGTTCCACTGTATTATTTTCACGTTTCTATTATCCATTTTTGGTTCTACTGTTATTGCTGTCTGACCCTGTCTCTGTTTGTCCTTCATTCTTTATCTTTCAGAGTCTGTGCTGTTTTCGTTGTCATGGTAGCTGGTTTCTTCCTCTACTGTAGGTAATCGTTCACTCTGCCAGTATGGCACTGCGCTCTCCTTGAGTATTCCACGTTGGTGAGCTATCACAGTATTGAACCTCGATGTGACTTCTTTTCTGATTCTTTCTATTTTGTTGTTCATTTCCTTCAGCTGGCTGTCCATCCACATCGGTTGTTTCTCTCTCGCGCCGGAGGTGAATATATCCCATATTTCTGTGTGTTCTTCTTCCACTTTTCGTAGTTTGCTTTCCTGTTCTTTCATCATATTGGTGATGTCTTTTAACTGTTCTTCAATGCTTTGGGTGGTTTTTTCCATCCTTGCTGTGGCTTCTTCCATATGTTTGGTGGCCTTTGCTAGTTTTCCTTCTGCTTCCTGTACTCTTTTAAGCGCCTGTCTTAGGTTCTCGTCCTCTGGTCTTGTGTCTGATCCTGCTTCTTTTTGTGCCTGTTGTCTTTTGTCTGGCGGTTTGTCGGCTACTTGTGCTCTCTGGTTGGTCATGTCTGGTTGCATTATCCGCCTCTTGGGTTGCGATTCGGGGCGACTTTTGGGGAGGTTCTGCTTCAATTTTACTATCCTGAGTGGTGTCTTGGTTAGCACTCGACTCCCTTCAGGCAGCTAGCTCTCTTTTGTATGCAGGACACCCCTTGTACCTTGCACCGTGGTTGCCCCTGCAGTTGGCGCTTGTTCTTTTGGGGTTGTGTTCTGCATATTTTGTTTCATTATTTTGCGAGCTGGCCGTCGCTCCTCCAGTGCGGCCCTCCACAGAACTTGCAGGTTGGGACTTTCTGTCTGCAGCTTTGCCGGAAGTGGCAACAATTTCTGGCAAAGTGTGCACTGTGCTAATGGGGGAACGTATGCTTCGATGTGCTAGGGTTCCTTGTTTAGTGATGTTAACACATCAACAAACATTTATAATATAGCTACACGCATAGGAATAATCACGTGACCTACTTCTACTGCGAATATAATTGTTTTTTTTTTCTATTCGCAATTCTATTGCGAATAGTCACTTCGATTAAGAAATTAATGGTCCGAAATGCTTAGGGAAGGGGGATCATCTGATGATCGGAAGCCCCTGCCGTGTTTGCTCCGCGTAAGAGCTACGACTATGTTCAAGCATTCTGCTGATATAACCAGATAGCTAAAAGAAAAACACGTTGATGAGCAATGAGTAGGGGACATAAACATATAATATTGTTATAAGGGAGACTACTAGCATTAAAAAAGATTAATTGCTTTGCTATAATATTTCTAAACAGCTAACTTAGATATCTCTCCACAATTTCTGATAAATAAGGAAGTTAATACTGACCGCAGATTTTATAACATGAAGAATAATTCTTGTACTTTACATATAAAATATGTCTTTAATCTTTACTTACTTACATTTTATAATCAACTTTGAAGTTCCATATTTATTGACTAAATTTCAATTGTATACTTTCAATGTACTTTTAAGACTATGACAATATTCTATTCCCCCCTATGAGGGGGGAAAACAATTTTTTACTGGCCTCTTAAGGCCACATACAATTTAAAAGAAATTAACCACGCTCCTCCCAAACTTTGTTAACATTTAGACAGAAATGGGAATGCAGAATATTCACAAGTTAGGTATATCTGAGACCAGAGGGCTTCCACTTCCGAGGGATATAGCAATAATCCATTCTGATGGAGAGAAAAACAGCCAGAGGTGATAATTATAATGGTTATAGAAATATGAGAAGAACAATGTGGGTTTGTAAAAGACAAGGTTTCAATAAATCTATATATATAAAATACAATGTATGTCTGTCTGTATGTATGTTGTTTATGCGTTCGCGAACGGTCCATCCGATTGAGATGAAATCTTCTACACCTCTTCTTCTCATTCCGATGCTGCCAACTTGCGTAGTTTGTTAGTGTACAAACAGTTATTTACTTAATATTATTTAATATTTTAATTTACATATACTTTATATATAGCGAGGGGACATAACTTTTAATAGCATAGCTATATATGTAAAATTGTTGCACATTTCTCACATAGGTGGACTTTCGCTACAGTTATCTACAGGCATATGCGTTATAATCCACCTCCTCATCCCCTCCTCCTCCTCTTCCCCCTCCTCCCCCTCCTCCTCCCCCTGCTCCTCACCTCCTCATCCCCACCCTTCCCCTCCTCCTCCTCCTCCTTTCGCTACAGTTATCTACAGGCATATGCGTTATAATCCAACTCCTCATCCCCTCCTCCTCCTCTTCCCCCTTCCTCCCCTCCTCCTCCCCCTCCTCCCCCTGCTCCTCCACCTTCTCCTCCCCTCCTCCTCCCCACCCTTCCCCTCCTCCTCTTCCTCCTCCTCCTCCCCTCCTCCTCCTCTCCCCCTCCTCCTTGTAATAGCATTGCTATATATGTAAAATTGTTGCACATTTCTCACATAGGTGGACCTTTTCGCTACATGTATCTAAAGGCATAGGAGTTATAATCCCCCTCCTCCACTCCCCCTCCTCCTCCCCCTCCTCATCCCTTCTCCTCCCCCTTCTCCTCCTCATCATCCTCCTCCGCCTTCTCCCCCTCCTCCTCCTCCCCCTCCTCCTCCTCTACCTCCTCCCGCTTCCCATCCTCCTCCTCCTTCCCCTTCCTCCTCCCGCTCCACCTCCTCCTCCTCCCCCTCCTCATCCTTCCCCTCCTCCACATCCTCCCCTCCTCCTCCCCTCCTCCTCCCCCTGCTCCTCACCTTCTCCTCCCCATCCTTCTCCTCCTCTCCTCCTTCCCCCCTCCCCCTCCTCCTTGTAATAGCATTGCTATATATGTAAAATTGTTGCACATTTCTCACATAGGTGGACCTTTTCGCTACAGGTATCTACAGGCATATGCGTTATAATCCTCCTCCTCCTCCCCCTCCTCCTCCCCCTTCGTCTCCCCCTCCTCATCCCACCTCCTCCCTCCTTCTCCTCCCCTCCCCCTCCTCATCATCCTCCTCCTCCTCCTTCTCCCCCTCCTCCTCCTTCACATCCTCCTCCTCCTTCCCCTCCTCCTTCACCTTCCTCCTCCCGCTCCACCTCCTCTTCCTGTCCCTCCTCTCCTTCCCCCTCCTCCTCCTCCCCTCCTCCTCCTCCCCTCCTCCTCCCCCCTCCTCCTCCTCACCCTCCTCCTCCTCCTCCTTTTTTTTCTTCTGCTGCTGCTGCCGCCGCTCCATTTACCCAAGTTAATTGTTGGGGAAGATGTAAAGATCTTTCAAGTGCTCTTTCTAATGCTTTTTGTAAGTCGGTCTTCGTTTATCTAAGGTTGTTCTCGATACCACCACATCATTTTTTACATGAAAATTATATGACAAAATTAAAAAAAAAAATCCTAGCACCAAGACAGACAGACAGACAGACAGACAGACAGACAGACAGACAGGCAGGCAGGCAGGCAGGCAGGCAGGCAGGCAGATAGATAGATAGGGAGGGATAGACGGAGGGAGAGACGGACGGACGGACGTGTAGGCAGGCAGGCAGGCAGGCAGGCAGATAGATAGATAGATAGATAGATAGATAGATAGATAGATAGATAGATAGATAGATAGATAGATAGATAGATAGATAGATAGATAGATAGATAGATAGATAGATAGGGAGGGAGAGACGGACGGACGGACGTGTAGGCAGGCATTCAGACAGACAGACATGTAGACAGACAGACAGACAAACAGACAGACAGACAGACAGACAGACAGATAGATAGATAGATAGATAGATAGATAGATAGATAGATAGATAGCCACTGTGCTTCTGTGGCTCCCATGGGGGAAGTAAGTGTCTCATTAATATAGTTTTCTTCTTTCTCGTTTGTCTAGAAAAGGATGTTGATTAATGTTCAGAGACTTCAGGGCGATATGTCTTGGCTGGGGTTACCCTCTTTGGTCCCCAGCCTTTGGTCAGATTACTTTAGCACATACTAGACTATTGTGACGCACACTTCACTACAGTGTCCGATTACTTTAACACATACTAGACTATTGTGACGCACACTTCACTACAGTGTCCGATTACTTTAACACACACTAGACTATTGTGACGTAGACTACACTGTCCGATTACTTTAACACATACTAGACTATTGTGACGCAGACAACACTGTCCAATTAGTTTAACCCATACTAGACTATTGTGACGCAGACTACACTGTCCTATTACTTTAACACATACTAGACTGTTGTGACGCAAACTACACAGTCCGATTATTTTAACACATACTAGACTATTGTAACGCAGACTACAGTGAAGCGGACCAGATTACTGTGAAGCAGACTAGACTACTATGAAACTGGCTACCCTGCATCTCATTATGCCGTTGTCTACAATACGCAAAGGCCTATCATCGCACTCTCTCTCTCTCTCTCTCTCTCTCTCTCTCTCTCTCTCTCTCTCTCTCTCTCTCTCACACACACACACACACACACACACTCCCCCACTAGACTGATGTCTTATATTTACCCCCACCCAAGGAATATGTCTTTGATAGGTCCAAAAGCAACTTAAATCATCGAAAGCGGCGACATTTCTTTGATGTTTTGGGGAAAATGTAGTGAATTCACGCTAACAAACTAGTCTTACAGTAAACCACGTTACTTCTGATAAGGACATAAGTACAAGGCGTAGCCAGATTCGTATGGGAATGGGTGCAATAAAATAGTAGCTTAAAAGTCGACATGGTCGACTGCATTGCACCGGGTTTTTATCCCATATGGCTCAGTCTCTTTCCGCAGGGCGGAAAGCGTCGCACAAAGCACGAACAGTGGCTGTTTTTCACTGTTTGGGGATCTTTCCCGCCTGTCATATTACATTATACAGCTTAGTAATTGTTTTTATGGTGTTATTTGGGCCCTTTTTGATGATGGTATAGTTTAGAATGTCCGTCCCAGCCGCGGTTTCGGATTTTTCGTTTAGAGCTGTCACCACCTCGTCTGTTGTGATGTCTGCATCCATAAAGTGTTCTTCGATATTCTCGTCTGTTGTGTCTTTTAACTCTTATCTCAGCTCCTCCCTTCTTTGTCTTTCTTTGCTTCCTAGTCTTTTGTTAGAGCAGACTTCGTGGAAGTATTCTCCAAACACTTTGGCTTTGTCCTGGTCTGTTACTGCTAGTTTCGTACTTTTAATGGTTGGGATTTTGCTGGCCTTTTTATTTCCTTGAATTGCTTTTATGTGTGGCCACACCTTTGTGGTCGGTGTATCTGGACTGAGTGTCTGACAGACACTTTTCCACTCCTTTTCTTTTGCTTGTTTTGCTGCTCTGTTTGCTTCATTTTTGAATTTCTTGTATTCTTCGAAATTCTCTTCTGTCCTTGCCTTTTTGTATTTCTGCAGAGCTCTTGTCCTATTTTGTTGTGCCGCTGTGTACTTGTCGTTCCACCAAGCCACTGGGTTTTTGTGCCATTGTTTTTGGGGTGTCTGGGGCTCTTTCTTACCCGGTCTTAGATTCTCTGGCATATTTTTGTTAAGGATATGTTTGATTGCTATCCGCAGTATGCTTCTGGTCAGTCTCTCCGTATATTTATCAATGCCTTCCCGCTCCTGCTGCTCTAGGTCTGTGTTGATCATCTCTTCTCTGAACTGTTCCCATTTTGCTTTCTTGAAGTTAAAGGTTGGCCTGTTGTTGTTGTTGGCGCTTAGCTGGGACTTTGTTCTGGTGTTGATTATTATGGGTAGGTGGTCTGTGTTCGTGTCCTCTGTCACTTCCCACTGGCAGCTTGATAGACCTATAGAGGCTATTGTCAGGTCAATGGCTGCGTCTTGGCAGTTTGGTCTGGGATATATCCTAGTTATCGTCCCATCATTGAGCACTGCCAGCTCGTTGTCCTCGATGAACTCCATGAGTTTTGTATCAGCCCTGTTGTTCTGTATCGCTCCCCATGTGGTGTGGTGACAGTTGATTGAAGTCTCCCACTATTAGGGTTTCTGATGTCAGTCTGGCTTGGAGGGCTTGGGTGTCTTCGTCCTCAGTTATTCCTTTGGGGCAGTATGTATTAATTATTGTTAGTTTTTAGGGTTCCCTGTGATGGCTGCACTGACACACTCCAAGTTCTTGGTGAGGAAGGCTTCTTGTGTCACAATCTGGAACTTTTCGTGTACTAACAGGGCAACCCCGCCCCCTTTCACTTCTGCTCTGTCATTTCTAATTACCGTGAACCCACGGCGCCTATACTGTTGATTTGGTTTCAAGTGGGTTTCCTGCAGGGCGTATATGCAGTTCTGGCTCCCCAGTTGTTTCATGATGTCTGAGAGGTGGGTTTTAATGCCCCTGCAGTTCCACTGTATTATTTTCACGTTTCTATTATCCATTTTTGGTTCTGTTATTGCTGTCTGACCCTGTCTCTGGTTGTCCTTCATTCTTTATCTTTCAGAATCTGTGCTGTTTTCGTTAACTTGGTAGCTGGTTTCTTCCTCTACTGTAGGTAGTCCTTCACTCTGCCAGTATGGCACTGCGCTCTCCTTGAGTATTCGACATTGGTGAGCTATCACAGTATTGAACCTAGATGTGACTTCTTTTCTGATTCTTTCTATTTTGTTGTTCATTTCCTTCAGCTGGCTGTCCATCCACATCGGTTGTTTCTCTCGCGCGCCGGAGGTGAATATATCCCATATTTCTGTGTGTTCTTCTTCCCTTTTCGTAGTTTGCTTTCCTGTTCTTTCATCATATTTCTGATGTCTTTTAACTGTTCTTCAATGCTTTGGGTGGTTTTTTTCCATCCTTGCTGTGGCTTCTTCCATATGTTTGGTGGCCTTTGCTAGTTTTCCTTCTGCTTCCTGTACTCTTTTAAGCGCCTGTCTTAGGTTCTCGTCCTCTGGTCTTGTGTCTGATCCTGCTTCTTTTTGTGCCTGTTGTCTTTTGTCTGGCGGTTTGTCGGCTACTTGTGCTCTCTGGTTGGTCATGTCTGGTTGCATTATCCGCCTCTTGGGTTGCGATTCGGGGCGACTTTTGGGGAGGTTCTGCTTCAGTTTTACTATCCTGAGTGGTGTCTTGGTTAGCATCGACTCCCTTCAGGCAGCTAGCTCTCTTTTGTATGCAGGACACCCCTTGTACCTTGCACCGTGGCTGCCCCTGCAGTTGGCTCTTGTTCTTTTGGGGTTGTGTTCTGCATATTTTGTTTCATTTTTTTGCGAGCTGGCAGTCGCTCCTCCAGTGCGGTCCTCCACAGAACTTGCAGGTTGGGACTTTCTGTCTGCAGCTTTGCCGGAAGTGGCAACATTTCTGGCAAAATGTGCACTGTGCTAATGGGGGAACGTATGCTTCGATGTGCTAGGGTTCCTTGTTTAGTGATGTTAACACATCAACAAACATTTATAATATAGCTACACGCATAGGAATAATCACGTGACCTACTTCTACTGCGAATATAATTGTTTTTTTTTTTTTCTATTCGCAATTCTATTGCGAATAGTCACTTCGATTAAGAAATTAATGGTCCGAAATGCTTGGGGAAGGGGGTCCATCTGATGATCGGAAGCCCCCTGCCGTGTTTGCTCCGCGTAAGAGCTACGACTATGTTCAAGCATTTTGCTGAATTAACCAGATAGCTAAAAAAAAAACACGTTGATAAGCAATGAGTAGGGGACATAAACGTATAATATTGTTATAAGGGATACAACTAGCATTTAAAAGAATTAATTGCTTTGCTATAATATTTTTAAATACCTAACTTAGATATGTCTCTACTATTTCTGATAAATAAGAAAGTTAATACTGACCGCAGATTTTATAACATGAAGAATAATTCTTGTACATTACTTATAAAATATGTCTTTAATCTTTATTTACTTACATTTTATAATCAACTTGGAAGTTCCATATTTATTGCCTAAATTTCAATTGTATACTTTCAATGTTTAACGTATGTTAGGCTCTGACAATATTTCTATTCCCCCCTCTGAGGGGGGAATACATTTTTTTACTGGCCTCTTAAGGCCACATACAATTTAAAAGAAATTAACCACACACCTCCCAAACTTTGTTAACATTTAGACAGAAATGGGAAGGCAGAATATTCACAAGTTAGGTATATCTGAGACCAGAGGGCTTCCACTTCCGAGGGACATAGCAATAATCCATTCTGGTGGAGAGAAAAACAGCCAGAGGTGATAATTATAATGGTTATAGAAATATGAGAAGAACAATGTGGGTTTGTAAAAGATAAGGTTTCAATAAATCTATATATATATATATATAAAATACAATGTATGTCTGTCTGTATGTATGTTATTTATGCGTTCGTGAACGGTCCATTCGATTGAGATGAAATCTTCTACACCTCTTCTACTCATTCCGATGCTGCCAACTTGCGTAGTTTGTTAGTGTACAAACAGTTATTTACTTAATATTATTTAATATTTTAATTTACATAATACTTTATATATAGCGAGGGGACATAACTTTTAATAGCATAGCTATATATGTAAAATTGTTGCACATTTCTCACATAGGTGGACTTTCGCTACAGTTATCTACAGGCATATGCGTTATAATCCACCTCCTCATCCCCTCCTCCTCCTATTCCCGCTTCCTCCCCCCTCCTCCTCCCCCTGCTCCTCACCTCCTCCTCCCCACCCTTCCCCTCCTCCTCCTCCTTTCGCTACAGTTATCTACAGGCATATGCGTTATAATCCAACTCCTCATCCCCTCCTCCTCCTCTTCCCCCTTCCTCCCCTCCTCCTCCCCCCTCCTCCCCCTGCTCCTCCACCTTCTCCTCCCCTCCTCCTCCCCACCCTTCCCCTCCTCCTCTTCCTCCTCCTCCTCCCCTCCTCCTCCTCACCCCCTCCTCCTTGTAATAGCATTGCTATATATGTAAAATTGTTGCACATTTCTCACATAGGTGGACCTTTTCGCTACATGTATCTAAAGGCATAGGAGTTATAATCCCCCTCCTCCACTCCCCCTCCTCCTCCCTCCTCCTCCCCCTTCTCCTCCTCATCATCCTCCTCCTCCTTCTCCCCCTCCTCCTCCTCCCCCTCCTCCTCTACCTCCTCCCGCTTCCCATCCTCCTCCTCCTTCCCCTTCCTCCTCCCGCTCCACCTCCTCCTCCTCCCCTCCTCCTCCTTCCCCCTCCTCCACATCCTCCTCCTCCCCTCCTCCTCCCCTCCTCCTCCCCCTGCTCCTCCCCTTCTCCTCCCCATCCTTCTCCTCCTCCTCCTCTCCTCCTTCCCCCTCCTCCCCCTCCTCCTTGTAATAGCATTGCTATATATGTAAAATTGTTGCACATTTCTCACATAGGTGGACCTTTTCGCTACAGGTATCTACAGGCATATGCTTTATAATCCTCCTCCTCCTCCCCCTCCTCCTCCCCCTTCGTCTCCCCCTCCTCATCCCACCTCCTCCCTCCTTCTCCTCCCCTCCCCCGCCTCATCATCCTCCTCCTCCTCCTTCTCCCCCTCCTCCTCCTTCACATCCTCCTCCTCCTCCTTCCCCTCCTCCTTCACCTTCCTCCTCCCGCTCCACCTCCTCTTCCTGTCCCTCCTCCTCCTTCCCCCTCCTCCTCCTCCCCTCCTCCTCCTCCCCTCCTCCTCCCCTCCTCCTCCCCTCCTCCTCCCCCTCCTCCTCCTCACCCTCCTCCTCCTCCTTTTTTTTCTTCTGCTGCTGCTGCCGCCGCTCCATTTACCCAAGTTAATTGTTGGGGGAAGATGTAAAGATCTTTCAAGTGCTCTTTCTAATGCTTTTTGTAAGTCGGTCTTCGTTTATCTAAGGTTGTTCTCGATACCACCACATCATTTTTTACATGAAAATTATATGACAAAATTAAAAGAAAAAAATCCTAGCACCAAGACAGACAGACAGACAGACAGACAGACAGACAGGCAGGCAGGCAGGCAGGCAGGCAGGCAGGCAGGCAGATAGATAGATAGGGAGGGATAGACGGAGGGAGAGACGGACGGACGGACGGACGTGTAGGCAGGCAGGCAGGCAGGCAGGCAGGCAGATAGATAGATAGATAGATAGATAGATAGATAGATAGATAGATAGATAGATAGATAGATAGATAGATAGATAGATAGATAGATAGATAGATAGATAGATAGATAGATAGATAGATAGGGAGAGACGGACGGACGGACGTGTAGGCAGGCATTCAGACAGACAGACATGTAGACAGACAGACAGACAAACAGACAGACAGACAGACAGACAGATAGATAGATAGATAGATAGATAGATAGATAGATAGATAGATAGATAGATAGCCACTGTGCTTCTGTGGCTCCCATGGGGGAAGTAAGTGTCTCATTAATATAGTTTTCTTCTTTCTCGTTTGTCTAGAAAAGGATGTTGATTAATGTTCAGAGACTTCAGGGCGATATGTCTTGGCTGGGGTTACCCTCTTTGGTCCCCAGCCTTTGGTCAGATTACTTTAGCACATACTAGACTATTGTGACGCACACTTCACTACAGTGTCCGATTACTTTAACACATACTAGACTATTGTGACGCACACTTCACTACAGTGTCCGATTACTTTAACACACACTAGACTATTGTGACGTAGACTACACTGTCCGATTACTTTAACACATACTAGACTATTGTGACGCAGACAACACTGTCCAATTAGTTTAACCCATACTAGACTATTGTGACGCAGACTACACTGTCCTATTACTTTAACACATACTAGACTGTTGTGACGCAAACTACACAGTCCGATTATTTTAACACATACTAGACTATTGTAACGCAGACTACAGTGAAGCGGACCAGATTACTGTGAAGCAGACTAGACTACTATGAAACTGGCTACCCTGCATCTCATTATGCCGTTGTCTACAATACGCAAAGGCCTATCATCGCACTCTCTCTCTCTCTCTCTCTCTCTCTCTCTCTCTCTCTCTCTCTCTCTCTCTCTCTCTCTCTCACACACACACACACTCCCCCACTAGACTGATGTCTTATATTTACCCCCACCCAAGGAATATGTCTTTGATAGGTCCAAAAGCAACTTAAATCATCGAAAGCGGCGACATTTCTTTGATGTTTTGGGGAAAATGTAGTGAATTCACGCTAACAAACTAGTCTTACAGTAAACCACGTTACTTCTGATAAGGACATAAGTACAAGGCGTAGCCAGATTCGTATGGGAATGGGTGCAATAAAATAGTAGCTTAAAAGTCGACATGGTCGACTGCATTGCACCGGGTTTTTATCCCATATGGCTCAGTCTCTTTCCGCAGGGCGGAAAGCGTCGCACAAAGCACGAACAGTGGCTGTTTTTCACTGTTTGGGGATCTTTCCCGCCTGTCATATTACATTATACAGCTTTGTAATTGTTTTTATGGTGTTATTTGGGCCCTTTTTGATGATGGTATAGTTTAGAATGTCCGTCCCAGCCGCGGTTTCGGATTTTTCGTTTAGAGCTGTCACCACCTCGTCTGTTGTGATGTCTGCATCCATAAAGTGTTCTTCGATATTCTCGTCTGTTGTGTCTTTTAACTCTTATCTCAGCTCCTCCCTTCTTTGTCTTTCTTTGCTTCCTAGTCTTTTGTTAGAGCAGACTTCGTGGAAGTATTCTCCAAACACTTTGGCTTTGTCCTGGTCTGTTACTGCTAGTTTCGTACTTTTAATGGTTGGGATTTTGCTGGCCTTTTTATTTCCTTGAATTGCTTTTATGTGTGGCCACACCTTTGTGGTCGGTGTATCTGGACTGAGTGTCTGACAGACACTTTTCCACTCCTTTTCTTTTGCTTGTTTTGCTGCTCTGTTTGCTTCATTTTTGAATTTCTTGTATTCTTCGAAATTCTCTTCTGTCCTTGCCTTTTTGTATTTCTGCAGAGCTCTTGTCCTATTTTGTTGTGCCGCTGTGTACTTGTCGTTCCACCAAGCCACTGGGTTTTTGTGCCATTGTTTTTGGGGTGTCTGGGGCTCTTTCTTACCCGGTCTTAGATTCTCTGGCATATTTTTGTTAAGGATATGTTTGATTGCTATCCGCAGTATGCTTCTGGTCAGTCTCTCCGTATATTTATCAATGCCTTCCCGCTCCTGCTGCTCTAGGTCTGTGTTGATCATCTCTTCTCTGAACTGTTCCCATTTTGCTTTCTTGAAGTTAAAGGTTGGCCTGTTGTTGTTGTTGGCGCTTAGCTGGGACTTTGTTCTGGTGTTGATTATTATGGGTAGGTGGTCTGTGTTCGTGTCCTCTGTCACTTCCCACTGGCAGCTTGATAGACCTATAGAGGCTATTGTCAGGTCAATGGCTGCGTCTTGGCAGTTTGGTCTGGGATATATCCTAGTTATCGTCCCATCATTGAGCACTGCCAGCTCGTTGTCCTCGATGAACTCCATGAGTTTTGTATCAGCCCTGTTGTTCTGTATCGCTCCCCATGTGGTGTGGTGACAGTTGATTGAAGTCTCCCACTATTAGGGTTTCTGATGTCAGTCTGGCTTGGAGGGCTTGGGTGTCTTCGTCCTCAGTTATTCCTTTGGGGCAGTATGTATTAATTATTGTTAGTTTTTAGGGTTCCCTGTGATGGCTGCACTGACACACTCCAAGTTCTTGGTGAGGAAGGCTTCTTGTGTCACAATCTGGAACTTTTCGTGTACTAACAGGGCAACCCCGCCCCCTTTCACTTCTGCTCTGTCCTTTCTAATTACCGTGAACCCACGGCGCCTATACTGTTGATTTGGTTTCAAGTGGGTTTCCTGCAGGGCGTATATGCAGTTCTGGCTCCCCAGTTGTTTCATGATGTCTGAGAGGTGGGTTTTAATGCCCCTGCAGTTCCACTGTATTATTTTCACGTTTCTATTATCCATTTTTGGTTCTGTTATTGCTGTCTGACCCTGTCTCTGGTTGTCCTTCATTCTTTATCTTTCAGAATCTGTGCTGTTTTCGTTAACTTGGTAGCTGGTTTCTTCCTCTACTGTAGGTAGTCCTTCACTCTGCCAGTATGGCACTGCGCTCTCCTTGAGTATTCGACATTGGTGAGCTATCACAGTATTGAACCTAGATGTGACTTCTTTTCTGATTCTTTCTATTTTGTTGTTCATTTCCTTCAGCTGGCTGTCCATCCACATCGGTTGTTTCTCTCGCGCGCCGGAGGTGAATATATCCCATATTTCTGTGTGTTCTTCTTCCCTTTTCGTAGTTTGCTTTCCTGTTCTTTCATCATATTTCTGATGTCTTTTAACTGTTCTTCAATGCTTTGGGTGGTTTTTTCCATCCTTGCTGTGGCTTCTTCCATATGTTTGGTGGCCTTTGCTAGTTTTCCTTCTGCTTCCTGTACTCTTTTAAGCGCCTGTCTTAGGTTCTCGTCCTCTGGTCTTGTGTCTGATCCTGCTTCTTTTTGTGCCTGTTGTCTTTTGTCTGGCGGTTTGTCGGCTACTTGTGCTCTCTGGTTGGTCATGTCTGGTTGCATTATCCGCCTCTTGGGTTGCGATTCGGGGCGACTTTTGGGGAGGTTCTGCTTCAGTTTTACTATCCTGAGTGGTGTCTTGGTTAGCATCGACTCCCTTCAGGCAGCTAGCTCTCTTTTGTATGCAGGACACCCCTTGTACCTTGCACCGTGGCTGCCCCTGCAGTTGGCTCTTGTTCTTTTGGGGTTGTGTTCTGCATATTTTGTTTCATTTTTTTGCGAGCTGGCAGTCGCTCCTCCAGTGCGGTCCTCCACAGAACTTGCAGGTTGGGACTTTCTGTCTGCAGCTTTGCCGGAAGTGGCAACATTTCTGGCAAAATGTGCACTGTGCTAATGGGGGAACGTATGCTTCGATGTGCTAGGGTTCCTTGTTTAGTGATGTTAACACATCAACAAACATTTATAATATAGCTACACGCATAGGAATAATCACGTGACCTACTTCTACTGCGAATATAATTGTTGTTTTTTTTTTCTATTCGCAATTCTATTGCGAATAGTCACTTCGATTAAGAAATTAATGGTCCGAAATGCTTGGGGAAGGGGGTCCATCTGATGATCGGAAGCCCCCTGCCGTGTTTGCTCCGCGTAAGAGCTACGACTATGTTCAAGCATTCTGCTGAATTAACCAGATAGCTAAAAAAAAAACACGTTGATAAGCAATGAGTAGGGGACATAAACGTATAATATTGTTATAAGGGAGACAACTAGCATTTAAAAGAATTAATTGCTTTGCTATAATATTTTTAAATACCTAACTTAGATATGTCTCTACTATTTCTGATAAATAAGAAAGTTAATACTGACCGCAGATTTTATAACATGAAGAATAATTCTTGTACATTACTTATAAAATATGTCTTTAATCTTTATTTACTTACATTTTATAATCAACTTGGAAGTTCCATATTTATTGCCTAAATTTCAATTGTATACTTTCAATGTTTAACTTATGTTAAACTCTGACAATATTTCTATTCCCCCCTCTGAGGGGGGAATACATTTTTTTACTGGCCTCTTAAGGCCACATACAATTTAAAAGAAATTAACCACACACCTCCCAAACTTTGTTAACATTTAGACAGAAATGGGAAGGCAGAATATTCACAAGTTAGGTATATCTGAGACCAGAGGGCTTCCACTTTCGAGGGACATAGCAATAATCCATTCTGGTGGAGAGAAAAACAGCCAGAGGTGATAATTATAATGGTTATAGAAATATGAGAAGAACAATGTGGGTTTGTAAAAGATAAGGTTTCAATAAATCTATATATATATAAAATACAATGTATGTCTGTCTGTATGTATGTTATTTATGCGTTCGCGAACGGTCCATCCGATTGAGATGAAATCTTCTACACCTCTTCTTCTCATTCCGATGCTGCCAACTTGCGTAGTTTGTTAGTGTACAAACAGTTATTTACTTAATATTATTTAATATTTTAATTTACATAATACTTTATATATAGCGAGGGGACATAACTTTTAATAGCATAGCTATATATGTAAAATTGTTGCACATTTCTCACATAGGTGGACTTTCGCTACAGTTATATACAGGCATATGCGTTATAATCCACCTCCTCATCCCCTCCTCCTCCTATTCCCGCTTCCTCCCCCTCCTCCTCCCCCTGCTCCTCACCTCCTCCTCCCCACCCTTCCCCTCCTCCTCCTCCTTTCGCTACAGTTATCTACAGGCATATGCGTTATAATCCAACTCCTCATCCCCTCCTCCTCCTCTTCCCCCTTCCTCCCCTCCTCCTCCCCCCTCCTCCCCCTGCTCCTCCCCCTTCTCCTCCCCTCCTCCTCCCCACCCTTCCCCTCCTCCTCTTCCTCCTCCTCCTCCCCTCCTCCTCCTCTCCCCCCTCCTCCTTGTAATAGCATTGCTATATATGTAAAATTGTTGCACATTTCTCACATAGGTGGACCTTTTCGCTACATGTATCTACAGGCATAGGTGTTATAATCCCCCTCCTCCACTCCCCCTCCTCCTCCCCCTCCTCATCCCTCCTCCTCCCCCTTCTCCTCCTCATCATCCTCCTCCTCCTTCTCCCCCTCCTCCTCCTCCCCCTCCGCCTCCTCCTCTACCTCCTCCCCCTTCCCATCCTCCTCCTCCTTCCCCTTCCTCCTCCCGCTCCACCACCTCCTCCTCCCCCTCCTCCTCCTTCCCCCTCCTCCACCTCCTCCTCCTCCCCTCCTCCTCCCCTCCTCCTCCCCCTTATCCTCCCCTTCTCCTCCCCATCCTTCTCCTCCTTCTCCTCTCCTCCTTCCCCCTCCTCCCCCATCCTCCTTGTAATAGCATTGCTATAATAAATTGTTGCACATTTCTCACATAGGTGGACCTTTTTGCTACATGTATCTACAGGCATAGGTGTTATAATCCCCCTCCTCCACTCCCCCTCCTCCTCCCCCCTCCTCATCCCTCCTCCTCCCCCCTTCTCCTCCTCATCATCATCCTCCTCCTTCTTCTCCCCCTCCTCCTCCTCCTCCCCCTCCGCCTCCTCCTCTACCTCCTCCCCCTTCCCATCCTCCTTCCCCTTCCTCCTCCCGCTCCACCACCTCCTCCTCCCCCTCCTCCTCCTTCCCCCTCCTCCACCTCCTCCTCCACCTCCTCCTCCTCCCCTCCTCCTCCCCTCCTCCTCCCCCTTATCCTCCCCTTCTCCTCCCCATCCTTCTCCTCCTCCTCCTCTCCTCCTTCCCCCTCCTCCCCCTCCTCCTTGTAATAGCATTGCTATATATGTAAAATTGTTGCACATTTCTCACATAGGTGGACCTTTTCGCTACAGGTATCTACAGGCATATGCGTTATAATCCTCCTCCTCCTCCCCCTCCTCTCCCCCTTCGTCTCCCCCTCCTCATCCCTCCTCCTCCCTCCTTCTCCTCCCCCTCCCCCTCCTCATCATCCTCCTCCTCCTCCTTCTCCCCCTCCTCCTCCTTCACATCCTCCTCCTCCCCCTCCTCCTTCACCTTCCTCCTCCCGCTCCACCTCCTCTTCCTGCCCCTTCTCCTCCTTCCCCCTCCTCCTCCCCCTCCTCCTCCCCTCCTCCTCCTTTTTTTTCTTCTGCTGCTGCAGCCGCCGCTCCATTTACCCAAGTTAATTGTTGGGGGAAGATGTAAAGATCTTTTAAGTGCTCTTTCTAATGCTTTTTGTAAGTCGGTCTTCGTTTATCTAAGGTTGTTCTCGATACCACCACATCATTTTTTACATGAAAATTATATGACAAAATTTAAAAAAAAAAAATCCTAGCACCAAGACAGACAGACAGACAGACAGACAGACAGACAGACAGACAGACAGACAGGCAGGCAGGCAGGCAGGCAGGCAGGCAGGCAGGCAGATAGATAGATAGGGAGGGATAGACGGAGGGAGAGACGGACGGACGGACGGACGTGTAGGCAGGCAGGCAGGCAGGCAGGCAGACAGATAGATAGATAGATAGATAGATACATACATACATACATACATAGATAGATAGATAGATAGATAGATAGATAGATAGATAGATAGATAGATAGATAGATAGATAGATAGATAGATAGATAGATAGATAGATAGATAGATAGATAGATAGATAGATAGATAGGGAGGGAGAGACGGACGGACGGACGTGTAGGCAGGCATTCAGACAGACAGACATGTAGACAGACAGACAGACAAACAGACAGACAGACAGACAGACAGACAGATAGATAGATAGATAGATAGATAGCCACTGTGCTTCTGTGGCTCCCATGGGGGAAGTAAGTGTCTCATTAATATAGTTGTCTTCTTTTTCGTTTGTCTAGAAAAGGATGTTGATTAATGTTCAGAGGCTTCAGGGCGATATGTCTTGGCTGGGGTTACCCTCTTTGGTCCCCAGCCTTTGGTCAGATTACTTTAGCACATACTAGACTATTGTGACGCACACTTCACTACAGTGTCCGATTACTTTAACACATACTAGACTATTGTGACGCACACTTCACTACAGTGTCCGATTACTTTAACACACACTAGACTATTGTGACGTAGACTACACTGTCCGATTACTTTAACACATACTAGACTATTGTGACGCAGACAACACTGTCCAATTAGTTTAACCCATACTAGACTATTGTGACGCAGACTACACTGTCCTATTACTTTAACACATACTAGACTGTTGTGACGCAAACTACACAGTCCGATTATTTTAACACATGCTAGACTATTGTAACGCAGACTACAGTGAAGCGGACCAGATTACTGTGAAGCAGACTAGACTACTATGAAACTGGCTACCCTGCATCTCATTATACCGTTGTCTACAATACGCAAAGGCCTATCATCGCGCTCTCTCTCTCTCTCACACACACACACACACACACACACACACACACACACACACACACACACACACACACACACACACTCCCCCACTAGACTGATGTCTTATATTTACCCCCACCCAAGGAATATGTCTTTGATAGGTCCAAAAGCAACTTAAATCATTGAAAGCGGCGACATTTCTTTGATGTTTTGGGGAAAATGTAGTGAATTCACGCTAACAAACTAGTCTTACAGTAAACCACGTTATTTCTGGTAAGGACACAAGTACAAGGCGTAGCCAGATTCGTATGGGAGTGGGTGCAATAAAAAAGTAGCTTAAAAGTCGACATGGTCGACTGCATTGCACCGGGTTTTTATCCCATATGGCTCAGTCTCTTTCCGCAGGGCGGAAAGCGTCGCACAAAGCACGAACTCCGTAGCTCCAGCGACGACCCTCGGGAGTCTCCGAAAAAATGCACTCGTGAAATGAAGGAATCGAACATACAACCTTCGGAGCCCGAGTCAGACGGCTTGACCACTTCACCACGGAGACTCCCGAGAGGGGTGCAATGTGTAATATTAGTAAAGACAGAGAATTTACAGAGGCATGGGGTAAATAATGTGTAAATTGACAGGAAAGTAGAAGGAATATATTTCTTACCTTATTTTTCATTTCCTTCTTGTTTCTTCAGCTGCTGGTTAATAATTGTACACAAGTATTCATGTTACTAGAATGCATTTAGCTTTTTATATTGAGTTCGTGAAAGCTTCCAAATAGCTGTGCGTTAATGTGCGTATGGAGTGACCAGAAATGATACCGCAATTTAGTCATCATGTGTCCATTTTTAAGGATCTGTTCAGCTGTCTGTGTAGTTTGTTCACACGTACACATGGGTGACAGACCCGCTTTGAGTCTTCGTGAAAGATTGTCTACTCTGCTGTTTACTGTTCAGAGACGGAACATGATTACCTGTTTTGCACTATGAAAATAGTTGTCAGTGTCTCTGTAGTGGGCTTTCTTCTTAACGACCAAGATGTTGGTCCTCTTTTCATTGAAGTTTATAGATTGATTCGTATGCACGTGTCTTGTCCCCTAATTTGACAACGTGTTTGCTCTCACGTTTCTTGTTATGCCACAATATGTCAGTTTCCACCGCAATATTACTCTTCTGTTGGTATTCAATGCGTTTAGTGTTTGTGTTGTTGTTGTTTGTTTTTTTTTCAATACCAGTTGTTTGTCACCGCTGAGGGCTTGCGGAATTGAAAATTCATCACTGTGGAATACAAACTGTTGCCATTGACATTGTGCTGATGCTGTAATGTTTAGGGCCTGCAATTCTTCTGAATATGTGGAGCAAAATATCCCAGTAGGTGTGCATGTGGATTAATGTCTGCGATCTGCCCAGACCTTAATCGGTGTCGGACGATTCCAGTAGGTTGATGACTGCTATCGGTTGCATAAAATTCAATCCATCCTTTCTCCAATAGTCATCTTCCTCTTTCAACACATGGTCCTCACATTTTTTCCAGCAACTTTTATCAATTTTTAATAGCGCGGTCTGAGTTAGTATCTTGACGTCAGACAATTTGAATAGATTGATTGATTGATTGATTTAGAAACCGACATCACAGCATTCGGGTCATTCCCATAAGCGCTCCGTCCCCATCCTCAGCAGCCAGCGAAGAGTTCCAACACCAATAATTCCAGTAGCAACCTGATTATATGTCCGTCTCGCCTTTCCTCTGAGCGTCGAGCCTCGGCCAGATCCCCTCGTCACTCCTCGCTGCCTCATTCTTGCCAGACTATGGTGATCCATTTGCTCCTCCGAGGTGTACACGTGCTCCCACAAGGCCGCAACCACGTCTGCCTTGTCATGCATCAATGCCGTAGGTATTTTGTCTTCTTGGGCAACTACATTGTGATATGATGCATTGTCCATAATTAGACAAGACGGTCTATCTAGGGATAGAAGCACTGTATTCTCGAGCCAATCGCTAAATACATTGCCATTCATCTCATTATGATAATCCCTATTGTCTGTATGCTTTGATACGAACACGAGTCCAGCATTCTGTAGTAAACCATTTTGAGTACTACCAGCATGGGCTATGACGAAACGCTGTCCTTTACTACTGGGCACATATCGCGTTATCTTTCCGTCCACTGATTGCCATTCCTTTTCACTTGTGTGGTGCGCATTGATCCAGGTTTCATCCAAATACACTATGTCATAATTTTATTTGCGCATTTCCCTCATTTCACGTAGGTATCTGCTTCTCGTGGCTCCTAAATGCGGTTGCTAGCAAATGATATTTCTACCTCCCTTGTACTTTCTAAACGTGAAGCCTTATATGAAAGGACCCACATTAATGACACACCTCTGAAGATACTGCGACACCACTGAACACTCCCCGTTTCACTTCTCAAGGCTCTTTTCGTAAGGCCAATCCCGTGAAAAACGTGAAAATTTACTATTGAACGCTCATGTTTCCTCGTGAAGATGTAATACTTCTAATAATGTGCACTTCATCTCTGTCCCGTAAATTATATACCGCATATAAACAAACTTTGAAATCTGCTGTACAATCTCCAGAACAAAAATTTTTTTGTTGGGTGGACATCATGATAAGGTTATATGCTAAATCTCATCATTTTCTCTCAGCTTGTTACTGAGATATGGAATTTTATATTGGGGCAGACAATACAAAAACCGACTTTTAGAAGAAAATTGCAAAGGATAGGAAAGAAGTGTTGGTAGAATTCTACAGTCCATCTGGTACTGGTGTTTTGTCTGTTTGCCTTTGATTGAGTGCATGTATTATGTCTGCTAATGTAAGCTCTGTATGTCCTTATCTGTGTCAGACAGTTACTTGTGTGTATTACAATTACTGCGACTATGATAATCACCCATTCATATCACTGCCAAGGATATACTGGTAACATATCAAAACGCCACAGAGGATCCTCCCCGCATGCTACTATTACTAATGCTACTATTGCTACTACAACAATAACCCCCACCGCTACTCAATGACTTTTTGTACAAGCCGCCCGCCCTCCCCCGTGCGACCGATGAATCACTTCTTCACGCCACCGTCCGCCCACTTAATGACTTTTGCATATCGCGCCGATGACGTAGGGACCCGCCAATCTATGGCAGTAGTAGTAGTAGTAATGGTAGGATGTTTTCTCGGACATCCGCGTCCATTAATACAACAGGGGAAGGCTGTGCTGTGCGCCGTCTCTGTACCTTTGTGTTCCAGTATGTATTTGTCCCATTGTGTGTCTTTCTTGTCTGTATGTTTGATTGTGTGTATTTGTCACTGTTCATGTCTGTATGTACAAGTGAGTACTTTTGACTGTATTGTGGTTGTGTGTGTCTGCACTTGTGATGTCGCTGTACTTGTGTGTATGTGTCTTTGGTCCATTGTGTGTTTGTCTGTGTGAGTGTGTATGGATCTTTGTTCTTGTCTGTACGTGTGTGTGGTTGTGTGTGTCTTTGTGTTTATGTGTCTGTACGTATATGTCTTTGTGTGTCTGTCTTTGTGTTTTTGTGACTTTTACACATTCCAATACAGAGACTTGTATCTCTACCAATGCAGCAGCTACTATTGCTGTCGCTACAACTAATATTAATACTATTAATAAACCTAATACTACTTCCTCTTATTCTACACTTACTACAACTACTGTCTTCTACTCACTTTACCCATCACGGTTTCACTATACGTACTTTCCCCGAAAATTTCCTCACCCGACCACTACGACCTCTATAGACCACTAATAACCGCCACCCACCCCTTATCAAGGAATTTCACTAAACCATACTAACTACAATCAAGACCACCAGCCATCTTTACTTTTTAACGTTTTAATGTGTAACCCGTATGATGATAGTGTCTACACCACTATGATCCTCTACAGCTCATTAATAACCGCTACCCACCCCTTCCCAACTAATTTCACTAAGCCATATACCGGCTTCGTGGTGGAAGGCTTGCGAACGTGGTTCGTGAGCCGGGTACCAGGCGTTCGAATTCAGCTGTGACCGATTTGTGCAGCAGACCTTGTCGCGTTGTGTTATAACTTGCTGGTATGGGAGCCGGTCATTCAGAAAGCAATGGCAAACTACTGAACGTAACACTTGCCTAGCACATCAACAGCAGCTGAAAAATGCTGGTGTTGACTGCAACGTCCCGTAAGGGATATGCAACACACACACATATCCATTACAATCAATACCACCGGCCATGTTTACTTTTTAAGGTTTTCATTTGTAACCCTATGATGATAGTGAATAAGCCACTACGACACTCTACAGACCACTAATAACCGCCACCCAACCCTTATCAACGAATTTCACTAACCCATATCCTTTATAACGAGTGAAATGGCGAATCATGACCGCCCACGCTTTCCGGCATGGCACATGATTGATTGATTGATATCCATTACAAACAATAATACCGGCTATCTTTACTTTTTTAAGGTTTTTATTTAAAATATACACCCATCCCAACATTTTTCCACCCACCAACATTTCCCAACTTCCAATTCTCACCACACACACACACACACACACACACACACACACACACACACACACACACACACACACACACACACACACACGCACGCACGCACGCACACACACACACACACACACACACACACACTTTCCCGGTTCGAACCACTGATCCGATTGCCTCACGGGATCCTCCATCCTCTTCCCAGAAAAATGGGGTCCACTGTCCCTACATCACAACTGGCAGCTATACAAGTATCTGGAGTACAGTGATGACAATCTGAACTGAAGTGTTGTGGGATGTGGTTATAATCCTCAAGTGGCTCTCGGGTTTTAGTTAATAATTTTCTTCTGCCGCCTTTAAACTTCAATGGAGCGAAGGTCCGGAACCAATTCGCCCCAAGCTGTCTCCTGCGGCACCTCTAGCCCATGGCTTTCCTGTATTAACTCTGTGCCTAATTCTCCCCTCCATACCTCGATTGACATTACTAGTTTCCTCCGTCTACCCTGTTGTCATCATTCTTCGATAAAACCACATCTCTGCAGCTTCTGTATAATTACTAACTTGTTTGCTAATTATCCATGACTAAAATGTTGACTTCTCGCCCTTGACTTGGGGGAGGTAAATTACATGTACCCTAGAAGTCGAAGTGCTCATCCACACGGAAAAAATCAGTCGAGTGCACTAGAAGTATTAGCACGTGTATGGATTTGTCAGAATCTCCAATAAGTATTTAGAGAGTTAATAAGAGTTAAGACAAGTCTAGTAGGGAGACACCAGACAGGAGAGACACCAGCGCTATAAATAGCTTCACAAGGGGACACATTTGTGTCAACCAAGGGAGCACTAAGGACAGTTGAGCGAGGGCTTCCCCAAGCCATTGGGAAGCTTGGCCTTACGAGTAACCGTGGAGTACCCGGTTACTCAAGTTCACGAGCCAGCGTGCTGGGGACGCTATGCACGCAAGACTCGCTAATGCACGGAGGATACAGCGTCCGTGCTTGACCACGCAATGTGTAGCGTGAGGACAGACCAGACTGGAGACGATTAGAGAGTAGACGTGTTCTTGACAAATGCTATAAGTTTCTAGGCAATAGTTAATATTAGGCTTTAGATTTAGATTGTGATTACTAGTATCATTTCTCACCACTTCATTACATGCATGTTGTTTAATGTCAATGAAGCATGCCGCTCGCAGAGCTTATGAATGACCAGCTCTAATCTTGCAAATGACACGAGTTGTTATTTCGTGCGGTGCAAAAGTAGGGGAGTCCTGAAAGACCTGTCGCAAGCAAGTTGCTGACAGGCAGGACCCCAATTGGTGTCAGAAGTCCCTGAACCAACGTCAACAGGCTATTGGTATCAGAAAGTTCTGAACCATCTTCAACAAGCACCATTGGTCATCATTTCTGTGTTAAAATATTTGAAAGTAATGTAAATTTGTTTGCTTATAATGGCGGAAATAATTTTCTTTTGTGAATAATTACGATCATACCATTTGTGGAGCTTGAACCACAATGAAGCAAAATTAAGTTACAAAGTGTGAGATTCTACGAAAATTGAAGAAAGTGTGTTATTATACGGAAAGTAATGAAAATGTATACAATCATCAGTTTATATTGTCAAGCAAACCATCGTGTACATTTCATTATGTGTGATACAGCCATCAATGTCACCATTCATCATATTCAGTAAATAGATTAGCTACTGAACGGAAGCCTTATAACAAAGTTATACCAAACTAGTCAGAAAGTGAAGACAAGACGACATCGACTGTCATACGACGAATCATCTTACGAATCATGACAATCATTCAGACTATCATAACATTCATTCATTAACACCATTTATCATTATCTATCACATTTTTTCATTCATCAGCTGCATGAAAGATAAACATGTATTTACAACATATGCATGTTTCTAAATTATTGATGCTCTACTAAACAGAAGCATCCATTGTGTTCTCAAGTCAATCATTTTGTGAGTGTGGAAGACAGCGGTGGAACATCCCAAGAACCGTATTATCCAAAGAATTAGATGAGTATATTTTCAGAATATTTTGGTATGCTCTAAATTAATCATGCATCTTCTTTTTCAGTAAAGATGTAAATTACTAACACATAATTACAAATCATTGTGTAAAAATTACTGTGATATCTTTTTGAACTAACATAAAGCCACAAAATGGCGTCATTAAGTGAGTGTATCCAGGCAGGCAAAGAAATGGGCCACACTGGAGAGAAATTAGAAAAATGGGCGGATCAAAAATATAAAGAAGAAATAGCTCGAATGGAAAAGAAAACTGCTCTACAGAGAGAAGAGACAGAGAGAAAAGCTGCTCTAGAGAGAGAGAGAGACAAAAGAGCACTAGAAAGACAACACCAAAAAGAAATGAAAGAAATAGAGGAAGCCACCAAACAAAAGCAGATACAAGTAGAGTCAGAAACTAAATTAAAAATGAAGGAAATGGAGGTAGATTCAAACATACAGATAGCCTCTAGCAAACAAAAGAGCCAAGAAGAACAGAACAAGTTTAGTAAGTATAAAGGCCTTATCAAACCATATAGCGTAAGGGATTCAATTAGTGCATGGACTGAGAATATAGAATTCCAACTAAAGACTCAGAAAATACCTTTGGATGACTGGGCAATGATCTACATGAGAAACCTCAGTGGGGAGCCATTAAAAGTAATAGAATCCATACCTACAGAGCTAAGGAACAATTATCAGTACATACACGATAGGATCATGCAACACTTTCTTTTAGACGCCACTGGGTACCAAATTCAGTTCTCCCAAATTAAGCCAAAAGCAACTGAAACCTTCTTAGATTACATCTCTAACGTGGGTTCCAAATTGCTGCATGTAGCCGGGGCGCAGTGTTGGGGTGAGCGCCCAACTTTGCTTAAATACCCCAATGGCTCGTGAATACATAACCTCTGCAGCAAAAGTCCAACTCCTGGCCTTCACGTGGCGGAACTGTTTTAACTAACAGGAGAAGGGGCGACGGCGAGTATCTGGCGCCGGAAAATAACCAGTGTGCTCTAGATGTGTATACGCATACATGCATGTGCAGACACGTGTGTGCGTGTGTACACATCTAAACTCGAGTGAGACCACAGTCTGCTATAGCAAAGGAAAGGTGCTGAAGACGGAGGCAACCAGCCAGGAGGCGCACCACAGAAATCAGGATGCCACGCAATTACGCAAAATGGAATATGTCGACTGCTGCTAAACGTTATGGTGCTCGCCCTGCTTTGGACCCCCAGGCAGGTGCAGTGCCGGGCCCTATGTCTCGAAAGGGTCCAACCCCAACTACTGGAGGTCCTTCTCAGATGTCCCGTGGAGCCAGGGGACATGAGAATAGAACAGCTGGCCATACTAAACTAAGACTTAAAATAATGCACTGGAATGCAGAGGGAGTCAGCAACAAAAAAGTAGAATTAGAAAACATCCTGGACAAAGAAAAAGTAAGCATATGTTGCTTGCAAGAAACTCACCTCAACGAAAATATAACCTTCAAAATCAGAGGCTACCAGTGTTACCGATCTGACCGAAAGGACAGGCGAAAAGGTGGGATACTTACCCTTGTAAAAAATAACATCGCTGCTTCCCAAATCGAAGTCTATATGGAAGGGGCTCAGTATCAGACACTTAAACTTAAAACAGGCTATACAGACCTACATCTGATCAATTACTACTGTCCAAGTGACCGTCCACAGGCACTGGACACACTACCATTAACAGAAAAAATGATTGTGTGCGGCGATTTCAACAGCCACTCGCAGAATTGGGGCTATGATCACATGGACCAGAGAGGAGAGAGACTGGAAGACTGGCAGGATGAGAATAGATTCATCTTGGTTAACAAGCCATCCGACCCACATACTTTCTACTCGAGACCATGGCACTCTACAACTACACCTGACCTGGCTTTTCATTCACCAGACCTGGAGTGGAACATTACACGAATTGTTGGGAAACAACTAGGTGGCAGTGACCATCGACCAGTCTTTCTAACTGTAGAAAATGAGCTTGTAAGTGAAAGCAGCACCCTCTCGAGGTGGAACTACAAGAAAGCAGACTGGGCAGTGTACAAGCATCGCACCAGCATACTGGTTAGAAACCTGAACACTGAGAAAGACATAAATAAAGTAGTTGAAGAGTTTGGGAAATGCATACTACAGGCAGCGCGAGAAACAGTACCAAGAGGAGCCCGTAAACAATATAAACCCTACTGGAGTAGTGAACTGGAACAGTTGCATAATGATGTGGAAGTATGTAGAAAGCAAGCAGAGGCCACACCCAGCCAAGAGCACCACAATAAATTCCAGCAGGCAAAAGCCAAATTTCAAAGGGCCAAGCTGCAGGCTAGACGGAAAAGCTGGCAGGAAAAAACAGAGTCTCTGAACTTTGAAAGAGACACAAGGAAATTGTGGAAGCTAATAAAACAACTTAACGATGAGGGCACAGGGAGAAACTCAAAAATTGCACTACATAAAGATGGAAACATCTTAACAAGAAAGCAAGCAGCTGACCATTTTGCGGACTCATTCGCACAAGATAACAATATCAAAATCAGTCCAGAGAAACAACAAGAGATTCAAGAGAAACGGCAACATACAGGACAGAAGGAAATAGTACATGAGGTTCTGGAGGCACCCATCACAATCAGCGAACTGGAGCTAGCCATATCAAAACTGAAAATGAGAAAGTCACCAGGAGCTGATGGTATCTCCAATGAAATGATCAGGAACCTAGGAACAGAGGCCAAAGCAAAGCTGTTGCAGATCTTCAATAACAGTTGGACCTTAGGCAGTGTTCCACAAGCCTGGAGAGAAGCAATCATGATACCCCTCCTAAAATCAGGGAAAGATAGTTCCATTGCCTCTAGCTACAGACCAATTAGCCTCACCAGCTGTCTCTGCAAAACACTGGAGCGCATCATCAATCACAGACTGCAGTGGTACATTGAAAGTAAAAACATCCTTGTGCCACAGCAGGCTGGCTTTAGGCAGTGCTACTCTACGGAAGATCAGACAACCTACCTCTCTCAAGAAATTGAGGATGCATTCCAAGAGAAGAAGCTGGTGCTTGCGGCATGGATAGATTTGAAGAAAGCCTTTGACAAAGTCTGGAAAGAAGGTCTGATGAATAAACTGAGAAACTGCAAAGTCAATGGAAGAATGTACAAATGGGTGAAAGCATACTTGCACAACAGAAGAGCCCGAGTACAGATAGACGGACTAAAGAGCAAGAAAGTACTACTGCGTCACGGAGTTCCCCAGGGCGGAGTATTGTCCCCCACACTCTTTCTAATCTTCATCAATGATCTCGTTGCTAATCTACCGCATGGAATTAAAGCCGCAATGTATAGCCGATGACCTGGTTCTATGGAGCACAAATGAACATGCATCAGTGGCCACCAGATTACTACAAAGAGCTGTAGATACATTTGTTGCATGGGCAAATAGATGGTGTGTCAGCATAAACACTGACAAGTGCAGCACCACCCTATTTACCCTCTCTCCAAAACAAAAGGCAGGGACCATCCAGATAAATGGAACACCCCTACGAGAAGATAAAGAACCAACATACCTTGGAGTAACATTTGATGGCAGGCTGACATGGAGAAAGCATATCAACAAAGCAGTAGCAAAAGCCAGAAGGAAAATAGCCATCCTGAGAAAGCTAAGTGGAACCACATGGGGAGCCAGTGGGAAAATACTTAGCAAAGTTTATCAACAGAGCATACGACCACACCTGGAATACGGGTCAACTGCATGGTGTTCGGCAGCAAAAACCACACTACAAGAGCTGGACAAAGTGCAAAATCAAGCACTTAGAGTCACCACAGGAGGGATGAGATCAACCCCTATAGTGGAAATGGAGAAGATGGGGAGGACACAAGCACTGAGTGAGCGCAGAGATGCAAAAACGCTAATACAAGCAGAAAAGTTCCTCAGCTTGCCAGGCCACCCTATGAAGAACAGATTTGAAAACCTAGCTCTGGGGCGGTTGAAAAGAAGTAGTTTTATCCACCAGGCCAAACGACTCCGCAGAGAAACCACCGATCTGCCCACAGTTGGTATCCCCCTAACTATTCCAGAGCGAACTCCATGGAAAGATGAGCATAGACTATCATTACAAATCCAGACAAAAGTGAGAGGAATATTTGACAAGGAAGATCAGAACAGTGTGCAGCGCAGAACAGCCACTCTCAGCTTCCTTGATGAAGAATACCCACAGGACCTCTGGATCCGAGTCTACACAGATGGGTCAGCACAAAATGCTGTTCGAAATGGAGGAGCGGGAGTGTACATAGAATACCCAAATAATACCAGGGACACAGCTAGAGTACCGACAGGAAAGTACTGCCATAACTACTGATGCTGAAATTGAGGCAATCAAGATAGCAACAGAGAAATTACTAAATACCAGCAATGGTACACAACCTGTGGTGCTATTGACAGATGCAAAATCAGTACTCGAGGCGCTCCTGTCTGGGAAATTGCCAGTACTAAGGACACTACTTTCTGAACTTAGCAGTCAGCATAAGGTCACCATACAGTGGATACCATCCCACTGTGGAGTACCCGGGAACGACAGAGCTGATCAATTGGCTAAGGAAGGAGCCAAAGAAGAACAGCCTGATGTGCCTGTAACATACCACCAAAAGAAAAGAATGATCAAATCAGTCAGAAAGCCACCAAAACCTGCTCAAGATGACTACCACGTTATGGATAGACCAGAACAAGTCATTGTTCTGCGCCTCAGAACAGGGCACAATAGATTACGCAACCACATGTATACAAAATTCAAGATTGGTGAAACAGCCATGTGTACATGTGGATTGGCGTCACAGACAGCAGAGCACATACTCCAAGACTGCCCAAAATATAACAGATCTAGGCAAACCTTCTGGCCTAGAGAGACGACAGTGGAAGATAAACTCTATGGACCGCTGTGTGAACTGAAAAAGACAGTTCAATTCATACAAGAGACAGCACTGCAGTTATAGACATATTTCAAGCGAACGAAAGAAGATGAAGAAGAAGATCTCTAACGTGCAGAGCACATTTAAAAAATGGACTAGGGCGGCGAAAGTGGGTAACAACTATGAAAAATTTGAAGATCTTATGGTAATGGACAAGGTGATATCTACCGTTTCCTACCCCTTTTGTGAAGTTTCTCCAACAGTCAGATATTGAATCCATTCAGCAATTAGAAAAACGGGGGTCGGCATATTTTTCGTCTAATCGAGACATATTTAAATCTACAACACATGATACAGAAATCACTGCTTTTGCAAACAAGGTACCTGATAGATCTTACAATCAGAAAGATTATCGTAAGAAAGACAAATCATACCAGAAACCACCTCGATGTGGATATTGTAGTTTGTTTCATCCTAGCTATTCTATGTGTGATAAAATCCCAGCATATCCCTCACACTTAGAAGCAGTGTTAAAGAAGCAAGAAAGCAGAAGAACGTCATTTAAACGTGCTGTTAAATGTTACTTTTGTTCCAGCTATGGCCACTATAGTAGTAAGTGTCTTGGTAGGCAACGAATGAAGGCAAATAATGCTGCACTCATCGATACGTCATCAGACGATGAGAGTGACATTGATTCGGAACTTGTAAATGTGTTACCAGCGAGTGAATGTGAGAGTGTGGCAGTAGTAACAGACATATTAGACTTTAAGAAATGTGACATATGTCACCAGTTTCATGCGGATGGTAAATTGAAATGTGGGCACGTAATACCATGTTCCAATGAAGATGCTAACGCAGCTAGTGCCTCCAGAGGTAAACTGAAGTTCTACGATGCACTGGTCAATGATAAACCATGCCAATGTTTAATTGATAGCGGGAGCACTCTACTTGGTTTAAGGAAAGAACTTGTTAGACCAGAAGATTACACGGGTGAATTTGTCAAATGCCGTACTTTCTCTGGAACCATTGAGAAATACCCACTGGCAAAATCGCATATCAATACCCCGTTCCTTACCGGCATATTTACTTGCGCAATCCTGCAAGATCCATGCACGGATCTCATTTTAGGCTGCCTAGATTCATTGAAACAATGTACAGACGACGACATAAGAGCCTGGAAACATACAAACATGGCTAATGCTGTAACAAGGTCAGATACACAAACACACTATACTGACTTACAAAATGAAATGCTACAGCTATTAATACCCAGCGGTGCCGATACCAACACTACTCGACAGAAATTTATCGAGGCACAAAGCACCGATCAAACTATCGCACCTTATTTTAAATTGTTAGGTGAGCGAGCGAAAGTGACCAAAAATGCATCTTGGTATTTTAGAAAACATAACGGAATTCTCATGCGTTATTACACAAATAATAACCATGAAATTCAGCAGACGGTGTTACCTGTAACATACCGACAAAATGTGCTAAAGATCGCACATGAGTCACCGTTTGCTGGACATTTGGCCTATGACAAAACGAGAGCCAGAATTTTGTCACACTTCTACTGGCCTAAATTCTGTACTGATATAAAATTTTTCTATCGTTCATGTACTATTTGTCAACATCTTGTACGAAAGGGAAAGCATGAGACGGCCGAAGTTCAACGGTCATTATTAGCATCTAGACCATATGAGAGTGTAGCGTTCGATATTGCTGGACCCCTAAATCAGGTGTCGAGCAAAGGAAACCACGACTATGCAAATAAGGGTGCTAAAACTATACACCTTGAACCAAATCAGAAGGTTTTGCTTCTACTACCTGATAAACGTAATTTGTTACTAACATCTTGGCAAGGGCCATTCAACGTTGAACGTAAAATATCAGATGTCGATTATGAAATATCGATAAAAGGAAAATTAAAGATATTTCATATCAACATGCTGAAACCATACTTCTCACGACAAGAACTACAGACAGACGAACAAGATGCACCAACACCAAGTAATCGGACGACAGACGTACACAACACAACTACACTAGGTAGGGCGACACACGACGGCTACATCGCAAACACACTTAGCCAGGTAACATCACACGCAGCTAGTACCACAACAGTACTGAACGAGACAGACGAAGACGAGATAGAATTACCAGTCCCTACTGTAGACACGACTGCGACCATTGACAGCATAAAGATAGAAACCAAACTTACAGACGATCAACGACGACAGATGATAGAGTTAGTGACGGAATACAGAGACATTTTCTCCGACATCCCAGGAAAGACAGACAGAATAGAACATTCTATTATTCTGACTGACAACACCCCAATCAAGTGTCGACCTTATTCCATCCCTCTAAACTATAGGTCGAATCTCGACAAAGAATTACTATATCTTGAGTCGAGTGGAATTATTCAGAAATCTCAGTCATAGTATTCTTTCCCTATCGTCCTTGTCGCCAAAAAGGACTCAACTATTCGACTCTGCGTCGATTATCGCCGTTTAAACAAAATAACCAAAATTGATGCTGAACCAATCCCAGCATGCGAGGATTTGATCCTGGACATGTCTACATCTCGCATACTTAGCAAGCTTGACCTCACGAAAGGTTATTGGCAAGTCCCGATGCAATTAAATTCTATTCCTTTAACAGCTTTCTCCACTCCTTTAGGTCTATATGAGTGGCGTTATCATTGCCAAACATGTAAACTGCGTAAAAGTAACAGTGCCATTAAGAGTGAAACGAACAGACGCATAAGTAACATGCGCTGACACATACATAAGCTATATTAACGTTGAAGTATTAGCTGTGAACCTACATAAGTTAGTAGGGAACTATTTGTATACACTATCCATGAAGGAGAGCATAGAAGACTTTTGCGAAATGAACTATGTTATAAGAATAGTCTACAAAGAACATTGCTCCATCTTCACACCTGAAAGAAGGACAGCAGTTAGTGTAATTAGATATAGAAATGTAACTGTGATATATATATATATATATATATATATATATATATATATATATATATATATATATATATATATATATATATATATATATATATATATATATATATATATATATATTAATGTTTTATTAACAGTACACATAACTTCATTTTTCTATGAATAATTGAATTGCAAAATGTTCATATGCATATATAACTTTATGTATTTCATGTGGTAGTTAGAAATCACCATCATTTAGTAAATAACCCATTTAATGTAACACCAATAATAGAAATACAATTGTTAGATACTACATTAGTTTATCACCGCATAATTATAATCATTTATAAATTCATTTATCTGAAATATCATTTATAAACTAACCCAACCATTTAGGAATTAACATCATTTCAGTTACCAATAACACTTTAAGGTAGTTAACTCAATTCTCTTAAATGAAATTAATTAGTTAGATTATTTCCCTTAGGATAATTTAGAACAGCACACCAAATTATATTAGTTAGTATTACAGGATCGGTGACAAACCATCCTCACAACCGTGTATATTTTGTATAGGCATGACACGTGCAAACAAACCGCACAGTCATTTGGCGTGAATACTTCTATAATTCAGCCAATCATTTATTGTAAATATGTAATGTTCATTTATTTGATGCTATGAACCATATTTTAATGACGAGTGAATGTTTTAGCAAAGCGAGAGTATTAAAGTGGATGAAAGATGTATGAATGAAAGGAGAGAATGTGGAAATTAGTAAACATTGAAAGAAAGAGAGAGAGAGAGAAAGGTAGCGGCAAATTTTTTTTTCACCGCTGGAAACGTCTTGTTATGACTTGTCTGTGTCAATCTGTGTAACCAATGTGTTGTCAAGTTTTTATTCGTGTTGTTGCCATACTTTAGTAGATTAGATAGGGAATATACTTTGAGCATCTTGAAGCGGAGTTGTGGTCATAAATAAGAATAACAAACATTTGTAACCACAATAAACCGATTTACGGCCCTCGAAGGAATACACACAATTAATTTAGTAACACATACACATGTTAGCAAGTAAGTACACTGTAGTTTATTAGAAAACACGCAAACAAACAGGAAAACAAACAGATACAAGTTGCATACACTATTTGTTTCAAAGAACAGCAACTTAAATTCAGGGGACACAATAACTTCTTAAAAACCTTAATGTAACATTGAAAATATCTTTTCACGAGCGGAAGCGAGAAGGTGAAGAGTAGAACTGTATGTATACGAGTTAGAGGTGATATTAATGGGAACATGAACATTTTATGCTCATGTGTTGCACTCATAACAGAGTCAACTTGTATTTGGGTTGTCATTTCGGGCAACATGAGGACAGGTCAAGACATAAGTCAATAGACGGAAGTCAGAAGACAGAGGGTCATAAGACGGAAGTCAGGACATAAGTCATAAGACAACGGATCCGGTTCAAAACAATTCCCAAAGATATCTATAGAACCAACTATACTGATACAAGGGCCACTCAATTAGCCGAGTGAAGAAATAGAACAGTGTGAGTAAGGGAAGAAGAGAGTTGTTCTATCCCCAAACGAAAGATGTACAACTTATTGGATCTTTGACAAAATTGGACAGCCAATTTTCTTTGTGACCATACTAGTTACAAACATGAGTTAAAGGGTTGTAACACTTCACAGAGGGGAGGGGAGCCTGTCAGAATCTCCAATAAGTATTTAGAGAGTTAATAAGAGTTAAGACAAGTCTAGTAGGGAGACACCAGACAGGAGAGACACCAGCGCTATAAATAGCTTCACAAGGGGACACATTTGTGTCAACCAAGGGAGCACTTAGGACAGTTGAGCGAGGGCTTCCCCAAGCCATTGGGAAGCTTGGCCTTACGAGTAACCGTGGAGTACCCGGTTACTCAAGTTCACGAGCCAGCGTGCTGGGGACGCTATGCACGCAAGACTCGCTAATGCACGGAGGATACAGCGTCCGTGCTTGACCACGCAATGTGTAGCGTGAGGACAGACCAGACTGGAGACGATTAGAGAGTAGACGTGTTCTTGACAAATGCTATAATTTTCTAGGCAATAGTTAATATTAGGCTTTAGATTTAGATTGTGATTACTAGTATCATTTCTCACCACTTCATTACATCCATGTTGTTTAATGTCAATGAAGCATGCCGTTCGCAGAGCTTATGAATGACCAGCTCTAAATAAATTGCATTCCTTTTGCAAATGACACGAGTTGTTATTTCGTGCGGTGCAAAAGTAAGGGAGTCCTGAAAGACCTGTCGCAAGCAAGTTGCTGACAAGTTGCTCCGTCTACCCTGTTGTCATCATTCTTCGATAAAACCACATCTCTGCAGCTTCTGTATAATTACTAACTTGTTTGCTAATTATCCATGACTAAAATGTTGACTTCTCGCCCTTGACTTGGGGGAGGTAAATTACATGTACCCTAGAAGTCGAAGTGCTCATCCACACGAAAAAAATCAGTCGAGTGCACTAGAAGTATTAGCACGTGTATGGACTACGCTTAAGTTCAAAGCGAGCGAGCGCAAAACAAAACAAAAACAAATATCCACAATTCACTTTCCGTACATAGGTTTGGCTCATATAGCTCTGAAGAACTCTTTTCTTTTCCTCGACTGACAAAGATAAATCAGAAATGCTGTTTTGCGTGCGCTATTCTATAATTGTGTCCCCAGGCGAGTTCAAGAATTGTCAACTTTCGTTTCTGTACACTTACTGTTACCAGGCATCCATGTTTGTTTACGTTACCGACCTACTTTGTAGGTCCTGATAATTCTGGTCCAAGCTGACAGTAATATGCTTCGATCATCACACTTTATTCACATGCTTCGAGTTTCTCAGTTATATATTTTAGTTCCTAATGGTTAATAATTAATATTTTTACGTATTTGCTGAAAAAAAAAAAAAATGCACCGACGAGGAATCGAACCTCGAGATCCCGCGTGACAGGCGGAGATACTTATCACTACGCTACTCTCCATTTCCAATTCCCGAAAAAAAAATATTCCAAATTCGGTCGTGTCCAACCTGCCTCCTCAGCGTCGGTTATTGTTGAGATCCGTGGTTGTGTGGACTGTTAATCCTAGTTCCTTCTTGTTTTATTGGTTCCGCTCTGTTCGTCGGATATATTTATTTTGTGCTATCTGGTTGTTTTCTTTGTCTTGTGCTGGTCCTGATAAAGACCGGTCCTTGGTCGGGCCTACTGGGGCCCGCATTCTTTCGTTTGTTGGCTTCTTTTCTCTATTAGCACTGCTACGTGCTTGTCGCTTCTTGTGTTATTCTCATCGCGGCTGGTCCCGGTCATGTTCAGTCCACATAAGGACTCGATGTAGGCAAAGGCAGAGCATTCAAGTGCAAGTCTCAAGTTGTCCCCCGGTCAGCGGCCCGAACTCCTTTACGTTTGTTTTTAGGCGTTTTTCATCATCACGTGAGGGTTTGGTGTAGCAACAAGATGACCCGGTCTCCCTGTCAGCCTATTTCAGGTGCCAACCGGAAGAGCCAACCCACCGTCCTGCCATTCACCTCGCCATACTCAGCTGTCCCCCTCAGGACAACCGTTTTTTTTTTGGGGGGGGGGGGGGGGGGGTTGTTTTTGTTTATAAAATTACAAATATATATATATATACACACACACACACACACACACACACACACACACACACACACACACACACACACACACAATGTAGGAAGGTTATAATAACCATATAACTTATATGGTCTTCCCTGTTCTGCATAGGAACTGTCTGACCAGTCGCTGTATTTCTGGGTTGCTGTTTCAGGCACTCCGTCATTGTCATTGGGGTCCCAGTTACTAGGTAGTCTCTTAGATCCCTTCGCTCTCTATACTATTGTACTTGTCGCATACTAGTAAGTAGTGTTCAATGGTGTTGTTTTCTAGGTAATCTCTGCAATCTAGGTAATCTCTGTCTGTTTGCCGGTGCTTTCATGTTGGTCTTGACTTGTGACTTGTATCTGGATTCACCCATTACTTGGTATGCATGACGACCTTTAGCGCTGTCACGCCACTGTTTCCTCCATTCCTGGAGAATGTACTTTTTGACGATATTCTTCCCTTCTACTTTACCTAGGCCTGTGCTAATTTTATTATTGCTGGTTAGTCCTCGTTTCGCCGCTCAGTCTGCTTGTTCGTTTCCCGGGATACCCCTATGATCTGGTATCCATCCGATGGTGACTTGGCATCCTATTTACCTGTGGTTTGTGGCTGCCGTTAGTATCTCCTCTTTTATATCGGGTCTGTTGCCTCTATTGATGTTCCCGAGCGTTTGTACTGATGACAAGGAGTCTGTTAATAATAATATACACAGTCTCAGTGGTGATTTTTCCGCTGCGATCTCTAGACCTTCCATTATGGCTACCAGTTCGGCCATGCATACTGCTGTCTGGTCTGTTAGTTTGAAATGTTTCTTCAGCTTCCAGTCTGGGTCCACTACTCCTGCTCCTACCTCTCCCTGTTCGTTCTTGGACCCTTCTGTGTATATTATGAGGTTGTCCTTACTGATTTCTTGTATGTACGCCTCGGCCGCGTCTCTTGCATCTGTGTCCTCCGTGTCCTTGGTGATTGTCTTTGCCAGATTACAGTCAGTGAATGGGACTGTTAGTTCCCATGGTAGGATTGTTGGCTTGAACCGTCTTGTCTGTTTCAGGGTTTCTGCTAGCTCAATTTCTTCCTTCATCTTCTCTGCTGCTTCCCATCCTGCCGGTCTTTGCAGTTTTACTATTGGGATGCCCCCTCCCCCCATTTGCTCGGTTGTCACTGAACGTTTGGTATCCAGGGTGGTCTTTGTCTTGTGCTACCTTTAGCCAGTAGTTATACGTCAACTGTTTACGCCTCAGACTCAGTGGTAGTACACCCAGTGCTACCTCCATGGCTTCTTTGGATGTCCCTTTTCCAGCACCCAGAATTGTGTTTAGCGCTTGGGTCTGTATGGTGTCTAGCTTCCTCTTGTTGGCTTCTGATGCTGAGTCGTACACAATGCTGCCATATTCTAGCTTGCCTCTGATAAATGCTTTATAGAACATCGGCATTGTTTGGGTGTGGGCACCCCAACCGTTATCTTTTATCACTCGCAGTAGGTTGCTTGCTTTCTTGCATTTTTCTAATGTCTGGCATATATGTTTTGACCAGTTCATCTGTTCATCCAGAGTCATTCCTAGGAAGACTGTGCTGTTTGTTCTATTAATGGTTGCCCCTTTTATCTCTATTTTCCAGTCCTTGTTAGGATTTATCTTCTTCTTGCTGCTAAGTACCATGCTGACTGTTTTATTGGTGTTGATTTTGAAACCCCATCTGTCCATCCATGCTGTTAGCTTGTTTATCTGTTTTTGGAGCGGTCCTCGTGTAGTCTTTGCCGCCTTACCACTCCTCCATATGGCGCATTCGTCCGCGAATTGAGATAGTCTTGTTTTCTGGTCTTCAATCTCCTGTCAGGTCGTTCACCAGTATTGAAAAGATTGTTGGTGAGATGACCGAGCCCTGAGGGATGCCGTTCTCTTGCACATATGAGTCGGATACTACATTCCCTATCCTCACTGAGAAGCTTCTATCTTTGAGGAAGTTTTCTGTATATTTGTAGGTTCTTCCCACTATGCCTACTATCTTTATCTTGATTAGTGCGGATTCTCTCCAGCATTGATCGTACGCCTGGGCTAGGTCCAAGAATACAGCCAACGTCTTTTCCCCTCTCTTGAATTCTTTCTTTACATGGTTTTCCAATTTGATGATCTGATCCATCGTGCACCTGTTGGCTCTAAGCCCGGATTGTGTATGGCTGTACGGTTCATTCTTTTCCCGGTAGAATGTTATTCTTTTATTTATCACAGTATCCATAACTTTGCTCAGGTGCGATGTCAGCGAGATGGGGCGGTAGGTATGATTCTACCCTTATTGGCGCTCTGGCTTGTTTCTTGATTGGGATCACCGTGGCTGTTTTTCACTGTTTGGGGATCTTTCCCGTCTGTCATATTACATTATACAGCTTAGTAATTGTTTTTATGGTGTTATTTGGGCCCTTTTTGATGATGGTATAGTTTAGAATGACCGTCCCAGCCGCGGTTTCGGATTTTTCGTTTAGAGCTGTCACCACCTCGTCTGTTGTGATGTCTGCATCCATAAAATGTTCTTCGATATTCTCGTCTGTTGTGTCTTTTAACTCTTATCTCAGCTCCTCCCTTCTTTGTCTTTCTTTGCTTCCTAGTCTTTTGTTAGAGCAGACTTCGTGGAAGTATTCTCCAAACACTTTGGCTTTGTCCTGGTCTGTTACTGCTAGTTTCGTACTTTTAATGGTTGGGATTTTGCTGTCTTTTTATTTCCTTGAATTGCTTTTATGTGTGGCCACACTTTTGTGGTCGGTGTATCTGGACTGAGTGTCTGACAGACACTTTTCCACTCCTTTTCTTTTGCTTGTTTTGCTGCTCTGTTTGCTTCATTTTTGAATTTCTTGTATTCTTCGAAATTCTCTTCTGTCCTTGCCTTTTTGTATTTCTGCAGAGCTCTTGTCCTGTTTTGTTGTGCCGCTGTGTACTTGTCGTTCCACCAAGCCACTGGGTTTTTGTGCCATTGTTTTTGGGGTGTCTGGGGCTCTTTCTTACCCGGTCTTAGATTCTCTGGCATATTTTTGTTCAGGAGGAGTCCTGATAGCAGGATTAGAAACCAGATTGACTACATTCTCATTAGCAGAAGATTTAGAAACGCATTAACAATAGCAAAAACAGTTCCCAGTGCTGATTGTTATAGTGACCACAGATTACTCACAGGAACATTGAGGATAAAGTTGAAGAAAGTCAAGTATATAACAGGAAACACTAAATATGATTTGTGTACATTGAGTAATGACAAGGAAATACAAAACAAATTCAACATAGAAGTACAGAACAGATTCGAAATTTTGTCTGATCTAGAGATCCTATTCCAGGATGTGGATGATCAATGGGAAACGTTGAAGAATTCAATCAATGTGGCTGCAGAAACAACTATTCCAAAATTAAAGAAGGTGGGTCGTAAGAAATGGATGACTGAAGAAATTTTACACCTCATGGAAACAAGAAGACTCAACAAAAATAATTCTGTCAAATATGAAGAAATTCACAGACAAGTCAGAACATTATGTAAGGAGGCAAAAGAAGCATGGCTTGAGGAAAAGTGCTTAGAAATTGAAAGCCAACACAACAGTCAAAATACCAAATTAGTGCACAAACGAATTCAGGAACTTAACTAATAAAAGAACAAGTACATCAACAGGGTGTCTAAAAACTGAAGATGGCAAAATCATAATAGAAAAAGACCAGATTCTACAGGTATGGACAGATTATGTGAAACACCTTTATGATGATAACAGAGACGAACAGTATGATATTAGATTTAATAATGAAGGACCGCCAATTTTGGAGATGGAGGTTCGAAATGTTCTTAAGCATATGAAAGCTGGCAAGGCCCCCGGTGCAGATAACATCACAACAGAAATGATTAAAGCTTTAGAAGAATTTGGAATAGATCAAGTCACCAGACTGCTGAACACATTATATGATACTGGAGATATACCTCCTGAATTATGTAACTCTATATTTATTGCAATCCCAAAGAAATCAGGAACCTTGGAATGTGATCAACATAGAACAATTAGTATAATGAGTCACATCACAAAGATTTTGCTAAGAATTATCATGCAAAGAATGAGGAAGAAGATACAACCTGAAATAGGGGAAGAACAATGCGGGTTTGTAGAAGGAAAGGGTACAGTAAATGCTGTGTATACGCTGCGAACAGTTATTGAACGTGCTATAGAAGTAAACAAGGATATACATCTTTGCTTTATTGACTATACAAAGGCTTTTGATAGCGTTAGACATGTCAGCATGGTGGATATGCTTGCAGATCTACAAATTGATGGGAAAGACATTCCATTGGCACCTTGCCGTCTTGACAGACGATAGTTTGTGCTCTAAAAAGGCATAATAACTTTTAACTATGGCGGTAGCGAGTGTGACTGATAAGGCCAATTTGCGCTGTAAATGTCCGTTCACAGTGGGTGCATGTGAACACGTGGTCATTTCCACCATCATGCACCATCTTACGTCTCAAACGCTTGGTGTGTGACTTTTCTGCAATAATTTTCTCCTTTGACTTTATTCCATTTCTGATATTTGCCCTCCATGCAACACGTTCAGCGGCGACTTTCTCCCAATGTGCATTATCAATGCCTGTATCAATCATGTCCCGCTTACACACATCTTTGTATCGTAGTAGAGGCCGACCCTGAGATCTCTTACCCATCTGTAATTCACCAAAAAAGATATCCTTTGGTATTCTACCATCATCCATCCTCCTAAGATGTCCTATCCATCTAAGTCTACGAAGACTGAGCATGGAATAAACTGTCACACAACCTGATCTTTCCAATACTTCAGTATTTGTGATTTTGTCTTGCCACTTAATACCAAGAATTCTTCGCAGACACCGCATATGAAAGCTGTTTAAATTGTTCTCTTGGTGTGAGTAAGTTGTCCAGGTTTCACTGCCATAGAGAAGAGTACTAAGGACACAGGCTTGATAGACAAGGACTTTTGTTTTGGCAGTAAGCTTCCTGTTCTCCCAGACTCTTTTTCTTAACCTGTTCATTGTTGTTGCTGCCTTACCAATCCGGATGTTGATTTCCTGATCTAGGGATAATTTGCTATTTACCACTGATCCTAGATATGTAAAATGGTCTACTATCTCTAGTTCGGCGTCGTCAATAAAGATTGATGGTACCCCATGTGCACCTTGTGACATAATCTATGTCTTCTTTTTGCTAATTGTTAAACCAAATTCAGAACAAGCATTGGAGAATGCAGATAGTAGACATTGCAATTCTTCCTCAGAGTGGGTCGTAACTGCAGCATCATCTGCAAAAAGCAACTCTCTGATCAGTACCCTCCTAATTTTGGTCTTAGCCTTCAATCTCTGAGCATTGTAGAGGCCGCCATCTGAGCGTGAGTGAATGTATATACCACCATCCTGATCACAAAATGCATATTTCAGTAGAAGTGAAAAGTATATTCCAAAGAGGGTGGGAGCTAGTACACAACCTTGCTTAACTCCACTCTTGATTTCAAATTCTTCAGAAGTTGCACCATCAAACTTGATTATACCCTTCATGCCTGTGTGGAACGATTCCACAATGGACAGAAGAGTTGGTGGGCAGCCAATCTTCTTTATTATCTTGAACAGACCCTCACGACTGACCAAATCAAATGCCTTTGTGAGGTCGATGAAGGCAATAAACAGTGGTTGATTCTGTTCACGGCATTTTTCTTGTATTTGTCGCAATGAGAATATCACATCAGTGGTAGACCGGTTCTGTCGAAAGCCACACTGTGATTCGGGGTAGACTTGATCTCCTAGGACTTGAAGTCTGCGCAGAACAATTCTGGCAAATACTTTTCCAACAATACACAGAAGTGAGATACCCCTATAGTTGTTACAGTCGCTCCGATCACCCTTGTTCTTGTACAGCGTTATGATGTTTGAATCTTTGAAATCCTGTGGGACTTGTCCTTCACGCCAGCATAGCTCTATTAGCTGGTGGATCTGTAGAGTGAGTGTGTCTTGCCCACTCCTGATAACCTCTATTGGAATCCCATCCTTACCTGGAGCCTTGCCAGATGCAAGTTCATTTATAGCACACTTAACTTCTGTTATGGTGGGAAGTGTGTCCAGGTGGTCAAGAGTTGGCAGAGCCTCTATGGCGTTAAGGGCATCATCCGCTAGTTTGGTCTCACTTGAGTAAAGCTCCAAATAGTGCTCTACCCATCTGTCCATCTGCTGTTTCTTATCAGTGATGATTTCTCCAGTCAAGGTTTTCAATGGTGCACTTCTTTTGATCACTGGACCACAGGCTTTATTTATTCCTTCATACATGCTTCTTATGTCTCCCTTATCACTTGCGATTTGAATGGACTCACATAACTTGATCCAATAATCATTTGCACACTGCCTGGCAGCCTTTTGCACATCCTTCCTAGCTTGCCTTAGCTCACTCAGAGTGTTACGCGTTGGTCTTTCCTTGTTTCTTAAGAGAGCTTTCTTCTTCTTATCAATCAAGGGCTGCAGAGTCTCGCTGTTGGCCGCAAACCAGTCCTGCCTCTTATGATCCACAGTGCCGTAAACCCCTACGGCAGTTTTATAAAGAGTTTCCTTAATTTGACCCCACTTTTCATTTACTGTACAATTTTCTGGTGTATCATTGAAAGCGTCTTCAAGTTGCTGTTGAAACTGAAAGCACTTTTCAGGATCATGAGTGTTGATAATATTAATCCTGGGGCTAGATTTGTGTTTAGCTGTGTAGATTCTCTTTGGTCTCAGTCTAACTCTTGCAACAACCAAAGAATGATCTGTATCACAGTCAGCACTGTGGTAACTACGAGTCAATGATATATGATTCAGATGTTGTCTCCGTGTGATGATGAAGTCCAGCTGTTGCCAATGGCCGGATCTTGGATGTTTCCATGTGACCTTATGCATCTCTTTTGTTTTAAAAAAGGAGTTTGTAATACATAGGTCATTACTGGTGCAATGCTCCAGCAGCCTTTGCCCATTTTCATTCATGCGACCGATGTTGTATTTTCCAAGGGACACTGGCCATGAACTCGAGTCCTTGCCCACACGAGCATTGAAATCACCGAGCATATAAATGTAGTCAGATTTTGGAACTGCCTTGATCACGGAGTCTAACTCCTCATAGAACAAATCCTTCACATCATCAGAGGAAACGAGTGTCGGTGCATATGCAGTAATAATGGTGGCAAACCCACAAGAGGTTGCCAAGCGCAGGGATAATAGTCTTTCATTTCCTCCTACTGGAATTTCAATCATTCCTAGTAGCGAATTCTTCACTGCAAAGCCCACACCGTGTTGCCTTTTTTCTGCCTGCCCTCTACCCTTCCAGAAAAAAGTGTAGTTGTTTTCCCTGAGTGACCCTTCCTCAGCGAGGCGAGTCTCCTGCAGGCCAGCAATATCAATGTTAAGACGATTGAGTTCGGCATCAATCACAGCCGTTTTTCTCACATCGTCAATATTGGTCAAGTCAGTGGAAAATCCTGGACACATGGTTCTCACGTTCCAAGTTGCAAGCCGTAGCTTGAGGTTTCTATTTTTATTTTTGTTTGTACCTGGTGCATTGGTTTTACAGCCTGCGATACAGATTTTGTCCTAGCCCCAAGCACCCATTGAAGCAGGCAGGCTGTGGCGGATCAGCACCCAATTGGCTGGGGGCTGCCCAGCTTGAGGCGGGCGGTAGCTGATCAGTGACACCTATAGGTGTCTCCCACCGTCAGAGGCAACGCGTGGCGCCCCATGTCTACGCCAACTGACAAGGACTTATAACCCGTAACAGTTGCCTCTCGCTTTGATTCCGAGACCAGTTAAGACCAGGGATGGAGTTATTGCCTCTCCATAGCACAAAGCCTGGGCTAAAATATAGAGATCATGTGTTGCCCATGCAGCATGATCCCTCTCTCGGCCTGCCTAGTTCACTCCAGAGGAAAGGTAACACCCCTACATCTGGAACATGACAAGCTGCAGAAGCTGCCGGATCAGCAAAGCAATGCTCTAACTGTCCGCCTGTCGGAGCTTCGATCCTAGACCAGTCGCCAACCAAGGCTTAGGGCCTGGTCTGCCCTGCCATGACAATTTTGTCTTTAGTTTGCATTTCCTCGCACCAGGGTAAGGCTTGTACCCTCCCAATTGTGCTCTTCCGCACATTAGACTTATAAAAAACATATATTGGAAACAACAAGCTGCAATAAGGATTGACAATGAAGTGGGACAGTATCAGCCAATTAAGAGAGGTGTTAGGCAGGGATGTGTGATGTCTCCAGATCTTTTTTCCCTGTACAGTGAAAATATTTTCAGAAATGTAGAGGATATAAATGGTATCAGCATTGGAGGACGAAACATCAATAACATTAGATATGCAGATGATACAGTATTAATTGCAGACAATGCGCAGGACTTGCAACAATTAGTAGATGCGGTTGTTGTACACAGTGAGCAACTGGGGTTAGAATTAAATTGTAAAAAGACTCAGGTTATGGTCGTCAGTAGGAAGGAAGAAGTGCCACAATGTAATATACGAGTAAATGGAAATATTCTTCAACAAGTGAATCGGTACAATTATCTTGGAACAGTTATAACATCTGATGGGAGATGCCTTGAAGAGATTAGAACAAGAATCGCCATGGCGAAAGTAGCCTTTAGCAAGATGAAAAACATTCTGACCAATAAAAAGATGTCAATTGAAACGAGAAAAAGAGTGTTGAGGGGATACATAGAGCCTGTTCTTTTGTATGGATGTGAAACTTGGACAATGAGCAGTCAAGCTGAAAAGCATCTGATGGCTGCAGAAATGTGGTTTCTGAGGAAAATGCAAAGAATACCATGGACAGACAGAAAAACCAATGACCAAGTACTACAGGAGACAAATGAACATCGTAGACTGATTAGAGAAATTAGACGTAGACAGTCAAAATTTTTTGGACATGTTATGAGAAGAAATGGGTTGGAGAACTTAGTGACAACTGGCAAGATCGAGGGGAACAGACCAAGAGGAAGACCGAGAGGAAAATACCTGGATGGCTTGGCCACATGGCATGGACGAGACAGGAACACTGAGCTGATCCACGACACTGGTGATCGAGTGAAATGGCGAGTCATGACCGCCCACGCTTTCCGGCATGGCACATGATTGATTGATTGATATGTTTGATTGCTATCCGTAGTATGCTTCTGGTCAGTCTCTCCGTATATTTATCAATGCCTTCCCGCTCCTGCTGCTCTAGGTCTGTGTTGATCATCTCTTCTCTGAACTGCTCCCATTTTGCTTTCTTGAAGTTAAAGGTTGGCCTGTTGTTGTTGGCGCTTAGCTGGGACTTTGTTCTGGTGTTGATTATTATGGGTAGGTGGTCTGTGTTCGTGTCCTCTGTCACTTCCCACTGGCAGCTTGATAGACCTATAGAGGCTATTGTCAGGTCAATGGCTGCGTCTTGGCAGTTTGGTCTGGGATATATCCTAGTTATCGTCCCATCATTGAGCACTGCCAGCTCGTTGTCCTCGATGAACTCCATGAGTTTTGTATCAGCCCTGTTGTTCTGTATCGCTCCCCATGTGGTGTGGTGACAGTTGATTGAAGTCTCCCACTATTAGGGTTTCTGATGTCAGTCTGGCTTGGAGGGCTTGGGTGTCTTCGTCCTCAGTTATTCCTTTGGGGCAGTATGTATTAATTATTGTTAGGTTTTTAGGGTTCCCTGTGATGGCTGCACTGACACACTCCAAGTTCTTGGTGAGGAAGGCTTCCTGTGTCACAATCTGGAACTTTTCGTGTACTAACAGGGCAACCCCGCCCCCTTTCACTTCTGCTCTGTCCTTTCTAATTACCGTGAACCCACGGCGCCTATACTGTTGATTTGGTTTCAAGTGGGTTTCCTGCAGGGCGTATATGCAGTTCTGGCTCCCCAGTTGTTTCATGATGTCTGAGAGGTGGGTTTTAATGCCCCTGCAATTCCACTGTATTATTTTCACGTTTCTATTATCCATTTTTGGTTCTGTTATTGCTGTCTAACCCTGTCTCTGGTTGTCCTTCATTCTTTATCTTTCAGAATCTGTGCTGTTTTCGTTAACTTGGTAGCTGGTTTCTTCCTCTACTGTAGGTAGTCCTTCACTCTGCCAGTATGGCACTGCGCTCTCCTTGAGTATTCGACATTGGTGAGCTATCACAGTATTGAACCTGGATGTGACTTCTTTTCTGATTCTTTCTATTTTGTTGTTCATTTCCTTCAGCTGGCTGTCCATCCACATCGGTTGTTTCTCTCGCGCGCCGGAGGTGAATATATCCCATATTTCTGTGTGTTCTTCTTCCCTTTTCGTAGTTTGCTTTCCTGTTCTTTCATCATATTTCTGATGTCTTTTAACTGTTCTTCAATGCTTTGGGTGGTTTTTTCCATCCTTGCTGTGGCTTCTTCCATATGTTTGGTGGCCTTTGCTAGTTTTCCTTCTGCTTCCTGTACTCTTTTAAGCGCCTGTCTTAGGTTCTCGTCCTCTGGTCTTGTGTCTGATCCTGCTTCTTTTTGTGCCTGTTGTCTTTATGTCTGGCGGTTTGTCGGCTACTTGTGCTCTCTGGTTGGTCATGTCTGGTTGCATTATCCGCCTCTTGGGTTGCGATTCGGGGCGACTTTTGGGGAGGTTCTGCTTCAGTTTTACTATCCTGAGTGGTGTCTTGGTTAGCATCGACTCCCTTCAGGCAGCTAGCTCTCTTTTGTATGCAGGACACCCCTTGTACCTTGCACCGTGGCTGCCTCTGCAGTTGGCTCTTGTTCTTTTGGGGTTGTGTTCTGCATATTTTGTTTCATTTTTTTGCGAGCTGGCAGTCGCTCCTCCAGTGCGGTCCTCCACAGAACTTGCAGGTTGGGACTTTCTGTCTGCAGCTTTGCCGGAAGTGGCAACATTTCTGGCAAAATGTGCACTGTGCTAATGGGGGAACGTATGCTTCGATGTGCTAGGGTTCCTTGTTTAGTGATGTTAACACATCAACAAACATTTATAATATAGCTACACGCATAGGAATAATCACGTGACCTACTTCTACTGCGAATATAATTGTTTTTTTTTTTTTTCTATTCGCAATTCTATTGCGAATAGTCACTTCGATTAAGAAATTAATGGTCCGAAATGCTTGGGGAAGGGGGTCCATCTGATGATCGGAAGCCCCCTGCCGTGTTTGCTCCGCGTAAGAGCTACGACTATGTTCAAGCATTCTGCTGAATTAACCAGATAGCTAAAAGAAAAACACGTTGATGAGCAATGAGTAGGGGACATAAACGTATAATATTGTTATAAGGGAGACTACTAGCATTTAAAAGAATTAATTGCTTTGCTATAATATTTTTAAATAACTAACTTAGATATGTCTCTACTATTTCTGATAAATAAGAAAGTTAATACTGACCGCAGATTTTATAACATGAAGAATAATTCTTGTACATTACTTATAAAATATGTCTTTAATCTTTATTTACTTACATTTTATAATCAACTTGGAAGTTCCATATTTATTTCCTAAATTTCAATTGTATACTTTCAATGTTTACCCTTATTCTAGACTCTGACAATATGTCTATTCCCCCCTCTGAGGGGGGAATACATTTTTTTACTGGCCTCTTAAGGCCACATACAATTTAAAAGAAATTAACCACATACCTCCCAAACTTTGTTAACATTTAGACAGAAACGGGAAGGCAGAATATTCACAAGTTAGGTATATCTGAGACCAGAGGGCTTCCACTTCCGAGGGACGTAGCAATAATCCATTCTGGTGGAGAGAAAAACAGCCAGAGGTGATAATTATAATGGTTATAGAAATATGAGAAGAACAATGTGGGTTTGTAAAAGATAAGGTTTCAATAAATCTATATATATATAAAATACAATGTATGTCTGTCTGTATGTATGTTATTTATGCGTTCGTGAACGGTCCATCCGATTGAGATGAAATCTTCTACACCTCTTCTTCTCATTCCGATGCTGCCAACTTGCGTAGTTTGTTAGTGTACAAACAGTTATTTACTTAATATTATTTAATATTTTAATTTACATAATACTTTATATATAGCGAGGGGACATAACTTTTAATAGCATAGCTATATATGTAAAATTGTTGCACATTTCTCACATAGGTGGACTTTCGCTGCAGTTATCTACAGGCATATGTGTTATAATCCACCTCCTCATCCCCTCCTCCTCTTCTTCCCGCTTCCTCCCCCCTCCTCCTCCCCCTGCTCCTCACCTCCTCCTCCCCACCCTTCCCCTCCTCCTCCTCCTCCTCCTCCTTTCGCTAGTTATCTACAGGCATATGCGTTATAATCCAATTCCTCATCCCCTCCTCCTCCTCCTCTTCCCCCTTCCTCCCCTCCTCCTCCTCCCCCCTCCTCCCCCTGCTCATCCACCTTCTCCTCCCCACCCTTCCCCTCCTCCTCTTCCTCCTCCTCCTCCCCTCCTCCTCCTCTCCCCCCTCCTCCTTGTAATAGCATTGCTATATATGTAAAATTGTTGCACATTTCTCACATAGGTGGACCTTTTCGCTACATGTATCTACAGACATAGGTGTTATAATCCCCCTCCACCTCCTCCTCCTCCACTCCCCCTCCTCATCCCTCCTCCTCCCCCTTCTCCTCCCCCTCCTCATCATCCTCCTCCTCCTTCTCCCCCTCCTCCTCCTCCCCCTCCTCCTCCTCTATTTCCTCCCCCTTCCCATCCTCCTCCTCCTTCCCCTTCCTCCTCCCGCTACACCTCCTCCTCCTCCCCCTCCTCCTCCTTCCCCCTCCTCCTCCTCCCCTCCTCCTCCCCCTGCTCCTCCCCTTCTCCTCCCCATCCTTCTCCTCCTCCTCCTCCTCTCCTCCTTCCCCCTCCTCCTCCTCCTTGTAATAGCATTGCTATATATGTAAAATTGTTGCACATTTCTCACATAGGTGGACCTTTTCGCTACAGGTATCTACAGGCATATGCGTTATAATCCTCCTCCTCCTCCCCCTCCTCCTCCCCCTTCGTCTCCCCCTCCTCATCCCTCCTCCTCCCTCCTTCTCCTCCACTCCCCCTCCTCATCATCCTCCTCCTCCTCCTTCTCCCCCTCCTCCTCCTTCACATCCTCCTCCTCCTCCTTCCCCTCCTCCTTCACCTTCCTCCTCCCGCTCCACCTCCTCTTCCTCCCCCTCCTCCTCCTCCTTCCCCCTCCTCCTCCTCCTCCCCTCCTCCTCCCCCTCCTCACCCTCCTCCTCCTCCTTTTTTTTTCTTCTGCTGCTGCTGCCGCCGCTCCATTTACCCAAGTTAATTGTTGGGGGAAGATGTAAAGATCTTTCAAGTGCTCTTTCTAATGCTTTTTGTAAGTCGGTCTTCGTTTATCTAAGGTTGTTCTCGATACCACCACATAATTTTTTACATGAAAATTATATGACAAAATTTAAAAAAAAAAATCCTAGCATCAAGACAGACAGACAGACAGACAGACAGACAGACAGACAGGCAGGCAGGCAGGCAGGCAGGCAGGCAGGCAGATAGATAGATAGGGAGGGATAGACGGAGGGAGAGACGGACGGACGGACGGACGTGTAGGCAGGCAGGCAGGCAGGCAGGCAGATAGATAGATAGATAGATAGATAGATAGATAGATAGATAGATAGATAGATAGATAGATAGATAGATAGATAGATAGATAGATAGATAGATAGGGAGGGAGAGACGGACAGACAGACATGTAGACAGACAGACAGACAAACAGACAGACAGACAGACAGATAGATAGATAGATAGATAGATAGCCACTGTGCTTCTGTGGCTCCCATGGGGGAAGTAAGTGTCTCATTAATATACTTTTCTTCTTTCTCGTTTGTCTAGAAAAGGATGTTGATTAATGTTCAGAGGCTTCAGGGCGATATGTCTTGGCTGGAGTTACCCTCTTTGGTCCCCAGCCTTTGGTCAGATTACTTTAGCACATACTAGACTATTGTGACGCACACTTCACTACAGTGTCCGATTACTTTAACACATACTAGACTATTGTGACGCACACTTCACTACAGTGTCCGATTACTTTAACACATACTAGACTATTGTGACGCACACTTCACTACAGTGTCCGATTACTTTAACACACACTAGACTATTGTGACGTAGACTACACTGTCCGATTACTTTAACACATACTAGACTATTGTGACGCAGACAACACTGTCCAATTAGTTTAACCCATACTAGACTATTGTGACGCAGACTACACTGTCCTATTACTTTAACACATACTAGACTGTTGTGACGCAAACTACACAGTCCGATTATTTTAACACATACTAGACTATTGTAACGCAGACTACAGTGAAGCGGATCAGATTACTGTGAAGCAGACTAGACTACTATGAAACTGGCTACCCTGCATCTCATTATGCCGTTGTCTACGCAAAGGCCTATCATCGCTCTCTCTCTCTCTCTCTCTCTCTCTCTCTCTCTCTCTCTCACACACACACACACACACACACACACACACACACACACACACTCCCCCACTAGACTGATGTCTTATATTTACCCCCACCCAAGGAATATGTCTTTGATAGGTCCAAAAGCAACTTAAATCATTGAAAGCGGCGACATTTCTTTGATGTTTTGGGGAAAATGTAGTGAATTCACGCTAACAAACTAGTCTTACAGTAAACCACGTTATTTCTGGTAAGGACATAAGTACAAGGCGTAGCCAGATTCGTATGGGAGTGGGTGCAATAAAAAAGTAGCGTAAAAGTCGACATGGTCGACTGCATTGCACCGGGTTTTTATCCCATATGGCTCAGTCTCTTTCCGCAGGGCGGAAAGCGTCGCACAAAGCACGAACTCCGTACTCCAGCGACGACCCTCGGGAATCTCCGAAAAAATGAACTCGTGAAATGAAGGAATCGAACATACAACCTTCTGAGCCCGAGTCAGACTGGCTTGACAACTTCACAACGGAGACTCCCGAGAGGGGTGCAATGTGTAATATTAGTAAAGACAGAAAATTTACAGAGGCATGGGGTAGATAATGTGTAAATTGACAGGAAAGTAGAAGGAATATATTTCTTACCTTATTTTTCATTTCCTTCTTGTTTCTTCAGCTGCTGGTTAATAATCGTACACAAGTATTCATGTTACTAGAATGCATTTAGCTTTTTATATTGAGTTCGTGAAAGCTTCCAAATAGCTGTGCGTTAATGTGCGTATGGAGTGACCAGAAATGATACCGCAACTTAGTCATCATGTGTCCATTTTTAAGGATCTGTTCAGCTGTCTGTGTAGTTTGTTCACACGTACACATGGGTGACAGACCCGCTTTGAGTCTTCGTGAAAGATTGTCTACTCTGCTGTTTACCGTTCAGAGACGGAACATGATTACCTGTTTTGCACTATGAAAATAGTTGTCAGTGTCTCTGTAGTGGGCTTTCTTCTTAACGACCAAGATGTTGGTCCTCTTTTCATTGAAGTTTATAGATTGATTCGTATGCACGTGTCTTGTCCCCTAATTTGACAACGTGTTTGCTCCCACGTTTCTTGTTATGCCACAATATGTCAGTTTCCATCGCAATATTACTTTTCTGTTGGTATTCAATGCGTTTAGTGTGTGTGTGTGTGTGTGTGTGTGTGTGTGTGTGTGTGTGTGTGTGTGTGTGTGTGTGTGTGTGTGTGTGTTTTCAATACCAGTTGTTTGTCACCGCTGAGGGCTTGCGGAATTGAAAATTCATCACTGTGGAATACAAACTGTTGCCATTGACATTGTGCTGATGCTGTAATGTTTAGGGCCTGCAATTCTTCTGAATATGTGGAGCAAAATATCCCAGTAGGTGTGCATGTGGATAAATGTCTAAGAACTGCCCAGACCTTAATCGGTGTCGGACGATTCCAATAGGTTGATGACTGCTATCGGTTGCATAAAATTCAATCCATCCTTTCTCGAATAGTCATCTTCCTCTTTCAACACATGGTCCTCACATTTTTTTTCCAGCAACATTTATCAATTTTTAATAGCGCGGTCTGAGTTAGTATCTTGACGTCAGACAATTTGAATAGATTGATTGATTGATTTAGAAACCGACATCACAGCATTCGGTTCATTCCTATAAGCCCTCCGTCCCCATCCTCAGCAGCCAGCGAAGAGTTCCAACACCAATAATTCCAGTAGCAACCTGATTATATGTCCGTCTCGCCTTTCCCCTGAGCGTCCAGCCTCGGCCAGATCCCCTCGTCATTCCTCGCTGCCTCATTCTTGCAAGACTATGGTGATCCATTTGCTCCTCCGAGGTGCACACGTGCTCCCACAAGGCCGCAAACACGTCTGCCTTGTCATGCATCAATGCCGTAGGTATTTTGTCTTTTTGGGCAACTACATTGTGATATGATGCATTGTCCATAATTAGACAAGACGGTCTATCTAGGGATAGAAGCACTGTTGTCAGCAACCGATGTTTCAGGCATCACAGGATTACTTCTCTCGCACCACACAAGGAACTTGCAAGTCGTGTGAGAGGAAATGGATGATACATTTTATTGCCGTTGGCTCTTTACATTTACAAAACAGTCGCTATCAAATCACACACAAAGCCACAGAATTGCCTATCACTAGTTTCCTAACCCTATAGCTAATCTCTATCTACTTGGCTACAGAAAAACCCCACCGACACTAAACGGTGCGCTCGCTAAGAAGTCAGTCCCCAGTCTGACTTTCCTACTCGCGTGGCTACACAGCACGCGGAAGGACCTTGTGCGTCCTTCGGCTGTTTGCGTGCTGTCACACTCAGCACGCTTATAGCAGCCGTCTCCTATTGAGTGGCAATCCACTTCTCCGTGGCTATCACGTAGGCGTGATTCTGCCGTGACCAGTTATAAATTATACTCATGAGAGAACTAGTTAATAGTCCCCCTTCCTATCACCTACCCTGCCCTCATATCGGGGCACTGTGTTACCTCTGATCTACTTGAGGTTGACCACTCTTCCCGGTGGTCTTCTATCTTGAGGCAGACCTCAGACCTCTATACTTCAGTCTTTGACACACACCCTCCCCTCCTGTGTTGCGTCATCAACTTTGACTTATTGGTTGTGACGCAAGAGGTTTCTAAAAAATTAGTGTATCTAATTTTTGTCAAAGACTGCTGATAACCTGGTTTTGGGTAACCCAATAGACTTCTACTGACTATTGTCACAATGTAGTATCACTTTACTTGGCTACTGGCAATCGCCACAAACTTGTCTGGTTGGCGTGAGCCCTCTTCTCAATCGCAATATTATATTAATTAGAGGTATGTCTGAACCGGACCATTGTCTTATAAGACCTGCCCTCAAATAGTAAATTAACTCACTACCCATACAAAGTTGACTTTCTTAGGGTCAACACATGAATTGCTTCATGTCCCCCATATAATATTAAACAACCATTACACAAGCTGTGTGCGACAGGCTTTACCTATCTCGCTTCCGCGTGTAAAGTTATCTTTCACTGTTAAGTTAGTGTTTCGTTGTCTATTGTGTCCCCTGACCCGGAGTTATCTCCCTTTGATCTACCAAAAATGTATGCAATTTACATGTTTGTTTTCCTGGATGTTTGCGTGTTTGAATCTAACTAATAGTATAATCTAACTTCTAACATGTGTATCTATCTATCATGTGTATGTAAGTTAGTTTTCAAGTGCCATAATTCGGTTAAATGTGGCCACAAACAAGTGTATAACACTAATTCGTGACTACGTTTCCGTCTTATGAGACTTAAAATACTTTCTCTAAGATCTACACTAAACTACACACAACACATTCAAGACAGCACATTTTCAACATCGAAAGCAAACATTTGACGCAGACAAGAAATAAAAAAGTCGCGTTGAGCGGCAGAAAAAATCCGCTGACTGATCTCACTCTCTCCTGTATATTTTACATCCGCTCTCATTTTCACACTTCTGTCACACATCTTTTACCCTCACAATTATTTAAAAACCTTGGAGTGACACTGTACAAGATTGGCTCAGTTTGAGAAAGTTGAGCTTAATGACTGTGCGTAAATTGCTGCACGAGTCATGTATTTACAAACTATTTACATGTAAGAAAAAGGGTTGATGGTTTGTACCCTGATATTATTAATGACTACATTCTACTGAAATAATACTCTAAATACTGAAATACTAATACTAGTTCTATAAATATGTATTTAATGTGTTACCTACTTTAATCTAATTTAAGGGAAGTAATCTAACTATTTAAAATGAAATTGATGTGAGATGAGTTATGTACCTTTCTGAAATGGGTAATGTGAAATGTAATAAATTATGTACTTTTCTAACATGGGTAATGTGAAATATAACACAATTATAAATAATGTTTTTAAATGAACAAAATATATGCTTGATATTTTTTTCTCTAAATGGTGTAAATGATGTATGTTTATTTGTATAATCCTTTTAACCTATCCGGTGTAAACTAATCATAATACTAAATGAACACGTTTGTTAAATGGACTGGTTCATTAAGATGGAATGAACTCAAGTGAAATGAAACAAAGTGAAATATAACAAACTAAATGGTACTATTACTATCTAAACTTTTTATCCTAGTTTATAATTAGCTGTTATTACGTTTAAATTACTATCCTAATCTACTTTTAAGCTAAGTAAGTGGGTAAATTAATGATCTATCTAAACTACTAAAAAAATGAAAACTATTATATTTTCTAAATCTAAATGTATCTTAGAGTGACCTAATCTAACTATAATTTATCACTATATTAAAACGTTATAATACATATCACAATAAGTATATATATACATGGTATTTAAATACCTCAGGTTAGTCGTTGCCCTAATGTTTAGAAATTGCTTTCATTGGCATACTATATATACACAATTGTCCTGGGTATATTAAATACATTACACAGTCATACTTGTGTCCTATGGGTATTGCACCTGTAGAGTTCGCTGGTGTCGTAGACAAGTATTTTCGTGTCTGTTATTTATGTACTGTTCTGACACTGTTTTTCCCTGCTTAACACAGATGATTCACCGGAACACATATGGAGCTTAGTATGTAACGAGCTGTCTCAGTTCACACGGTGATATACTTGTTCTCGGAGCACAGTTCTTATTTTGATGTCTACGGACACATGGTAGTTCACTGTTCTTAGTACATAGTTCAGAACATAATGTCTATGTATTCGTAAAATATTTCACATAGAATATTCTAATGTACTAATTTAACCTATATTACTCTACACTCTCATGTGGGATATCCGGTATTTCTACCTCAGATGGTCGACTAAGGGTATCAGCCAGAATGTTGTCCTTACCCTTAATATGCTCTATACTAAAAGTATAATTTTGTAGTATTAACGACCACCTGTAGATACGGTCATTCCGATGCACACCACTTTGTATGACCGTGATTGGGGAGTTGTCAGTCTGGACAACGAAGTGAACACCCGCTAGAAATCGAAGCAGCTTCCTCACCGCATAGATGACGCTTAGAGCTTCCAACTCTGATATGGAATATCTGGACTCAGCAGGTGTGATCTTGCGGCTCACGTAGCAAATCGGATGGAAGATGCCATCATAAAACTGGCCTAGTACTGCAGCGATGGAGATCCTGCTGGCATCTGTCCTAAGATAATAAACGAGCCTAGGATTAGGCAAGCGGAGGATTGGTACATTACTAAACAGGATTTTCAATTTTGACAATGCAGAAATTAATAATGCATCTTTGACATCTAATTTTACAGATGCTTTTAAAACATTTGAAAATACACTTGTAATTTCAGCTAAGTTTGGTATGAACTTGCTATAGTAATTTACTAACCCCAAAAGGCTTCTGACCTGCTTCTTTGTTGTAGGCATGGTCAGGTTCATAATTTTGGTAATAATTCTATTGTCAGTTTTTAGTTGACCCTGTGAAATGACATGACCCAAAAAATCAATTTCTTGTAGGCCCAATTCGACTTTGCTCGGTTTGACAGTGAGACCGAAGAGTCGCAACCTATCGAAGACATGTCTTAGTTTCAGTAAGTGTGTTGTCCAGTCATCTGTATGGACACATATATCATCTATATACGTCACTGTATTCGTCACTCCATGAAGTAAATCTCTAGTTAAGCGTACGGAAGTGGCAGGAGCGTTTCGAAGTCCGAAAGGAAGAAAACGCCACTCGTAAAGTCCTAAAGGTGTTGAAAAAGCAGTAAGATGAATGGATTGAGTCTGCATAGGGACCTGCCAATATCCCTTAGTAAGATCTAATTTAGAAAAGATTTTGGAGGTGGACATGTCAAGAATAAGATCTTCGCAGGAAGGAATTGGTTCTGCGTCGATCTTAGTGACGTTGTTGAGCTTTCTATAGTCCACACACAGACGAATTGTGGAGTCTTTTTTCTTAACTAGGACGATTGGAAAGGAGTACTCAGATGTAGATTTCTGGATGATCCCACTAGCTTCTAAATTAAGAATTTCCTTATTTAGACTTTCTCTATAGCTGAGTGGGATAGAGTACGGCCTGCATTTGATAGGCTTAGAGTCCGAAAGAAGAATGGAGTGCTCGATCCTGTCCGTCCTACCTGGAATGTCAGAAAATATGTCTTTATACTCCGTCACTAATTCTATTAATTGTCGTCGTTGAACGTCTGTTAGTCCCTGTTCTATCCGTATGCTATCTAATGTCGCAGTCTTGTCTACAATTGGAACAGGTAGTTCCATTCCGTCGTCGTCTACCTGATTCAGTACGGTGGTGGTGCTAAGTGCGTATTCTGTAAGCTCACTAAGTGTATGCATCTCGTCGGATTTGCCAGTCTCGCTAACTAGTGTAGTTGCGTTGTGTACGTCTGTTGTCTCATCACTAGGTGTGGGTGCACTGTGTTCGTCTGTCTCTACTTCTGTCTCTTGTCGTGAAAAGTAGGGTTTCAACATGTTGACATGAAATATCTTTAAGTGTCCGTTTATCGATATTTCATAGTCAACATCTGAAATTTTACGTACCACCTTGAATGGCCCTTGCCATGAGGTCAATAATAAATTTCGTTTGTCTGGAAGTAACAGAAGTATGTCTTGATCTGGTTCAAGATCAATTGTTCTCGCACCTTTGTTTGCGTATTGGCGGTAGATTTGACCCTCCCTCTCCAAAGCTGCCTTAGCTATGATACACGATTTCATGATTTTATCTCGTGTTTCTGTCACCATTTCATAAGGTGTTTTTGGGGTTGGAATTTCAATGGAATTAGTTATTACCTGATGATAAATGGTTAGGGGTCCACGTGGGTTAGCCCCGTATACTAATTCAAACGGTGAGAAACCCGTGCTTGAATGGGGAATCTCCCGATAGGCGAACAGCACTGTTGGTAACAGTGTATCCCAATCAGCTGGGTTTTCTGCTGTTACCTTAGCCAGCATATGCTTAAGATCTCCGTTAATTTTCTCTACTATCCCATTGCTGGCTGGATGGTACGCTGTTGTAAAATGCTGTTTAATCCCTAACATTTTTGTAAGGGCTTGCGTTGCAGCCGATATGAATTGAGTTCCACGATCGGATAAGATGGTACGTGGAAATCCGAATCGTGAGAACAGGTGTAGAAATACATTGGCAACGTCTTTGGAGGTGATGTATTTCAAAGCTACTGCCTCAACCCACCTTGAACATAGGTCGACCATCGTTAATATGAAGCGATTTCCTTTGCTGGACACCTGATTCAGGGGTCCAACAATATCTACCGCCACACTCTCAAATGGCCTAGAAGCCAGTGTAGAAGGTTGTACTTCAGCTGTAGGATGTCTACCCTTACGTACTAGTTGTTGACAGACATTACAAGAACGACAAAATAATTTTATATCATTACAAAAACCTGGCCAATAAAAATGAGCCTGAATTCTGGCCCTGGTTTTGTCGTATGCAAGGTGACCAGCAAACGGTGACTCATGTGCAATCTTTAGCACAGTTAGGCGGTGTTGTACAGGTAACACCGTTTGCTGAATCTCATGGTTACCAGTTGTATAATACCTAGTAAGAATACCATTATTAAGTCTAAAGAACCATGATGCGTTTTTTGTCACTTTGGCTTTTTCTTTCAATAATTTTAAATATGGAGACACACTAGGATCAGCTTTCTGCTGTTCTATGAAATTTTGTCTGGTGGTATCATCTGTGCTAGTTGGTGATAGCAACAGTAGTCTCTCATCTTGTAGTGTGTCTTGATGTTTCATAGCGTCTGCTCTGGTTGTTGCATTAGCTGCATTTAATTTTTCCCATGCAGCTATTTCATCGCTAGTGCATTGTTTCAATTGGGGTAAGCATCCCAAAATTAAATCAGTACAAGGGTTGTCAAGTATTGCACAAGTAAAGGTACCAGAAAGGAAAGGAGTGTTAATACGGGCTTTGGCCAAAGGGTAAATTTCAATGTTACCCGAAAAGGTTCGGCATTTGACAGAGTCACCTGTATAATCATTTGGACTTCACCAGTTCCTTTCTAAGACCAATAAGGGTGCTGCCGCTGTCCAGCAAACATTGGCATGGTCTGTCGTTGACCATTGCATTGTGGAACACCAAATTGCCTCTTGATGCTAATGCTGCATTTACACTCTCAGTTGAGAATGGTACTGTATGTCCACATTCTAATTTTCCGTCTGCATGAAATTGGTGACATCGCTCACAACTGTCAAAGCTTAATATATCGTTTACACAACACACATCTTCAGATTGGTTAAAAGGTAATTCATTTTCAACTTCACACTCAGTCTCACTACCACTATCAGAAGATGTATCAATCAAAATAGCATTGTTGGCTTTCATACGTTGGCGGCCCAGGCACTTATTTGAATAATGGCCGTAGCTGGAACAGAAGAAGCATTTGACTGCACGCCTGTATGCAGTTCTCTTGTTTTGTTGCTTCTTAATGACATTCTCAAGATGTGCCGGATAGTTAGGCGATTTATCACACATAGAATAAGTGTCATGCAAAAGTTGACAGTAGATACATTTTGACACTTTCTTATCTTTCTTGTCGACTCTATGAAATGGTTTTCTATTACTCTGATAGTTTTTAGGTTGGTCCTTTACAAAAGAAACTATTTCAGAGTCGCTATTTGAAGTCTTAAAAATATCTCTATTTGAGGAAAAATATGCAGAGCCTTTCTTTTCAAATTGTTCTATGGTCTCAATGTCTGACTGCTGCAGGAATTTAGCAAAAGGAGATGGTATAGTGGATATGACTTTATCCATGGCTATTAAATTTTTAAGTCTGTCAAAGTCTTTTCCTATGTTAGCTGCATTAAGCCACCTATTTAGTACACTTTGGACATTTGAGACGTAATCAATGAAAGTCTCACTAGGTTTTGGTTTTAAATTTGAGAACTGAACCTGATACCCAGGGGCATCAAGTAAAAAGTGTTGCATTATCCTATCATGGATGTACTGATAGTTAGATCTAAGATCAGTTGGTATTGATTCTATCACTTTAAGGGGCTCACCACTCAGGTTCTTCATATAAATCATAGCCCACATCTCTATTGGAACTTGGTGGTATTTAAACTGATACTCGACATTTTCTGTCCAGGCTGATATGGAATCTTCTTTACAGAATGGTTTAATAATATTTTTGTACTTATTAAACTTATTTTCTTCTTGTTGACTTTTTAGTTTAGTAGCGGAGATCTCTACGTGTGAGTCTACATCCATACCTTTCATCTTTAACTGTGTCTCTGATTCCACTTGTATTTGTTTTTCCTTAACTCTTGCCATTTCATCTATCTCTTTTTGCTTTAGTTCTTTCTCTTGATCTAATTGCTTTTGCTTTAATTCTAATTCTTTATGTTTAATCTCTATTTCTTTCTGTTTAATTTCCTTATCATGTTCTAACTGTTGTTGCTTAATCTCCTTTTGGTGTTGTCTTTCTCGTGCACGTTCATCTCTCTCCGCATCCTCTTTCGTGCACGTTCAGCTATCTCAGCATCTTTTGCTTCTTTAAATTTCTTATCAGTATATTGTTCTAGCTCCTTTCCTGTGTATTGTAATTCTTTGCCTGCTTTTATGAAATCAGATAAAGTTGCCATGTTGTCGGGAGATTAGATAAATTTGACAGGCGCTCAAACATCTACTCACTTATTTATCTTAGATACGGCTTATTTATCTTCAATATGTTATGTTTCTTAATCTTTAGCACTACAAATTGTACTCTTAGTTTATAACCTGGAAAATTTTATCCTGACACACAGAGCACAAAAATATGCTAATGCATCACACTGCTGCAAAAGAGATGCATTATTAATCACATTGCATGCCAAATATGTTGAGTATACTCATCTTAATGTTCCAGAAAATCAGGCACAATCGTTTGGCAACTCAGGTCCCCTCGTTTGGCACTTCGGCATACACACGAGTTACTTTTCTAACCAGCTGTTGTTCACCCTGGTTCACAGAGCAGCAACAATTAACAAATTGCAAACGACATATCACTTTCGACAAATTGGTACAATCACAATGACATGCCCCCGGACAAATATAATGTAGTTTAATTAATATTAAATGTCAATGTCCTGTCTTCGTTCTAACGTCTTATGCCTTTCGTTCCTAATCTAGTTTAATCTATGGAAGTGTTGTGCAGACCAAGTCTAATTTGCATAGCCAAAAGTAGTGCCATCGCGACGGTAAACAAATAGAAAAAGTACGAAAAAAATTCAATAACTGCTTTGAAATAAATATAAATGTAATAATAATGTTTAAATAAATAAATATATTCATTCACTAACTTAAATAAACAAATAATAGTTAATATAAAGCACAGATTCAGGCGGGCAGCAGCTTGGCGATTTGTAAACAATCAGATGCTGAATGCAAATGGCGTAAAACAACTGTTTGTCAGTCGCAATACGTCAGAGGCGCAGCGCTATTTTTAGCTTGCAAAAATCGATAATGTCGCCGGCATGTGTATCGCTCCGCCATGAATCATATTTGATAATTATTCATAAACAAATAAGTAATTACATAAATAAATGAAAGAAAATCATAATATCAATACTTACAACTTCGAAGAACACATGATTATAAGTACACTAATATTTCAATAAACACAAATAAACATTATTTTGTCACGATAGGCACAGCTCAGCTCGCAACTTGTTCTAGTCTGCACACGTCATCAGTCACTGACACAAATTAAACCTTGTAATTCACTACTAGTAACCTTAGTCTAGAGCCGTGGGTGAGTGTATTAGCTTGAACATTTGTCCAAGCCACACTTCTGACACCACTTTAATCCTAGCCTGTCAGCAACCGATGTTTCAGGCATCACAGGATTACTTCTCTCGCACCACACAAGGAACTTGCAAGTCGTGTGAGAGGAAATGGATGATACATTTTATTGCCGTTGGCTCTTTACATTTACAAAACAGTCGCTATCAAATCACACACAAAGCCACAGAATTGCCTATCACTAGTTTCCTAACCCTATTGCTAATCTCTATCTACTTGGCTACAGAAAAACCCCTATCGACACTAAACGGTGCGCTCGCTAAGAAGTCAGTCCCCAGTCTGACTTTCCTACTCGCGTGGCTACACAGCACGCGGAAGGACCTTGTGCGTCCTTCGGCTGTTTGCGTGCTGTCACACTCAGCACGCTTATAGCAGCCGTCTCCTATTGAGTGGCAATCCACTTCTCCGTGGCTATCACGTAGGCGTGATTCTGCCGTGACCAGAGTACTAACTATCTGGTCGATACTCCGTGTCTCATGAGAGAACTAGTTAATAGTCCCCCTTCCTATCACCTACCCTGCCCTCATATCGGGGCACTGTGTTACCTCTGATCTACTTGAGGTGGACCACTCTTCCCGGTGGTCTTCTATCTTGAGGCAGACCTCAGACCTCTATACTTCAGTCTTTGACAACTGTATTCTCGAGCCAATCGCTAAATACATTGCCATTCATCTCATTATGATAATCCCTATTGTCTGTATGCTTTGATACGAACACGAGTCCAGCATTCTGCAGTAAACCATTTTGAGTACTACCAGCATGGGCTATGACGAAACGCTGTCCTTTACTACTGGGCACATATCGCGTTGTCTTTCCGTCCACTGATTGCCATTCCTTTTCACTTGTGTGGTGCGCATTGATCCAGGTTTCATCAAAATACACTATGTCGTAATTTTATTTGCGCATTTCCCTCATTTCACGTAGGTATCTGCTTCTCGTGGCTCCTAAATGCGGTTGCTCGCAAATGATATTTCTACCTCCCTTGTACTTTCTAAACGTGAAGCCTTATATGAAAGGACCCACATTAATGACACACCTCTGAAGATACTGCGACACCACTGAACACTCCCCGTTTCACTTCTCAAGGCTCTTTTCGTAATGCTAATTCCTTGAAAAACGTGAAAATTTACTATTGAACGCTCATGTTTCCTCGTGTAGATGTAATACTTCTAATAACATGCACTTCATCTCTGTCCCATAAATTATATACTGCATATAAACAAACTTTGAAGTCTGCTGTACGATCTCCAGAAAAATTTTTTTTTTTTGTTGGGGGACATCATGATAAGGTTATATGCTAAATCTCATCATTTTCTCTCAGCTGGTTACTGAGATATGGAATTTTATATTGGGGCAGACAATACAAAAACCGACTTTTAGAAGAAAATTGCCTAGGATAGGAAAGAAGTGTTGGTAGAATTCTACAGTCCATCTGGTCCTGGTGTTTTGTCTGTTTGCCTTTGATTGGGTGCATGTATTATGTCTGCTAATGTAAGCTCTGTATGTCCTTATCTGTATCAGACAGTTACTTGTGTGTACTACAATTACTACGACTATGATAATCACCCATTCATATTACTGCCAAGGTTTTACTGGTAACATATCAAAACGCCACAGAGGATCCTCCCCGCATGCTACTATTACTAATGCTACTATTGCTACTACAACTATAACCCCCACCGCTACTCAATGACTTTTTGTACAAGCCGCCCGCCCTCCCCCGTGCGACCGATGAATCACTTCTTCACGCCACCGTCCGCCCACTTAATGACTTTTGCATATCGCGCCGATGACGTAGGGACCCGCCAATCTATGGCAGTAGTAGTAGTAATGGTAGGATGTTTTCTCGGACATCCGCGTCCATTAATACAACAGGGGAAGGCTGTGCTGTGCGCCGTCTCTGTACCTTTGTGTTCCAGTATGTATTTGTCCCATTGTGTGTCTTTCTTGTCTGTATGTTTGATTGTGTGTATTTGTCACTGTTCATGTCTGTATGTACAAGTGAGTACTTTTGTCTGTATTGTGGTTGTGTGTGTCTGCACTTGTGATGTCGCTGTACTTGTGTGTATGTGTCTTTGGTTCATTGTGTGATTGTCTGTGTGAGTGTGTATAGATCTTTGTTCTTGTCTGTACGTGTGTGTGGTTGTGTGTGTCTTTGTGTTTATGTGTCTGTACGTATATGTCTTTGTGTGTCTGTCTTTGTGTTTTTGTGACTTTTACACATTCCAATACAGAGACTTGTATCTTTACCAATGCAGCAGCTACTATTGCTGTCGCTACAACTAATATTACTACTATTAATAAACCTAATACTACTTCTTCTTATTCTACACTTACTACAACTACTGTCTTCTACTCAATTTACCCATCACGGTTTCACTATACGTACTTTCCCCGAAAATTTCCTCACCCGACCACTACGACATCTATAGACCACTAATAACTGCCACCCACCCCTTATCAAGGAATTTCACTAAACCATACCAACTACAATCAAGACCACCAGCCATCTTTACTTTTTAACGTTTTAATGTGTAACCCGTATGATGATAGTGTCTACACCACTATGATCCTCTACAGCTCATTAATAACCACTACCCACCCCTTCCCAACTAATTTCACTAAGCGATATACCGGCTTCGTGGTGGAAGGCTTGCGAACGTGGTTCGTGAGCCGGGTACCAGGCGTTCGAATTCAGCTGTGACCGATTTGTGCAGCAGACCTTGTCGCGTTGTGTTATAACTTGCTGGTATGGGAGCCGGTCATTCAGAAAGCAATGGCAAACTACTGAACGTAACACTTGCCTAGCACATCAACAGCAGCTGAAAAATGCTGGTGTTGACTGCAACGTCCCGTAAGGGATATGCAACACACACACATATCCATTACAATCAATACCACCGGCCATGTTTACTTTTTAAGGTTTTCATTTGTAACCCTATGATGATAGTGAATAAGCCACTACGACACTCTACAGACCACTAATAACCGCCACCCAACCCTTATCATCGAATTTCACTAACCCATATCCATTACAAACAATAATACCGGCTATCTTTACTTTTTTAAGGTGTTTCTTTAAAATATACACCCATCCCAACATTTTTCCACCCACCAACATTTCCCAACTTCCAATTCTCACACACACACACACACACACACACACACACACACACACACACACACACACACACACACACACACACACACACACACACACACACACACACACACACACACACACACACACACACACACAACACACACACACGCACACACACACACACACACTTTCCGGTTCGAACCACTGATCCGATTGCCTCACGGGATCCTCCATCCTCTTCCCAGAAAAATGGGGTCCACTGTCCCTATATCACAACTGGCAGCTATCCAAGTATCTGGAGTACAGTGATGACAATCTGAACTGAAGTGTTGTGGGATGTGGTTATAATCCTCAAGTGGCTCTCGGGTTTTAGTTAATAATTTTCTTCTGCCGCCTTTAAACTTCAATGGAGCGAAGGTCCGGAACCAATTCGCCCCAAGCTGTCTCCTGCGGCACCTCTAGCCCATGGCTTTCCTGTATTAACTCTGTGCCTAATTCTCCCCTCCATACCTCGATTGACATTACTAGTTTCCTCCGTCTACCCTGTTGTCATCATTCTTCGATAAAACCACATCTCTGCAGCTTCTGTATAATTACTAACTTGTTTGCTAATTATCCATGACTAAAATGTTGACTTCTCGCCCTTGACTTGGGGGAGGTAAATTACATGTATCCTAGAAGTCGAAGTGCTCATCCACACGAAAAAAATCAGTCGAGTGCACTAGAAGTATTAGCACGTGTATGGATGTGTCAGAATCTCCAATAAGTATTTAGAGAGTTAATAAGAGTTAAGACAAGTCTAGTAGGGAGACACCAGACAGGAGAGACACCAGCGCTATAAATAGCTTCACAAGGGGACACATTTGTGTCAACCAAGGGAGCACTAAGGACAGTTGAGCGAGGGCTTCCCCAAGCCATTGGGAAGCTTGGCCTTACGGGTAACCGTGGAGTACCCGGTTACTCAAGTTCATGAGCCAGCGTGCTGGGGACGCTATGCACGCAAGACTCGCTAATGCACGGAGGATACAGCGTCCGTGCTTGACCACGCAATGTGTAGCGTGAGGACAGACCAGACTGGAGACGATTAGAGAGTAGACGTGTTCTTGACAAATGCTATAAGTTTCTAGGCAATAGTTAATATTAGGCTTTAGATTTAGATTGTGATTACTAGTATCATTTCTCACCACTTCATTACATCCATGTTGTTTAATGTCAATGAAGCATGCCGCTCGCAGAGCTTATGAATGACCAGCTCTAAATAAATTGCATTCCTTTTGCAAATGACACGAGTTGTTATTTCGTGCGGTGCAAAAGTAGGGGAGTCCTGAAAGACCTATCGCAAGCAAGTTGCTGACAGGCAGGACCCCAATTGGTGTCAGAAGTCCCTGAACCAACGTCAACAGGCTATTGGTATCAGAAAGTTCTGAACCATCTTCAACAAGCACCATTGGTCATCATTTCTGTGTTAAAATATTTGAAAGTAATGTAAATTTGTTTGCTTGTAATGGAGGAAATAATTTTTTGTGAATAATTACGATCATACCATTTGTGGAGCTTGAACCACAATGAAGCAAAATTAAGTTACAAAGTGTGAGATTCTACGAAAATTTAAGAAAGTGTGTTATTATACGGAAAGTAATGAAAATGTATACAATCATCAGTTTATATTGTCAAGCAAACCATCGTGTACATTTCATTATGTGTGATACAGCCATAAATGTCACCATTCATCATATTCAGTAAATAGATTAGCTACTGAACGGAAGCCTTATAACAAAGTTATACCAAACTAGTCAGAAAGTGAAGACAAGACGACATCGACTGTCATACGACGAATCATCTTACGAATCATGACAATCATTCAGACTATCATAACATTCATTCATTAACACCATTTATCATTATCTATCACATTTTTTCATTCATCAGCTGCATGAAAGATAAACATGTATTTACAACATATGCATGTTTCTAAATTATTGATGCTCTACTAAACAGAAGCATCCATTGTGTTCTCAAGTCAATCATTTTGTGAGTGTGGAAGACAGCGGTGGAACATCCCAAGAACCGTATTTTCCAAAGAATTAGATGAGTATATTTTCAGAATATTTTGGTATGCTCTAAATTAATCATGCATCTTCTTTTTCAGTAAAGATGTAAATTACTAACACATAATTACAAACCATTGTGTAAAAATTACTGTGATATCTTTTTGAACTAACATAAAGCCACAAAATGGCGTCATTAAGTGAGTGTATCCAGGCAGGCAAAGAAATGGGCCACACTGGAGAGAAATTAGAAAAATGGGCGGATCAAAAATATAAAGAAGAAATAGCTCGAATGGAAAAGAAAACTGCTCTACAGAGAGAAGAGACAGAGAGAAAAGCTGCTCTAGAGAGAGACAAAAGAGCACTAGAAAGACAACACCAAAAAGAAATGAAAGAAATAGAGGAAGCCACCAAACAAAAGCAGATACAAGTAGAGTCAGAAACTAAATTAAAAATGAAGGAAATGGAGGTAGATTCAAACATACAGATAGCCTCTAGCAAACAAAAGAGCCAAGAAGAACAGAACAAGTTTAGTAAGTATAAAGGCCTTATCAAACCATATAGCGTAAGGAATTCAATTAGTGCATGGACTGAGAATATAGAATTTTAACTAAAGACTCAGAAAATACCTTTGGATGACTGGGCAATGATCTACATGAGAAACCTCAGTGGGGAGCCATTAAAAGTAATAGAATCCATACCTACAGAGCTAAGGAACAATTATCAGTACATTCACGATAGGATCATGCAACACTTTCTTTTAGACGCCACTGGGTACCAAATTCAGTTCTCCCAAATTAAGCCAAAAGCAACTGAAACCTTCTTAGATTACATCTCTAACGTGGGTTCCAAATTGCTGCATGTAGCCGGGGCGCAGTGTTGGGGTGAGCGCCCAACATTGCTTAAATACCCCAATGGCTCGTGAATACATAACCTCTGCAGCAAAAGTCCAACTCCTGGCCTTCACGTGGCGGAACTGTTTTAACTAACAGGAGAAGGGGCGACGGCGAGTATCTGGCGCCGGAAAATAACCAGTGTGCTCTAGATGTGTATACACATACATGCATGTGCAGACACGTGTGTGCGTGTGTACACATCTAAACTCGAGTGAGACCACAGTCTTCTCTAGCAAAGGAAAGGTGCTGAAGACGGAGGCAACCAGCCAGGAGGCGCACCACAGAAATCAGGATGCCACGCAATTACGCAAAATGGAATATGTCGACTGCTGCTAAACGTTATTGTGCTCGCCCTGCTTTGGACCCCCAGGCAGGTGCAGTGCCGGGCCCTATGTCTCGAAAGGGTCCAACCCCAACTACTGGAGGTCCTTCTCAGATGTCCTGTGGAGCCAGGGGACATGAGAATAGAACAGCTGGCCATACTAAACTAAGACTTAAAATAATGCACTGGAATGCAGGAGGGAGTCAGCAACAAAAAAGTAGAATTAGAAAACATCCTGGACAAAGAAAAAGTAAGCATATGTTGCTTGCAAGAAACTCACCTCAACGAAAATATAAGCCTTCAAAATCAGAGGCTACCAGTGTTACCGATCTGACCGAAAGGACAGGCGAAAAGGTGGGATACTTACCCTTGTAAAAAATAACATCACTGCTTCCCAAATCGAAGTCTATATGGAAGGGGCTGAGTATCAGACACTTAAACTTAAAACAGGCTATACAGACCTACATCTGATCAATTACTACTGTCCAAGTGACCGTCCACAGGCACTGGACACACTACCATTAACAGAAAAAATGATTGTGTGCGGCGATTTCAACAGCCACTCGCAGAGTTGGGGCTATGATCACATGGACCAGAGAGGAGAGAGACTGGAAGACTGGCAGGATGAGAATAGATTCATCTTGGTTAACAAGCCATCCGACCCACATACTTTCTACTCGAGATCATGGCACTCTACAACTACACCTGACCTGGCTTTTCATTCACCAGACCTGGAGTGGAACATTACACGAATTGTTGGGAAACAACTAGGTGGCAGTGACCATCGACCAGTCTTTCTAACTGTAGAAAATGAGCTTGTAAGTGAAAGCAGCACCCTCTCGAGGTGGAACTACAAGAAAGCAGACTGGGCAGTGTACAAGCATCGCACCAGCATACTGGTTAGAAACCTGAACACTGAGAAAGACATAAATAAAGTAGTTGAAGAGTTTGGGAAATGCATACTACAGGCAGCGCGAGAAACAGTACCAAGAGGAGCCCGTAAACAATATAAACCCTACTGGAGTAGTGAACTGGAACAGTTGCATAATGATGTGGAAGTATGTAGAAAGCAAGCAGAGGCCACACCCAGCCAAGAGCACCACAATAAATTCCAGCATGCAAAAGCCAAATTTCAAAGGGCCAAGCTGCAGGCTAGACGGAAAAGCTGGCAGGAAAAAACAGAGTCTCTGAACTTTGAAAGAGACACAAGGAAATCGTGGAAGCTAATAAAACAACTTAACGATGAGGGCACAGGGAGAAACTCAAAAATTGCACTACATAAAGATGGAAACATCTTAACAAGAAAGCAAGCAGCTGACCATTTTGCGGACTCATTCGCACAAGATAACAATATCAAAATCAGTCCAGAGAAACAACAAGAGATTCAAGAGAAACGGCAACATACAGGACAGAAGGAAATAGTACATGAGGTTCTGGAGGCACCCATCACAATCAGCGAACTGGAGCTAGCCATATCAAAACTGAAAATGAGAAAGTCACCAGGAGCTGATGGTATCTCCAATGAAATGATCAGGAACCTAGGAACAGAGGCCAAAGCAAAGCTGTTGCAGATCTTCAATAACAGTTGGACCTTAGGCAGTGTTCCACAAGCCTGGAGAGAAGCAATCATGATACCCCTCCTAAAATCAGGGAAAGATAGTTCCATTGCCTCTAGCTACAGACCAATTAGCCTCACCAGCTGTCTCTGCAAAACACTGGAGCGCATCATCAATCACAGACTGCAGTGGTACATTGAAAGTAAAAACATCCTTGTGCCACAGCAGGCTGGCTTTAGGCAGTGCTACTCTACGGAAGATCAGACAACCTACCTCTCTCAAGAAATTGAGGATGCATTCCAAGAGAAGAAGCTGGTGCTTGCGGCATGGATAGATTTGAAGAAAGCCTTTGACAAAGTCTGGAAAGAAGGTCTGATGAATAAACTGAGAAACTGCAAAGTCAATGGAAGAATGTACAAATGGGTGAAAGCATACTTGCACAACAGAAGAGCCCGAGTACAGATAGACGGACTAAAGAGCAAGAAAGTACTACTGCGTCACGGAGTTCCCCAGGGCGGAGTATTGTCCCCCACACTCTTTCTAATCTTCATCAATGATCTCGTTGCTAATCTACCGCATGGAATTAAAGCCGCAATGTATGCCGATGACCTGGTTCTATGGAGCACAAATGAACATGCATCAGTGGCCACCAGATTACTACAAAGAGCTGTAGATACATTTGTTGCATGGGCAAATAGATGGTGTGTCAGCATAAACACTGACAAGTGCAGCACCACCCTATTTACCCTCTCTCCAAAACAAAAGGCAGGGACCATCCAGATAAATGGAACACCCCTACGAGAAGATAAAGAACCAACATACCTTGGAGTAACATTTGATGGCAGGCTGACATGGAGAAAGCACATCAACAAAGCAGTAGCAAAAGCCAGAAGGAAAATAGCCATCCTGAGAAAGCTAAGTGGAACCACATGGGGAGCCAGTGGGAAAATACTTAGCAAAGTTTATCAACAGAGCATACGACCACACCTGGAATACGGGTCAACTGCATGGTGTTCGGCAGCAAAAACCACACTACAAGAGCTGGACAAAGTGCAAAATCAAGCACTTAGAGTCACCACAGGAGGGATGAGATCAACCCCTATAGTGGAAATGGAGAAGATGGGGAGGACACAAGCACTGAGTGAGCGCAGAGATGCGAAAACGCTAATACAAGCAGAAAAGTTCCTCAGCTTGCCAGGCCACCCTATGAAGAACAGATTTGAAAACCTAGCTATGGGGCGGTTGAAAAGAAGTAGTTTTATCCACCAGGCCAAACGACTCTGCAGAGAAACCACCGATCTGCCCACAGTTGGTATCCCCCTAACTATTCCAGAGCGAACTCCATGGAAAGATGAGCATAGACTATCATTACAAATCCAGACAAAAGTGAGAGGAATATTTGACAAGGAAGATCAGAACAGTGTGCAGCGCAGAACAGCCACTCTCAGCTTCCTTGATGAAGAATACCCACAGGACCTCTGGATCCGAGTCTACACAGATGGGTCAGCACAAAATGCTGTTCGAAAATGGAGGAGCGGGAGTGTACATAGAATACCCAAATAATACCAGGGACACAGCTAGAGTACCGACAGGAAAGTACTGCCATAACTACGATGCTGAAATTGAGGCAATCAAGATAGCAACAGAGAAATTATTAAATACCATCAATGGTACACAACCTGTGGTGCTATTGACAGATGCAAAATCAGTACTCGAGGCGCTCCTGTCTGGGAAATTGCCAGTACTAAGGACACTACTTTCTGAACTTAGCAGTCAGCATAAGATCACCATACAGTGGATACCATCCCACTGTGGAGTACCCGGGAACGACAGAGCTGATCAATTGGCTAAGGAAGGAGCCATAGAAGAACAGCCTGATGTGCCTGTAACATACCACCAAAAGAAAAGAATGATCAAATCAGTCAGAAAGCCACCAGAACCTGCTCAAGATGACTACCACGTTATGGATAGACCAGAGCAAGTCATTATTCTGCGCCTCAGAACAGGGCACAATAGATTACGCAACCACATGTATACAAAATTCAAGATTGGTGAAACAGCCATGTGTACATGTGGATTGGCGTCACAGACAGCAGAGCACATACTCCAAGACTGCCCAAAATATAACATATCTAGGCAAACCTTCTGGCCTAGAGAGACGACAGTGGAAGATAAACTCTATGGACCGCTGTGTGAACTGAAAAAGACAGTTCAATTCATACAAGAGACAGCACTGCAGTTATAGACATATTTCAAGCGAACGAAAGAAGATGAAGAAGAATATCTCTAACGTGCAGAGCACATTTAAAAAATGGACTAGGGCGGCGAAAGTGGGTAACAACTATGAAAAATTAGAAGATCTTATGGTAATGGACAAGGTGATATCTACCGTTCCTACCCCTTTTGTGAAGTTTCTCCAACAGTCAGATATTGAATCCATTCAGCAATTAGAAAAACGGGGGTCGGCATATTTTTCGTCTAATCGAGACATATTTAAATCTACAACACATGATACAGAAATCACTGCTTTTGCAAACAAGGTACCTGATAGATCTTACAATCAGAAAGATTATCGTAAGAAAGACAAATCATACCAGAAACCACCTCGATGTGGATATTGTAGTTTGTTTCATCCTAGCTATTCTATGTGTGATAAAAACCCAGCATATCCCTCACACTTAGAAGCAGTGTTAAAGAAGCAAGAAAGCAGAAGAACGTCATTTAAACGTGCTGTTAAATGTTACTTTTGTTCCAGCTATGGCCACTATAGTAGTAAGTGTCTTGGTAGGCAACGAATGAAGGCAAATAATGCTGCACTCATCGATACGTCATCAGACGATGAGAGTGACATTGATTCGGAACTTGTAAATGTGTTACCAGCGAGTGAATGTGAGAGTGTGGCAGTAGTAACAGACATATTAGACTTTAAGAAATGTGACATATGTCACCAGTTTCATGCGGATGGTAAATTGAAATGTGGGCACGTAATACCATGTTCCAATGAAGATGCTAACGCAGCTAGTGCCTCCAGAGGTAAACTGAAGTTCTACGATGCACTGGTCAATGATAAACCATGCCAATGTTTAATTGATAGCGGGAGCACTCTACTTGGTTTAAGGAAAGAACTTGTTAGACCAGAAGATTACACGGGTGAATTTGTCAAATGCCGTACTTTCTCTGGAACCATTGAGAAATACCCACTGGCAAAATCGCATATCAATACCCCGTTCCTTACCGGCAAATTTACTTGCGCAATCCTGCAAGATCCATGCACGGATCTCATTTTAGGCTGCCTAGATTCATTGAAACAATGTACAGACGACGACATAAGAGCCTGGAAACATACAAACATGGCTAATGCTGTAACAAGGTCAGATACACAAACACACTATACTGACTTACAAAATGAAATGCTACAGCTATTAACACCCAGCGGTGCCGATACCAACACTACTCGACAGAAATTTATCGAGGCACAAAGCACCGATCAAACTATCGCACCTTATTTTAAATTGTTAGGTGAGCGAGTGAAAGTGACCAAAAATGCATCTTGGTATTTTAGAAAACATAACGGAATTCTCATGCGTTATTACACAAATAATAACCATGAAATTCAGCAGACGGTGTTACCTGTAACATACCGACAAAATGTGCTAAAGATCGCACATGAGTCACCGTTTGCTGGACATTTGGCCTATGACAAAACGAGAGCCAGAATTTTGTCACACTTCTACTGGCCTAAATTCTGTACTGATATAAAATTTTTCTATCGTTCATGTACTATTTGTCAACATCTTGTACGAAAGGGAAAGCATGAGACGGCCGAAGTTCAACGGTCATTATTAGCATCTAGACCATATGAGAGTGTAGCGTTCGATATTGCTGGACCCCTAAATCAGGTGTCGAGCAAAGGAAACCACGACTATGCAAATAAGGGTGCTAAAACTATACACCTTGAACCAAATCAGAAGGTTTTGCTTCTACTACCTGATAAACGTAATTTGTTACTAACATCTTGGCAAGGGCCATTCAACGTTGAACGTAAAATATCAGATGTCGATTATGAAATATCGATAAAAGGAAAATTAAAGATATTTCATATCAACATGCTGAAACCATACTTCTCACGACAAGAACTACAGACAGACGAACAAGATGCACCAACACCAAGTAATCGGACGACAGACGTACACAACACAACTACACTAGGTAGGGCGACACACGACGGCTACATCGCAAACACACTTAGCCAGGTAACATCACACGCAGCTAGTACCACAACAGTACTGAACGAGACAGACGAAGACGAGATAGAATTACCAGTCCCTACTGTAGACACGACTGCGACCATTGACAGCATAAAGATAGAAACCAAACTTACAGACGATCAACGACGACAGATGATAGAGTTAGTGACGGAATACAGAGACATTTTCTCTGACATCCCAGGAAAGACAGACAGAATAGAACATTCTATTATTCTGACTGACAACACCCCAATCAAGTGTCGACCTTATTCCATCCCTCTAAACTATAGGTCGAATCTCGACAAAGAATTACTATCTCTTGATTCGAGTGGAATTATTCAGAAATCTCAGTCATAGTATTCTTTCCCTATCGACCTTGTCGCCAAAAAGGACTCAACTATTCGACTCTGCGTCGATTATCGCCGTTTAAACAAAATAACCAAAACTGATGCTGAACCAATCCCAGCATGCGAGGATTTGATCCTGGACATGTCTACATCTCGCATACTTAGCAAGCTTGACCTCACGAAAGGTTATTGGCAAGTCCCGATGCAATTAAATTCTATTCCTTTAACAGCTTTCTCCACTCCTTTAGGTCTATATGAGTGGCGTTATCATCGCCAAACATGTAAACTGCGTAAAAGTAACAGTGCCATTAAGAGTGAAACGAACAGACGCATAAGTAACATGCGCTGACACATACATAAGCTATATTAACGTTGAAGTATTAGCTGTGAACCTATATAAGTTAGTAGGGAACTATTTGTATACACTATCCATGAAGGAGAGCATAGAAGACTTTTGCGAAATGAACTATGTTATAAGAATAGTCTACAAAGAACATTGCTCCATCTTCACACCTGAAAGAAGGACAGCAGTTAGTGTATATATGTTTTATTAACAGTACACATAACTTCATTTTTCTATGAATAATTGAATTGCAAAATGTTCATATGCATATATAACTTTATGTATTTCATGTGGTAGTTAGAAATCACCATCATTTAGTAAATAACCCATTTAATGTAACACCAATAATAGAAATACAATTGTTAGATACTACATTAGTTTATCACCGCATAATTATAATCATTTATAAATTCATTTATCTGAAATATCATTTATAAACTAACCCAACCATTTAGGAATTAACATCATTTCAGTTACCAATAACACTTTAAGGTAGTTAACTCAATTCTCTTAAATGAAATTAATTAGTTAGATTATTTCCCTTAGGATAATTTAGAACAGCACACCAAATTATATTAGTTAGTATTACAGGATCGGTGACAAACCATCCTCACAACCGTGTCACCGCCTCACCTTCAGATATATTATTAGAGGGCTGCAACTCCAGCCCAAGGGATAGCATCGAGTCGCTCAGGACCTGAGTAATCTAGAACCTTCTCGAAAGAGCTGGTCATCGAGTCCATGGTTCCGTGGACACTGATGTGGCCCGCCTAATGCGGGGTCCACGAGGAACTCGGACAGAGTTACCGCCCGTGTCGAATGTGGACACGAGGAGACCGGCAGAGGACAGACGGACTTGAGAGAGGCAACAAGGCCTGCCTGAGAGGGACTCAATAGATATTCATAGATATATATATATACATAGGCTAGATAGTGTGCTAGATTGTTGTATGACAACTATGTGTTTGATGTTTAACTATCTGTGATATGTAAGATAATATAGCGCGGGCTGTTAACCCACTGCGCCAACTGTATATTCAATACAATAAATATTCGATCTCATAGCGAACAGATTTATTGTTGCCTGTATGTACCCGTGTTCAGTTAACTAGATAAGAGCAAGATGATGACAAACCGTGTATATTTTGTATAGGCATGATACGTGCAAACAAACCGCACAGTCATTTGGCGTGAATACTTCTATAATTCAGCCAATCATTTATTGTAAATATGTAATATTCATTTATTTGATGCTATGAACCATATTTTAAAGACGAGTGAATGTTTTAGCAAAGCGAGAGTATTAAAGTGGATGAAAGATGTATGAATGAAAGGAGAGAATGTGGAAATTAGTAAACATTGAAAGAAAGAGAGAGAGAGAGAGAAAGGTAGCGGCAAATTTTTTTTTGTTCACCGCTGGAAACGTCTTGTTATGACTTGTCTGTGTCAATCTGTGTAACCAATGTGTTGTCAAGTTTTTATGCGTGTTGCTGCCATACTTTAGTAGATTAGATAGGGAATATACTTTGAGCATCTTGAAGCGGAGTTGTGGTCATAAATAAGAATAACATTTGCAACCACAATAAACCGATTTACGGCCCTCGAAGGAATACACACAATTAATTTAGTAACACAAACACATGTTAGCAAGTAAGTACACTGTAGTTTATTAGAAAACACGCAAACAAACAGGAAAACAAACAGATACAAGTTGCATACACTATTTGTTTCAAAGAACAGCAACTTAAATTCAGGGGACACAATAACTTCTTAAAAACCTTAATGTAACATTGAAAATATCTTTTCACGAGCGGAAGCGAGAAGGTGAAGAGTAGAACTGTATGTATACGAGTTAGAGGTGATATTAATGGGAACATGAACATTTTATGCTCATGTGTTGCACTCATAACAGAGTCAACTTGTATTTGGGTTGTCATTTCGGGCAACATGAGAACAGGTCAAGACATAAGTCAATAGACGGAAGTCAGAAGACAGAGGGTCATAAGACGGAAGTCAGGACATAAGTCATAAGACAACGGATCCGGTTCAAAACAATTCCCAAAGATATCTATAGAACCAACTATACTGATACAAGGGCCACTCAATTAGCCGAGTGAAGAAATAGAACAGTGTGAGTAAGGGAAGAAGAGAGTTGTTCTATCCCCAAACGAGAGATGTACAACTTATTGGATCTTTGACAAAATTGGACAGCCAATTTTCTTTGTGACCATACGTGTTACAAACATGAGTTAAAGGGTTGTAACACTTCACAGAGGGGAGGGGAGCCTGTCAGAATCTCCAATAAGTATTTAGAGAGTTAATAAGAGTTAAGACAAGTCTAGTAGGGAGACACCAGACAGGAGAGACACCAGCGCTATAAATAGCTTCACAAGGGGACACATTTGTGTCAACCAAGGGAGCACTAAGGACAGTTGAGCGAGGGCTTCCCCAAGCCATTGGTAAGCTTGGCCTTACGAGTAACCGTGGAGTACCCGGTTACTCAAGTTCACGAGCCAGCGTGCTGGGGACGCAAGACTCGCTAATGCACGGAGGATACAGCGTCCGTGCTTGACCACGCAACGTGTTGCGTGAGGACAGACCAGACTGGAGACGATTAGAGAGTAGACGTGTTCTTGACAAATGCTATAAGTTTCTAGGCAATAGTTAATATTAGGCTTTAGATTTAGATTGTGATTACTAGTATCATTTCTCACCACTTCATTACATCCATGTTGTTTAATGTCAATGAAGCATGCCGCTCGCAGAGCTTATGAATGACCAGCTCTAAATAAATTGCATTCCTTTTGCAAATGCCACGAGTTGTTATTTCGTGCGGTGCAAAAGTAAGGGAGTCCTGAAAGACCTGTCGCAAGCAAGTTGCTGACAAGTTGCTCCGTCTACCCTGTTGTCATCATTCTTCGATAAACCACATCTCTGCAGCTTCTGTATAATTACTAACTTGTTTGCTAATTATCCATGACTAAAATGTTGACTTCTCGCCCTTGACTTGGGGGAGGTAAATTACATGTACCCTAGAAGTCGAAGTGCTCATCCACACGAAAAAATCAGTCGAGTGCACTAGAAGTATTAGCACGTGTATGGACTACGCTTAAGTTCAAAGCGAGCGAGAGCAAAACAAAACAAAAACAAATATCCACAATTTACTTTCCGTACATAGGTTTGGCTCATATAGCTCTGAAGAACTCTTTTCTTTTCCTCGACTGACAAAGATAAATCAGAAATGCTGTTTTGCGTGCGCTATTCTATAATTGTGTCCCCAGGCGAGTTCAAGAATTGTCAACTTTCGTTTCTGTACACTTACTGTTACCAGGCATCCATGTTTGTTTACGTTACCGACCTACTTTGTAGGTCCTGATAATTCTGGTCCAAGCTGACAGTAATATGCTTCGATCATCACACTTTATTCACATGCTTCGAGTTTCTCAGTTATATATTTTAGTTCCTAATGGTTAATAATTAATATTTTTACGTATTTGCTGGGAAAAAAAACACAAAATTTCATCGACGAGGAATCGAACCTCGAGATCCCGCGTGACAGGCGGAGATACTTATCACTACGCTACTCTCCATTTCCAATTCCCGAAAAAAAAATATTCCAAATTAGGTCGTGTCCAACCTGCCTCATCCGCGTCGGTTATTGTTGAGATCCGTGGTTGTGTGGACTGTTAATCCTAGTTCCTTCTTGTTTTATTGGTTCCGCTCTGTTCGTCGGATATATTTATTTTGTGCTATCTGGTTGTTTTCTTTGTCTTGTGCTGGTCCTGATAAAGACCGGTCCTTGGTCGGGCCTACTGGGGCCCGCATTCTTTCGTTTGTTGGCTTCTTTTCTCTATTAGCACTGCTACGTGCTTGTCGCTTCTTGTGTTATTCTCATCGCGGCTGGTCCCAGTCATGTTCAGTCCACATAAGGACTCGATGTAGGCAAAGGCAGAGCATTCAAGTGCAAGTCTCAAATTGTCCCCCCGGTCAGCGGCCCGAACTCCTTTACGTTTGTTTTTAGGCGTTTTTCATCATCACGTGAGGGTTTGGTGTAGCAACAAGATGACCCGGTCTCCCTGTCAGCCTATTTCAGGTGCCAACCGGAAGAGCCAACCCACCGTCCTGCCATTCACCTCGCCATACTCAGCTGTCCCCCTCAGGGCAACCGGTTTTTTTTTTTTTTGGTGGGGGGGGGGTTGTTTTTGTTTATAAAATTACAAATAACATACAAATACACACACACACACACACACACACACACACACACACACACACACACACACACACAATGTAGGAAGGTTATAATAACCATATAACTTATATAGAACATTTCGAGCCAAAATAGGCCTTATCAGCCATCTTAGAACCCACGGCTCCACACCTTCAACCCCACTGGATGAAATGAATGGTCATCATCATTCTTGATGGACAAACAACAACAACAACAACAACATAACTTATATGGTCTTCCCTGTTCTGCATAGGAACTGTCTGACCAGTCGTTGTATTTCTGGGTTGCTGTTTCAGGCACTCCGTCATTGTCATTGGGGTCCCAGTTACTAGGTAGTCTCTTAGATCCCTTCGCTCTCTATACTATTGTACTTGTCGCATACTAGTAAGTAGTGTTCAATGGTGTTGTTTTCTAGGTAATCTCTGCAATCTAGGTAATCTCTGTCTGTTTGCCGGTGCTTTCATGTTGGTCTTGACTTGTGACTTGTATCTGGATTCACCCATTACTTGGTATGCATGACGACCTTTAGCGCTGTCACGCCACTGTTTCCTCCATTCCTGGAGAATGTACTTTTTGACGATATTCTTCCCTTCTACTTTACCTAGGCCTGCGCTAATTTTATTATTGCTGGTTAGTCCTCGTTTCGCCGCTCAGTCTGCTTGTTCGTTTCCCGGGATACCCCTATGATCTGGTATCCATCCGATGGTGACTTGGCATCCTATTTACCTGTGGTTTGTGGCTGCCGTTAGTATCTCCTCTTTTATATCGGGTCTGTTGCCTCTATTGATGTTCCCGAGCGTTTGTACTGATGACAAGGAGTCTGTTAATAATAATATACACAGTCTCAGTGGTGATTTTTCCGCTGCGATCTCTAGACCTTTCATTATGGCTACCAGTTCGGCCATGCATACTGCTGTCTGGTCTGTTAGTTTGAAATGTTTCTTCAGCTTCCAGTCCGGGTCCACTACTCCTGCTCCTACCTCTCCCTGTTCGTTCTTGGACCCTTCTGTGTATATTATGAGGTTGTCCTTGCTGATTTCTTGTATGTACGCCTCGGCCGCGTCTCTTGCATCTGTGTCCTCCGTGTCCTTGGTGATTGTCTTTGCCAGATTACAGTCAGTGAATGGGACTGTTAGTTCCCATGGTAGGATTGTTGGCTTGAACCGTCTTGTCTGTTTCAGGGTTTCTGCTAGCTCAATTTCTTCCTTCATCTTCTCTGCTGCTTCCCATCCTGCCGGTCTTTGCAGTTTTACTATTGGGATGCCCCCTCCCCCCATTTGCTCGGTTGTCACTGAACGTTTGGTATCCAGGGTGGTCTTTGTCTTGTGCTACCTTTAGCCAGTAGTTATACGTCAAGCTGTTTACGCCTCAGACTCAGTGGTAGTACACCCAGTGCTACCTCCATGGCTTCTTTGGATGTCCCTTTTCCAGCACCCAGGAATGGTGTTTAGCGCTTGGGTCTGTATGGTGTCTAGCTTCCTCTTGTTGGCTTCTGATGCTGAGTCGTACACAATGCTGCCATATTCTAGCTTGCCTCTGATAAATGTTTTATAGAACATCAGCATTGTTTGGGTGTGGGCACCCCAACCGTTATCTTTTATCACTCGCAGTAGGTTGCTTGCTTTCTTGCATTTTTCTAATGTCTGGCATATATGTTTTGACCAGTTCATCTGTTCATCCAGAGTCATTCCTAGGAAGACTGTGCTGTTTGTTCTATTAATGGTTGCCCCTTTTATCTCTATTTTCCAGTCCTTGTTAGGATTTATCTTCTTCTTGCTGCTAAATACCATGCTGACTGTTTTATTGGTGTTGATTTTGAAACCCCATCTGTCCATCCATGCTGTTAGCTTGTTTATCTGTTTTTGGAGCGGTCCTCGTGTAGTCTTTGCCGCCTTACCACTCCTCCATATGGCGCATTCGTCCGCGAATTGAGATAGTCTTGTTTTCTGGTCTTGAATCTCCTGTCAGGTCGTTCACCAGTATTGAAAAGATTGTTGGTGAGATGACCGAGCCCTGAGGGATGCCGTTCTCTTGCACATATGAGTCGGATACTACATTCCCTATCCTCACTGAGAAGCTTCTATCTTTGAGGAAGTTTTCTGTATATTTGTAGGTTCTTCCCACTATGCCTACTATCTTTATCTTGATTAGTGCGGATTCTCTCCAGCATTGATCGTACGCCTGGGCTAGGTCCAAGAATACAGCCAACGTCTTTTCCCCTCTCTTGAATTCTTTCTTTACATGGTTTTCCAATTTGATGATCTGATCCATCGTGCACCTGTTGGCTCTAAACCCGGATTGTGTATGGCTGTACGGTTCATTCTTTTCCCGGTAGAATGTTATTCTTTTATTTATCACAGTATCCATAACTTTGCTCAGGTGCGATGTCAGCGAGATGGGGCGGTAGGTATGATTCTACCCTTATTGGCGCTCTGGCTTGTTTCTTGATTGGGATCACCGTGGCTGTTTTTCACTGTTTGGGGATCTTTCCCGTCTGTCATATTACATTATACAGCTTAGTAATTGTTTTTTATGGTGTTATTTGGGCCTTTTTGATGATGGTATAGTTTAGAATGACCGTCCCAGCCGCGGTTTCGGATTTTTTCGTTTAGAGCTGTCACCACCTCATCTGTTGTGATGTCTGCATCCATAAAATGTTCTTCGATATTCTCGTCTGTTGTGTCTTTTAACTCTTTATCTCAGCTCCTCCCTTCTTTGTCTTTCTTTGCTTCCTAGTCTTTTGTTAGAGCAGACTTCGTGGAAGTATTCTCCAAAACACTTTGGCTTTGTCCTGGTCTGTTACTGCTAGTTTCGTACTTTTAATGGTGGGATTCTGCTGTCTTTTTATTTCCTTGAATTGCTTTTATGTGTGGCCACACTTTTGTGGTCGGTGTATCTGGACTGAGTGTCTGACAGACACTTTTCCACTCCTTTTCTTTTGCTTGTTTTGCTGCTCTGTTGCTTCATTTTTGAATTTCTTGTATTCTTCGAAATTCTCTTCTGTCCTTGCCTTTTTGTATTTCTGCAGAGCTCTTGTCCTATTTTGTTGTGCCGCTGTGTACTTGTCGTTCCACCAAGCCACTGGGTTTTTGTGCATTGTTTTGGGGTGTCTGGGGCTCTTTCTTACCCGGTCTTAGATTCTCTGGCATATTTTTGTTCAGGAGGAGTCCTGATAGCAGGATTAGAAACCAGATTGACTACATTCTCATTAGCAGAAGATTTAGAAACGCATTAACAATAGCAAAAACAGTTCCCAGTGCTGATTGTTTATAGTGACCACAGATTACTCACAGGAACATTGAGGATAAAGTTGAAGAAAGTCAAGTATATAACAGGAAACACTAAATATGATTTGTGTACATTGAGTAATGACAAGGAAATACAAACAAATTCAACATAGAAGTACAGAACAGATTCGAAATTTGTCTGATCTAGAGATCCTATTCCAGGATGTGGATGATCAATGGGAAACGTTGAAGAATTCAATCAATGTGGCTGCAGAAACAACTATTCCAAAATTAAAGAAGGTGGGTCGTAAGAAATGGATGACTGAAGAAATTTTACACCTCATGGAAACAAGAAGACTCAACAAAAATAATTCTGTCAAATATGAAGAAATTCACAGACAAGTCAGAACATTATGTAAGGAGGCAAAAGAAGCATGGCTTGAGGAAAAGTGCTTAGAAATTGAAAGCCAACACAACAGTCAAAATACCAAATTAGTGCACAAACGAATTCAGGAACTTAACTAATAAAAGAACAAGTACATCAACAGGGTGTCTAAAAACTGAAGATGGCAAAATCATAATAGAAAAAGACCAGATTCTACAGGTATGGGACAGATTATGTGAAACACCTTTATGATGATAACAGAGACGAACAGTATGATATTAGATTTAATAATGAAGGACCGCCAATTTTGGAGATGGAGGTTCAAAAATGTTCTTAAGCATATGAAAGCTGGAAAGGGCCCCCCCGGTGCAGATAACATCACAAAGAAATGATTAAAACTTTAGAAGAATTTGGAAAGATCAAGTCAAACCCGACTGCTGAACACATTATATGATACTGGAGATATACCTCCTGAATTATGTAACTCTATATTTATTGCAATCCAAAGAAATCAGGAAACCTTTTTGGGAAAGTGATCAACATAGAACAATTAGTATAATGAGTCACTCACAAAAATTTTTCAAAAATTATCATGCAAAGAATGAGGAAGAAGATACAACCTGAAATAGGGGAAGAACAATGCGGGTTTGTAGAAGGAAAAAGGGGACAGTAAATGCTGTGTATATGCTGCGAACAGTTATTGAACTGCTATAGAAGTAAAAAGGATATACATCTTTGCTTTATTGACTATACAAAGGCTTTTTATAGCGTTTGACCTGTCAGCATGGTGGATATGCTTGCAGATCTCAAATTGATGGGGAAAAACATTCCATTGGCACCTTGCCGTCTTGACAGACGATAGTTTGTGCTTCTAAGAAAGGCATAATAACTTTAACTATGGCGTAGCGAGTGTGAACTGATAAGGCCAGAATTGCGCTGTAAATGTCCGTTCACAGTGGTGCATGTGAACACAGTGGTCATTTCCACCATCATGCACCATCTTACCTCAAACGCTTGGTGTGTGACTTTTCTGCAATATATTTTCTCCTTTGACTTTATTCCATTTCTGATATTTGCCCTCCATGCAACACGTTCAGCGCGTGACTTGCTCCCAATGTGCATTATCAATGCCTGTATCAATCATGTCCCGCTTACACACATCTTTGTATCGTAGTAGAGGCCGACCCTGAGATCTCTTACCCATCTGTAATTCACCAAAAAAAGATATCCTTGGTATTCTACCATCAATCCATCCTCCTAAGATGTCCTATCCATCTAAGTCTACGAAGACTGAGCATGGAATAAACTGTCACACAACCTGATCTTTCCAATACTTCAGTATTTGTGATTTTGTCTTGCCACTTAATACCAAGAATTCTTCGCAGACACCGCATATGAAAGCTGTTTAAATTGTTCTCTTGGTGTGAGTAAGGTTGTCCAGGTTTCACTGCCATAGAGAAGAGTACTAAGGGACACAGGCTTGATAGACAAGGACTTTTGTTTTGGCAGTAAGCTTCCTGTTCTCCCAGACTCTTTTTCTTAACCTGTTCATTGTTGTTGCTGCCTTACCAATCCGGATGTTGATTTCCTGATCTAGGGATAATTTGCTATTTACCACTGATCCTAGATATGTAAAATGGTCTACTATCTCTATTTCGGCGTCGTCAATAAAGATTGATGGTACCCCATGTGCACCTTGTGACATAATCTGTGTCTTCTTTTTGCTAATTGTTAAACCAAATTCAGAACAAGCATTGGAGAATGCAGGATAGTAGACATTGCAATTCTTCCTCAGAGTGGGTCGTAACTGCAGCGATCATCTGCAAAAAGCAACTCTCTGATCAGTACCCTCCTAATTTTGGTCTTAGCCTTCAATCTCTGAGCATTGTAGAGGCCGCCATCTGAGCGTGAGTGAATGTATATACCACCATCCTGATCACGAAATGCATATTTCAGTAGAAGTGAAAAGTATATTCCAAAGAGGGTGGGAGCTAGTACACAACCTTGCTTAACTCCACTCTTGATTTCAAATTCTTCAGAAGTTGCACCATCAAACCTTGATTATACCCTTCATGCCTGTGTGGAACGATTCCACAATGGACAGAAGAGTTGGTGGGCAGCCAATCTTCTTTAGTGCCTTGAACAGACCCTCACGACTGACCAAATCAAATGCCTTTGTGAGGTCGATGAAGGCAATAAACAGTGGTTGATTCTGTTCACGGCATCTTTCTTGCATTTGTCGCAATGAGAATATCATATCAGTGGTAGACCGGTTCTGTCGAAAGCCACACTGTGATTCGGGGTAGACTTGATCTCCTAGGACTTGAAGTCTGCGCAGAACAATTCTGGCAAAATACTTTTTCCAACAATACACAGAAGTGAGATACCCTATAGTTGTTACAGTCGCTCCGATCCCCTTGTTCTTGTACAGCGTTATGATGTTTGAATCTTGAAATCCTGTGGGACTTGTCCTTCACGCCAGCATAGCTCTATTAGCTGGTGGATCTGTAGAGTGAGGTGTGTCTTGCCACTCCTGATAAACCTCTATTGGAATCCCATCCTTACCTGGAGCCCTTGCCAGATGCAAGTTCATTTATAGCACACTTAACTTCTGTTATGGTGGGAAGTGTGTCCAGGTGGTCAAGAGTTGGTAGAGCCTCTATGGCGTTAGGGCATCATCCGCTAGTTTGGTCTCACTTGAGTAAAGCTCCAAAGAGTGCTCTACCCATCTGTCCATCTGCTGTTTCTTATCATGATGATTCTCCAGGCAAGGTTTCAGCGTGCACTTCTTTTGATCACTGGACCACAAGCTTTCTTATTCCTTCATACATGCTTCTTATGTCTCCCTTATCACTTGCGATTTGAATGGACTCACATAACTTGATCCAATAATCATTTTGCACACTGCCTGCAGCCTTTGCACATCATTCCTAGCTTGCCTTAGCTCACTCAGAGTGTTACGCGTTGGTCTTTCCTTGTTTCTTAAGAGAGCTTTCTTCTTCTTATCAATCAAGGGCTGCAGAGTCTCGCTGTTGGCCGCAAACCAGTCCTGCCTCTTATGATCCACAGTGCCGTAAACCCTACGGCAGTTTTATAAAGAGTTTCCTTAATTTGACCCCACTTTTCATTTACTGTACAATTTTCTGGTGTATCAGTGAAAGCGTCTTCAAGTTGCTGTTGAAACTGAAAGCACTTTTCAGGATCATGAGTGTTATAATATTAATCCTGGGGCTAGATTTGTGTTTAGCTGTGTAGATTCTCTTTGGTCTCAGTCTAACTCTTGCAACAACCAAAGAATGATCTGTATCACAGTCAGCACTGTGGTAACTACGAGTCAATGATATATGGTTCAGATGTTGTCTCCGTGTGATGATGAAGTCCAGCTGGTGCCAATGGCCCGGATCTTGGATGTTTCCATGTGACCTTATGCATCTCTTTTGTTTTAAAAAAGGAGTTTGTAATACATAGGTCATTACTGGTGCAATGCTCCAGCAGCCTTTGCCCATTTTCATTCATGCGACCGATGTTGTATTTTCCAAGGGACACTGGCCATGAACTCGAGTCCTTGCCCACACGAGCATTGAAATCACCGAGCATATAAATGTAGTCAGATTTTGAACTGCCTTGATCACGGAGTCTAACTCCTCATAGAACAAATCCTTCACATCATCAGAGAACGAGTGTCGGTGCAATATGCAGTATAAATGGTGGCAAAACCACAAGAGGTTGCCAAGCGCAGGGGATAATAGTCCTTTTAATGTCCTCCTGCTGGAATTTTCAATCATTCCTAGTAGCGAATTATTCACTGCAAAGCCCACACCGTGTTGCCTTTTTTCTGCCTGCCCTCTACCCTTCCAGAAAAAGGTGTAGTTGTTTTCCCTGAGTGACCCTTCCCTCGCGAGGCGAGTCTCCTGCAATCCAGCAATATCAATGTTAAGACGATTTGAGTTCGGCATCAATCACAGCCGTTTTTCTCACATCGTCAATATTGGTCAAGTCAGTGGAAAATCCTGGACACATGGTTCTCACGTTTCCAAGTTGCAAGCCGTAGCTTGAGGTTTCTATTTTTATTTTTGTTTGTACCCTGGTGCATTGGTTTTTACAGCCTGCGATTCAGATTTTGTCCTAGCCCCAAGCAACCCATTGAAGCAGGCAGGCTGTGGCGGATCAGCACCCAATTGGCTGGGGGCTGCCCAGCTTGAGGCGGGCGGTAGCTGATTCAGTGACACCTATAGGTGTCTCCCACCGTCAGAGGCAACGCGTGGCGCCCCATGTCTACGCCAACTGACAAGGACTTATAACCCGTAACCGTTGCCTCTCGCTTTGATTCCGGAGACCAGGTTAAGACCAGGGGATGGAGTTATTGCCTCTCCATAGCACAAAAGCCTGGCTAAAATATAGAGATCATGTGTTGCCCATGCAGCATGATCCCTCTCTCGGCCTGCCTAGTTCACTCCAGAGGAAAGTAACACCCCTACATCTGGAACAAGACAAGCTGCAGAAGCTGCCGGATCAGCAAAGCAATGCTCTAACTGTCCGCCTGTCGGAGCTTCGATCCTAGACAGTCGCCAACCAAGGCTTAGGGCCTGGTCTGCCCTGCCATGACAATTTTGTCTTTAGCTTGGCATTTCCTCGCACCAGGGTAAGGCTTGTACCCTCCCAATTGTGCTCTTCCGCACATTAGACTTATAAAAAACATATATTGGAAACAACAAGCTGCAATAAGGATTGACAATGAAGTGGGACAGTATCAGCCAATTAAGAGAGGTGTTAGGCAGGGATGTGTGATGTCTCCAGATCTTTTTTTCCCTGTACAGTGAAAATATTTTCAGAAATGTAGAGGATATAAATGGAATCAGCATTGGAGGACGAAACATCAATAACATTAGATATGCAGATGATACAGTATTAATTGCAGACAATGCGCAGGACCTGCAACAATTAGTAGATGCGGTTGTTGTACACAGTGAGCAACTGGGGTTAGAATTAAATTGTAAAAAGACTCAGGTTATGGTCGTCAGTAGGAAGGAAGAAGTGCCACAATGTAATATACGAGTAAATGGAAATATTCTTCAACAAGTGAATCGGTACAATTATCTTGGAACAGTTATAACATCTGATGGGAGATGCCTTGAAGAGATTAGAACAAGAATCGCCATGGCGAAAGTAGCCTTTAGCAAGATGAAAAACATTCTGACCAATAAAAAGATGTCAATTGAAACGAGAAAAAGAGTGTTGAGGGGATACATAGAGCCTGTTCTTTTGTATGGATGTGAAACTTGGACAATGAGCAGTCAAGCTGAAATGCTGCAGAAATGTGGTTTCTGAGGAAAATGCAAAGAATACCATGGACAGACAGAAAAACCAATGACCAAGTACTACAGGAGACAAATGAACATCGTAGACTGATTAGAGAAATTAGACGTAGACAGTCAAAATTTTTTGGACATGTTATGAGAAGAAATGGGTTGGAGAACTTAGTGACAACTGGCAAGATCGAGGGGAACAGACCAAGAGGAAGACCGAGAGGAAAATACCTGGATGGCTTGGCCACATGGCCATGGACGAGACAGGAACACTGAGCTGATCCACGACACTGGTGATCGAGTGAAATGGCGAGTCATGACCGCCCACGCTTTCCGGCATGGCACATGATTGATTGATTGATATGTTTGATTGCTATCCGCAGTATGCTTCTGGTCAGTCTCTCCGTATATTTATCAATGCCTTCCCGCTCCTGCTGCTCTAGGTCTGTGTTGATCATCTCTTCTCTGAACTGCTCCCATTTTGCTTTCTTGAAGTTAAAGGTTGGCCTGTTGTTGTTGTTGGCGCTTAGCTGGGACTTTGTTCTGGTGTTGATTATTATGGGTAGGTGGTCTGTGTTCGTGTCCTCTGTCACTTCCCACTGGCAGTCTTGATAGACCTATAGAGGCTATTGTCAGGTCAATGGCTGCGTCTTGGCAGTTTGGTCTGGGATATATCCTAGTTATCGTCCCATCATTGAGCACTGCCAGCTCGTTGTCCTCGATGAACTCCATGAGTTTTGTATCAGCCCTGTTGTTCTGTATCGCTCCCCATGTGGTGTGGTGACAGTTGATTGAAGTCTACCACTATTAGGGTTTCTGATGTCAGTCTGGCTTGGAGGGCTTGGGTGTCTTCGTCCTTAATTATTCCTTTGGAGCAGTATGTATTAATTATTGTTAGGTTTTTAGGGTTCCCTGTGATGGCTGCACTGACACACTCCAAGTTCTTGGTGAGGAAGGCCTCCTGTGTCAGAATCTGGAACTTTTCGTGTACTAACAGGGCAACCCCGCCCCCTTTCGCTTCTGCTCTGTCCTTTCTAATTACCGTGAACCCACGGCGCCTATACTGTTGATTTGGTTTCAAGTGGGTTTCCCGCAGGGCGTATATGCAGTTCTGGCTCCCCAGTTGTTTCATGATGTCTGAGAGGTGGATTTTAATGCCCCTGCAGTTCCACTGTATTATTTTCACGTTTCTATTATCCATTTTTGGTTCTGTTATTGCTGTCTGACCCTGTCTCTGGTTGTCCTTCATTCTTTATCTTTCAGAATCTGTGCTGTTTTCGTTAACTTGGTAGCTGGTTTCTTCCTCTACTGTAGGTAGTCCTTCACTCTGCCAGTATGGCACTGCGCTCTCCTTGAGTATTCGACATTGTTGAGCTATCACAGCATTGAACCTGGATGTGACTTCTTTTCTGATTCTTTCTATTTTGTTGTTCATTTCCTTCAGCTGGCTGTCCATCCACATCGGTTGTTTCTCTCGCGCGCCGGAGGTGAATATATCCCATATTTCTGTGTGTTCTTCTTCCTTTTCGTAGTTTGCTTTCCTGTTCTTTCATCATATTTCTGATGTCTTTTAACTGTTCTTCAATGCTTTGGGTGGTTTTTTTCCATCCTTGCTGTGGCTTCTTCCATATGTTTGGTGGCCTTTGCTAGTTTTCCTTCTGCTTCCTGTACTCTTTTAAGCGCCTGTCTTAGGTTCTCGTCCTCTGGTCTTGTGTCTGATCCTGCTTCTTTTTGTGCCTGTTGTCTTATGTCTGGCGGTTTGTCGGCTACTTGTGCTCTCTGGTTGGTCATGTCTGGTTGCATTATCCGCCTCTTGGGTTGCGATTCGGGGCGACTTTTGGGGAGGTTCTGCTTCAGTTTTACTATCCTGAGTGGTGTCTTGGTTAGCATCGACTCCCTTCAGGCAGCTAGCTCTCTTTTGTATGCAGGACACCCCTTGTACCTTGCACCGTGGCTGCCCCTGCAGTTGGCTCTTGTTCTTTTGGGGTTGTGTTCTGCATATTTTGTTTCAATTTTTTTGCGAGCTGGCAGTCGCTCCTCCAGTGCGGTCCTCCACAGAACTTGCAGGTTGGGACTTTCTGTCTGCAGCTTTGCCGGAAGTGGCAACATTTCTGGCAAAATGTGCACTGTGCTAATGGGGGAACGTATGCTTCGATGTGCTAGGGTTCCTTGTTTCGTGATGTTAACACATCAACAAACATTTATAATATAGCTACACGCATAGGAATAATCACGTGACCTACTTCTACTGCGAATATAATTGTTGTTGTTTTTTCTATTCGCAATTCTATTGCGAATAGTCACTTCGATTAAGAAATTAATGGTCCGAAATGCTTGGGGAAGGGGGTCCATCTGATGATCGGAAGCCCCCTGCCGTGTTTGCTCCGCGTAAGAGCTACGACTATGTTCAAAGCATTCTGCTGAATTAACCAGATAGCTAAAAGAAAACACGTTGATAAGCAATGAGTAGGGGACATAAACGTATAATATTGTTATAAGGGAGACAACTAGCATTTAAAAGAATTAATTGCTTTGCTATAATATTTTTAAATACCTAACTTAGATATGTCTCTACTATTTCTGATAAATAAGAAAGATAATACTGACTGCAGATTTTTTAACATGAAGAATAAGTCTTGTACATTACTTATAAAATATGTCTTTAATCTTTATTTACTTACATTTTATAATCAACTTGGAAGTTCCATATTTATTGCCTAAATTTCAATTGTATACATTCAATGTTTAACCCTATTTTGGACTCTGACAATATGTCTATTCCCCCCTCTGAGGGGGGAATACATTTTTTAACTGGCCTCTTAAGGCCACATACAATTAAAAGAAATTAACCACACACCTCCCAAACTTTGTTAACATTTAGACAGAAATGGGAAGGCAGAATATTCACAAGTTAGGTATATCTGAGACCAGAGGGCTTCCACTTCCGAGGGACTTAGCAATAATCCATTCTGGTGGAGAGAAAAACAGCCAGAGGTGATAATTATAATGGTTATAGAAATATGAGAAGAACAATGTGGGTTTGTAAAAGATAAGGTTTCAATAAATCTATACATATATAAAATACAGTGTATGTCTGTCTGTATGTATGTTATTTATGCGTTCGTGAACGGTCCATCCGATTGAGATGAAATCTTCTACACCTCTTCTTCTCATTCCGATGCTGCCAACTTGCGTAGTTTGTTAGTGTACAAACAGTTATTTACTTAATATTATTTAATATTTTAATTTACATAATACTTTATATATAGCGAGGGGACATAACTTTTAATAGCATAGCTATATATGTAAAATTGTTGCACATTTCTCACATAGGTGGACTTTCGCTACAGTTATCTACAGGAATATGCGTTATAATCCACCTCCTCATCCCTCCTCCTCCTCCTCTTCCCGCTTCCTCCCCCCTCCTCCTCCCCCTGCTCCTCACCTCCTCCTCCCCACCCTTCCCCTCCTCCTCATCCTCCTTTCGCTACAGTTATCTACAGGCATATGCGTTATAATCCAACTCCTCATCCCCTCCTCCTCCTCCTCTTCCCCCTTCCTCCCCTCCTCCTCCCCCTGCTCCTCCACCTTCTCATCCCCTCCTCCTCCCACCCTTCCCCTCCTCCTCTTCCTCCTCCTCCTCTCCCCCTCCTCCTTGTAATAGCATTGCTATATATGTAAAATTGTTGCACATTTCTCACATAGGTGGACCTTTTCGCTACATGTATCTACAGGCATAGGTGTTATAATCACTCTCCTCCACTCCCCCTCCTCCTTCCCCTCCTCATCCCTCCTCCTCCCCCTTCTCCTCCTCATCATCCTCCTCCTCCTCCTCCTCCTCCCCCTCCTCCTCCTCTACCTCCCCCCTTCCCATCCTCCTCCTCCTTCCCCTTCCTCCTCCCGCTCCACCTCCTCCTCCCCCCTCCTTCCCCCTCCTCCACCTCCTCCTCCTCCCCCTGCTCCTCCCCTTCTCCTCCCCATCCTTCTCCTCCTCCTCCTCTCCTCCTTCCCCTCCTCCCCCTCCTCCTTGTAATAGCATTGCTATATATGTAAAATTGTTGCACATTTCTCACATAGGTGGACCTTTTCGCTACAGGTATCTACAGGCATATGCGTTATAATCCTCCTCCTCCTCCCCCTTCGTCTCCCCCTCCTCATCCCTCCTCCTCCCTCCTTCTCCTCCCCTCCCCCTCCTCATCATCCTCCTCCTCCTTCTCCCCCTCCTCCTCCCCCCTTCCCATCCTCCTCCTCCTTCCCCTCCTCCTTCCCCTTCCTCCTCCCGCTCCACCTCCTCCTCCTCCCCCTCCTCCTCCTTCCCCCTCCTCCACCTCCTCCTCCTCCCCTCCTCCCCCCCTCCTCCTCCTCACCCTCCTCCTCCTCCTTTTTTTTTCTTCTGCTGCTGCTGCCGCCGCTCCATTTACCCAAGTTAATTGTTGGGGGAAGATGTAAAGATCTTTCAAGTGCTCTTTCTAATGCTTTTTGTAAGTCGGTCTTCATTTATCTAAGGTTGTTCTCGATACCACCACATCATCTTTTACATGAAAATTATATGACAAAATTTAAAAAAAAAAATTCTAGCATTAAGACAGACAGACAGACAGACAGACAGACAGACAGAGCAAGACAGGCAGGCAGACGGAGGGAGAGACGGACGGACGGACGTGTAGGCAGGCAGGCAGGCAGGCAGACAGATAGATAGATAGATAGATAGATAGATATATAGATAGATAGATAGATAGATAGATAGATAGATAGATAGATAGATAGATAGATAGGATAGGGATAGACGGAGGGAGAGACGGACGGATGGACGTGTAGGCAGGCAGGCAGGCAGGCAGGCAGACAGACAGACAGACAGACAGACAGACAGACAGACAGACAGACAGATAGATAGATAGATAGATAGATAGATAGATAGATAGATAGATAGATAGATAGATAGATAGATAGATAGATAGATAGATAGATAGACAGATAGATAGCCACTGTGCTTCTGTGGCTCCCATGGGGGAAGTAAGTGTCTCATTAATATAGTTTTCTTCTTCCTCGTTTGTCTAGAAAAGGATGTTGATTAATGTTCAGAGGCTTCAGGGCGATATGTCTTGGCTGGGGTTACCCTCTTTGGTCCCCAGCCTTTGGTCAGATTACTTTAGCACATACTAGACTATTGTGACGCACACTTCACTACAGTGTCCGATTACTTTAACACACACTAGACTATTGTGACGTAGACTACACTGTCCGATTACTTTAACACATACTAGACTATTGTGACGCAGACAACACTGTCCAATTAGTTTAACCCATACTAGACTATTGTGACGCAGACTACACTGTCCAATTACTTTAACACATACTAGACTATTGTAACGCAGACTACACTGTCCTATTACTTTAACACATACTAGACTATTGTAACGCAGACTACACTTTCCTATTACTTTAACACATACTAGACTGTTGTGACGCAAACTACACTGTCCTATTACTTTAACACATACTAGACTGTTGTGACGCAAACTACACAGTCCGATTATTTTAACACATACTAGACTATTGTAACGCAGACTACACTGTCCTATTACTTTAACACATACTAGACTATTGTAACGCAGACTACACTTTCCTATTACTTTAACACATACTAGACTGTTGTGACGCAAACTACACAGTCCGATTATTTTAACACATACTAGACTATTGTAACGCAGACTACAGTGAAGCGGACCAGATTACTGTGAAGCAGACTAGACTACTATGAAACTGGCTACCCTGCATCTCATTATGCCGTTGTCTACAATACGCAAAGGCCTATCATCGCTCTCTCTCTCTCTCTCTCTCTCTCTCTCTCTCTCTCTCTCTCTCTCTCTCTCTCTCACACACACACACACACACACACACACACACACACACTCCCCCACTAGACTGATGTCTTATATTTACCCCCACCCAAGGAATATGTCTTTGATAGGTCCAAAAGCAACTTAAATCATCGAAAGCGGCGACATTTCTTTGATGTTTTGGGGAAAATGTAGTGAATTCACGCTAACAAACTAGTCTTACAGTAAACCACGTTATTTCTGGTAAGGACACAAGTACAAGGCGTAGCCAGATTCGTATGGGAGTGGGTGCAATAAAAAAGTAGCTTAAAAGTCGACATGGTCGACTGCATTGCACCGGGTTTTTATCCCATATGGCTCAGTCTCTTTCCGCAGGGCGGAAAGCGTCGCACAAAGCACGAACTCCGTACTCCAGCGACGACCCTCGGGAGTCTCCGAAAAAATGAACTCGTGAAATGAAGGAATCGAACATACAACCTTCGGAGCCCGAGTCAGACGGCTTGACCACTTCACCTACGGAGACTCCCGAGAGGGGTGCAATGTGTAATATTAGTAAAGACAGAAAATTTACAGAGGCATGGGGTAAATAATGTGTAAATTGACAGGAAAGTAGAAGGAATATATTTCTTACCTTATTTTTCATTTCCTTCTTGTTTCTTCAGCTGCTGGTTAATAATCGTACACAAGTATTCATGTTACTAGAATGCATTTAGCTTTTTATATTGAGTTCGTGAAAGCTTCCAAATAGCTGTGCGTTAATGTGCGTATGGAGTGACCAGAAATGATACCGCAACTTAGTCATCATGTGTCCATTTTTAAGGATCTGTTCAGCTGTCTGTGTAGTTTGTTCACACGTACACATGGGTGACAGACCCGCTTTGAGTCTTCGTGAAAGATTGTCTACTCTGCTGTTTACCGTTCAGAGACGGAACATGATTACCTGTTTTGCACTATGAAAATAGTTGTCAGTGTCTCTGTAATGGGCTTTCTTCTTAACGACCAAGATGTTGGTCCTCTTTTCATTGAAGTTTATAGATTGATTCGTATGCACGTGTGTTGTCCCCTAATTTGACAACGTGTTTGCTCTCACGTTTCTTGTTATGCCACAATATGTCAGTTTCCATCGCAATATTACTTTTCTGTTGGTATTCAATGCGTTTATAGTGTGTGTGTGTGTGTGTGTGTGTGTGTGTGTGTGTGTGTGTGTGTGTGTGTGTGTGTGTGTGTGTTTTTTCAATACCAGTTGTTTGTCACCGCTGAGGGCTTGCGGAATTGAAAATTCATCACGTAATGTTTAGGGCCTGCAATTCTTCTGAATATGTGGAGCAAAATATCCCAGTAGGTGTGCATGTGGATTAATGTCTAAGAACTGCCCAGACCTTAATCGGTGTCGGACGATTCCAATAGGTTGATGACTGCTATCGGTTGCATAAAATTCAATCCATCCTTTCTCGAATAGTCATCTTCCTCTTTCAACACATGGTCCTCACATTTTTTTCCAGCAACTTTTATCAATTTGTAATAGCGCGGTCTGAGTTAGTATCTTGACGTCAGACAATTTGAATAGATTGATTGATTGATTGATTTAGAAACCGACATCACAGCATTCGGTTCATTACTATAAGCCCTCCGTCCCCATCCTCAGCAGCCAGCGAAGAGTTCCAACACCAATAATTCCAGTAGCAACCTGATTATATGTCCGTCTCGCCTTTCCTCTGAGCGTCCAGCCTCGGCCAGATCCCCTCGTCATTCCTCGCTGCCTCATTCTTGCAAGACTATGGTGATCCATTTGCTCCTCCGAGGTGCACACGTGCTCCCACAAGGCCGCAAACACGTCTGCCTTGTCATGCATCAATGCCGTAGGTATTTTGTCTTCTTGGGCAACCACATTGTGATATGATGCATTGTCCATAATTAGACAAGACGGTCTATCTAAGGATAGAAGCATTGTATTCTCGTGCCAATCGCTAAATACATTGCCATTCATCTCATTATGATAATCAATATTGTCTGTATGCTTTGATACGAAAAACGAGTCCAGCATTCTGCAGTAAACCATTTTGAGTACTACCAGCATGGGCTATGACGAAACGCTGTCCTTTACTACTGGGCACATATCGCGTTGTCTTTCCGTCCACTGATTGCCATTCCTTTTCACTTGTGTGGTGCGCATTGATCCAGGTTTCATCAAAATACACTATGTCGTAATTTTATTTGCGCATTTCCCTTATTTCACGTAGGTATCTGCTTCTTGTGGCTCCTAAATGCGGTTGCTCGCAAATGATATTTCTACCTCCCTTGTACTTTCTAAACGTGAAGCCTTATATGAAAGGACCCACATTAATGACACACCTCTGAAGATACTGACACCACTGAACACTCCCCGTTTCACTTCTCAAGGCTCTTTTCGTAATGCTAATCCCTTGAAAAACGTGAAAATTTACCATTGAACGCTCATGTTTCCTCGTGTAGATGTAATACTTCTAATAACATGCACTTCATCTCTGTCCCATAAATTATATACCGCATATAAACAAACTTTGAAATCTGCTGTACAATCTCCAGAAAATTTTTTTTTTTCGTTGGGGGACATCATGATAAGGTTATATGCTAAATCTCATCATTTTCTCTCAGCTGGTTACTGAGATATGGAATTTTATATTGGGGCAGATGCCACATAGTGGTCACGCCCACACGCACCACCTAATGTAAATTAGGAGATTCCCAGTCTAACAATAGAATGACTTGACGACTAGAAACTGAGGATGACGTAATCATCGTCAGGGAGAGGAGAAGGTGACTTCGAGAAAGGACCTCAAGACGGCTGTGTGTGTTTTCCCCTGAAAGCTCCGTGAGCAAAAGGTTTGATCATCTAGGGCAAGGCATTGTTACTGAGGAAGGGATATCGCCTGTTTATATAGCATTCTTGTCATACTCAGGACCGGGACATATATCAAGTATAGACAACGAGTTATTTTGGACATTAGCTGCAATATGCTTTAGGAGATTGGGTAATTATAGAATTAGATGAACGGCCAAGTGTGTATTAACATATATAACGTCCCGTCCCTGTGTCAAGGGCCCGTTATATGATACAGCAGTGTTGTGTTCATTTTGTCTAAAAAAAGAGAGCAGATCCGAAATAAAAGGATTTATCTCAAAATTATATCAGTCTTCCAGGTGAGCGACTTTTGTTATATAAATTCATTCAAGTTTGAGTTTTAATGCTTCGGCGGTTGAATGCACGTCGAGACACGTGGGGTCTGCGATCCGAGGAAACGATGATAATATAAATAAACGACGATTGATTCTCGCCAGATCAGTAGTAAACATAAAATGCACGCCACGTATAGATACTCAGAAGCCAGGACATTGGGGCAACGCCAGATGCATCAACACAGAATACCACACACGATTTGAAGAGTTTACGATTTATATTTACCCATAATCAAGCCACCGAAATTAAGTGAAGACATGGGATGCCAACGCTGTTCATATGGAATCAACGAATATTATGTTGGACTCAACGACACTACTTACGTAATAGAGGACAGTACATAAACATTTTTCATATACAGGACATTATTACACACGATATATTACGTCACGGACATTATTTTATACTTGAAGACACTACTTACGGGATGGAAGACATTACAACACCATTATCCACATACCGGACAACAACTCTCACTTCAAGACGACACGTACACGTATACTAGGACATACTATTTTGAAATCACAGAGGATTTCGTTATATTTGAAGAATTCAACTTGGTCAGTCGGGACCGAACATTAACTAATGACGTTGACATCTACGGACATCAGTAACGTTTGGACACAACCTCAACCTTCTTTTCACACGTCATACTGGACCAAAGGAGTCAACACAACGATTGCACAAGGCCAGTATGATGATGCCATTATCAGGAACATATAGAGACACTTATGAATGTGACACGTTGCACCGCTGTACCAAGTGAGTTACACCATTACTCTCATTGACGAACATAGAAATAACATTTCATTCTTGGTACGGTACCATGATGGACACCTCTCTGGCAACATTAACGCATATGAATCTGTTACATGGAATATCGGACTTTTCTACATCAACACTGGACACTGATTGACTGTACACGGATACACTACACACGTCAGGAGGCTACTCACTTTACACTTCAGCGGTTACACATCGGAACGTTATACGGAGTGACATTGTTCTTATTGGGCGTGATACCATTCGTCTTCACGCTAAACTTTACAACGCTATACTCCATTGTGGACATTAAGCGTTCCAGCACCCACAACATTCAGCCTAAAATAATAAGGCTGCTATAACTCAAGTATCGTCGAAAACACCCAAGCCAATCACGTTTCTCAGAGATTGGTTACGAACCGCGTTGGTTCGGGTTTAAGTACAAGTTAATTGTACTTTCGTAAAACAAGAAGTAATTTATCTGTGACATACAATTCGTTCCTCTTATATATTTGGACCAACATACCAGTTTGACACACTGTTCAACATATTCACTGTGAATTGTCGAGCAACTGAGATTGTATCTACGTACGGAGAGCCGGGAAAAGGCCAGTAATTTTGTTCATTGTTGATTGATGTTATGTTGACTCATAATAAGGCTATTTATTTTATTTTGCGGGTGTCACCATAATACTATTGTCTTGCCTGTACGTTAGTAGTATAGTAGGAGCATTATCCGTTAAAAAAAATTTGTTAGTGTCTGTGAACAGTAAGATGTATTCGCGTCACTCGTCATTCGTCTTTTATGATTGTTAGTTGTCTTGCGTTGCATATATATTGTGTATCGGATATATTTATTCATATTTATTTCTCTAGTTATATTTATTTCGATCATTATAGAGAAATTTGATTGATTTTTTTTTTGGTGGTGTGTGAATTTACACTACAAATTTAATTGAGTTTATATTTGCTCAACGGTGATACGACATTTACCTTACTATCTAAGTGATAGTGAGTTGAGACAATATCACAATTCTTGTCGATTCTTTTCTTCTCTTGCCTACTACTATATTTATTTCAGCCAGCTAGCTCATTTTACAGGTAGGACAATAGGACAAGATGTCTACGCTGCAATATTTCATTGAAATGGGCGAGAAGACTGGTCTAACTGGTGCTGAGCTTCGAAATTGGGCAAAGCTTGAGTTCAGTGAACAACAGAAACGTGACAAAGAGGATAGACAACGTGAGAAGGAGGAAAGACAATTTCAATCCACACGTGAGAAGGAGGAAAGACAACTTCAAGCCACACGTGAGAAGGAGGAAAGACAGGAAAGACTGACAGCAGAGAAGGAAACCAAACAACTGCAGATGGCTCTGGAGAGAGAATTGAAGGAAAAAGAAATAGCTTTAGGAACGCGAACGAATGGAGTCTAGAGAAAAAGAATTAAAAGCGGAAAAAGAGAAGTTAATGATAGAGATGCAAATAAAGGAGAAGCAAATGGCTACAGAAGCAGATTTGAAGATGAAACAAATTGTTGCTGAAGCAGAACTTAAAGAGAAACAATTGGCTTTTGATAGGGAGAGACTTGCTACAGAGACACTCTGGAAGGACAAAGAGGTTGAAGGTAACCTAAGGGTCAAGACGCTTGAGATGGAACGTGGAGCTGAAATCGAACGAGAGAAAATGCTGGCTAAGCAGAACGATCCTGTGAAAAAGTACCAAGGTTTATTCAGGAATTTTCAACAAGGTGATTCGGTTAGTTCTTGGATAACGAATTTCGAAGTGCTAGTAAAGCACTACAAAATTCCGGAGAAGGACGTACCAATTCTGTTTCACCGTCACCTCGCGTTAGAGCCGTTGAAAGTGATTGAGTTAATTCCTGAGGATTTACGTACGAACTACAAATATATGCGCGATCGTGTGCTATCACATTTTTCTTTGGATGAATCTGGTTTACGAACTAAGTTTAAAACACTTACACCGAAATCGAATCAAACATTCCTGGATTTCGCTTCGGAAATGTCTTCTAGTTTTGATAAGTGGTGTAAGGCTGCGGATATTAATGATAGTTATGAGAAAGTGAGAGACTTAATTATCAGAGATAGAATGTTATCTGCGATACCAGAACCTATGTCAGTATTTCTTATGGAAAACAAATGTAAAAGTTTAAGTGAAATGGAAACTAAGGGTGAATCTTATTTCAATGCACATAGGGATATTTTTGCTAACTGTACACAACCTGAATTAGTGATAGGAGCAAGTGCAAAATTTCAAAGAGGAAACAGTAAGTTTAGAAAGTTTAGTAGTGGTTGCAATAGAAATAGTCCTTACAATAGAGAAGGTGATAGACCAAGAAAAGGCCAATTCACCAGATGCCAATATTGTAGATTATCGCATGGAAACTTAGAGATGTGTGATAAACATCCAGGTTATTTCGCATATCTAAAAGATATTACGGCGAAGAAGAGAAATAAGTATGACTCTTTTAAAAGAAGTATAAAATGTTTCTCATGTAGGGCGTATGGACACACTAGTAGATCTTGTCCGATGAGAAATTCCTGGAAGGAAGCTAGTACAGCATACATATACTCCAGTAGTGACTCAGACGATTTAGAAGAGACACACGCAGCTATCATACAACAGTATGATGATCAGACTGACAAGTTAAATAAAGGTATAACTGACAATATTAGTAATGAATGTATAGAAACAATTCATGAAGCTAATGCCGTTAGCATACAAAATGGCAAACTAAAAATCCATCAAGCATGGGTAAATGGTGAACCCCCTACTTGCATTCGTGATTCGGGAGCTTCGATTGTCGGAGTAGATCGAAAGCTGATAAAAGAAGAAGATTATACAGGCGAAACTGTAGAGTGCAGAACATTCGGTGGCACAATAGAAAGATATAGATTGCCACGATTACAATTATGTCACCATATTACGAAGGCACAATAAATGCAGCGGTATTACCAAATCCATGTGCCGGATTACTGATTGGTAACATACCAGATGCGAAACAATTAATGCATGATGAAGCAAAGCAATGGGAAATTGATCATGCAAGAGCTAATGCAATTACAAGAGCTCAAGACAAAAGGGATAAGGACAGTGACAAATTAGAAAATAATATCAGACTAGTGACTGATTTACCAGAAGATCAAAAACAAGATCCAACTCTACAATCTTGTTTTGAAAAACTGAGCGAACCAATAAAACAATGTAAAAGAGGTAATTGGAAATTTTTCCTAGACAATAATATTTTATTGAGACGGTATGATAGAGGTACATCACGTTATTTTCAGACAGTACTTCCATCAAAATATCGTACTGAAGCATTAAAATTAGCACATGATTCTCCATTCGCTGGTCATATGGGGATTGCTAAAACCACTAATAGATTGCTAACGCAGTTCTATTGGCCTGGATATAACAAAGACATTACCACACATGTACGTTCATGTACAGTATGTCAGATGACCACACAAAAAGGCAAACATCCCAAAGCACATGTTCAGAAAACTGATTTGGCATCACGACCATTTCAGAAAATAGCTATAGATATTGTGGGTCCGTTAAATACAACTACTGATCGAGGCAATAGATTCATATTAACTATGATTGATCTTTGTACTCGTTGGTCAGAGGCTATTCCTTTAAAATATATCACGAGTAGATCCATTCTAGATTCATTGTTGATAATTTTTAGCAGAATAGGATTTCCTAGCTGCATATTATCAGATAGAGGTAGTCAGTTTATATCAACGGCTACTCAAGAGGCAATGAAAATACTTGGGATTCCACAGGTGTTTAGTTCACCTTGGCACCCGATGACAAATGGTGTGAATGAGAACTACAACGGAGTTCTTAAGCGAACTCTGGCGAAAGTAGCTGCAGAAAGACCCAAAGATTGGGATATCTTATTACCAGCGGTACTATTTGCATACCGAGAGGTACCACAATTTAGTACAGGGTTTTCTCCATTCGAATTGGTATATGGAGCAAATCCAAGAGGTCCATTATTAATATATAATGACTTACTCACAAAGAAAACATATGATCATCCGAAAAGAGATGCATATGAAACGGTCACACAATTAAGAGACAAAATTATCACAGCTTGTCAGATTGCAAAATCTGCACTGAATAAAGCTGGAGAGAGATACAGACAATATGGTAATAGGAATGCCAAGACAATAGTCTTGAAAGAAGAAGAAGAGGTTTGGTTATTATTACCTGATCCTCGAGATTGTTTGGTTACATCATGGCAAGGTCCATTTAAGGTAATTAAGAAAATTAGCGATGTAGATTATCGTATTGATGTGAATGGCAAACATAAGATTTTTCATATTAATATGTTGAAGCCATATATTCCACGTGAGGATAACTCAAGTCAAGTGACACAACAAATTCCTCATAGGATAGCAACAGCTTGTTGGGTAATTAATGAGCAACAAGAAGATGCTATAAAACAATAGATTCCAACACCTATAGTTAATAGTGACAGTAATTGGCAAGCGATACAGATAAATAAAGATCTATCAGCACAAGATAGAGAAAAACTTATTACTGCAATAAAGAAATATAGTTCAATTTTTCAGATAAACCAGGGCAGACATCACTGATTAAACATAAAATAACTTTATTATCAAATGTCCCAGTGAAAGTGAAACCATATCCTATTCCAATACATTATTTAGAAAAAGTTACTGCAGAAATTTCAGATTTAGATAAAACTGGAATTATTAAAAAAGTCAATTTCAAACTACTGTTCACCAGTAGTAATTGTTAAGAAAAAAGATGGGTCATTACGTTTATGTGTGGATTATAGGAAAGTTAATGAATTGACTTTACTAGATGCAGAACCTATGCCAAATATTGATGAGTTAATTGAAACCATGGCAAACTCGAAATTATTTTCGAAAATTGACCTTACAAAAGGATATTGGCAAATTCCTATGGAGGAGGATTCAAAGCATATTACAGCTTTTAGCACACCGTTAGGTTTATATGAATGGGAATATCTTCCATTTGGTTTACAAAATGCACCGAGTACATTCATGAGAATGATGAGAAGATTACTTCATGGAATTACCAACGTAGCAACTTATATGGATGATATTTGTATTCATACTTGTGATATTGACACACATGTAAAAATTTTAAAACAAGTTTTTAAAAAAATACAAGAACATGGGTTGAAAGCTAAACCAAGTAAAGTTGAGATAGGGTTTACTGAGATACAATTTCTAGGTCATAGAATTTCTAACGGATTTAGGAAAACAGATCCATTAGTTGTGACAAAGATTCTCAATATCAAACCTCCAACATCCAAAAAGGAGCTTAGGAGTGTATTAGGGTTAATTAATTATTATCAAAAATTTATTCCTAATTTTGCACATATGACAGCAACATTCTCGGAACTTTTAAAGAAAGGTCAACCAACAAAGATAGTTTGGACAGAGGATCACGAGAAGTTATTACAACAAATAAAAACTCTGTTTAGTACATATCCTATTTTGAAATTACCTGATATTTCAAAAGACTTTGTTTTACAAACGGATGCTAGTTTACATGCTATTTCAGCTGTATTACTTCAATTACATGAAGGGAAACTACATCCTATTCTTTACTTCAGTAAAAAGCTATCTGAAACTCAAAGCTCCCCCGATGTGTCTCCACCTTGCCGTGGTGGGGGAGCTTGCGTGTCCCATCGACCCCATGAGCTTGCCGATGGGTGAAAACTACATATCGGACGGCTCGTGGGATAGGGACCAGACTAAGAGAGACACAACCTGCTGCTCTGCAGGTAAGACTGAGGATAGCAGTCAAAATCAGGCAAACGATCCCTAAATCTCAGTCCGGACATAACCTCTAAGGCTCCCATCCGAGGTGTATGGCTGAACGTCTCTAAGCCATAAACTCTAGGAAGTGAGAGCCTGGGCGACACAAACCTACATCACAATTGTGATGATGTGCTGAGAACGCTACATGCTCGGCGCAGATTCGTTCGATGGCTCTTAGCTGGGGGATATGAGGTATCCCCGGATGAAAGGGCCTGACCGTTACTCGCCCACAGACGCACGGAGGTAAGGTGCTGAGCCGGCAGCACATGTAGCCTACCTCGTGAGCGAGTACAAAAAGGTGGAAAAACACCTCGGTCGCATGTCTCGCAGACGTCCGATAGTCTGTAACCACTCCATGAGTGTAGTCAAAGGTGGAAAATTGTCTTGTTGACACGGAATGGAACGCCTGTCTTGCGAATCCATTACGTGGCAGCCCGAAGCGAAAGCTTGCTGTGTGGAAGCCGAAACAAGAGTCTCGAAACCTGAGGAAGGCTAACCTCATTAAAAAATGCCCGCTGGAAGCCGGAAGTGTCGTCCTACGGGTGGCAAACTAAAAATTGACACTACGCAATTACGTCCGAGTGAAATGTCTCGTCCGAATGTCTCTCGTGCTAGGAACAGCTCTGACTACCTAGGTTCCGAATGCCGCTCTTGTTCGGAACAGCTCTGACTAGGTAGTTTTCCGAATGTCTGTCGTGCCTGGAACAGCTCTGACGGGCACAACGACAAGCACATGTCCGAAAACTCGCTGAGTGGATACCGTCTGCAAACCTGTCTGGTTTGTGCGGGAATGGCCCGGGGCAAACGAAATGACCAATATATTGAAGTGAGGATTTAAAGCAGCCATGAGCAGGACGTGACGATTTCCCTCGGTGAGCCCAGATCCAGGGCGTTATGTGTCGGCCCTGCAACTATGGAAGCAACCTTGGATGGCGGAAAATGCTATGGACTGTCCCTGCCTTCCTTTGAGGGATGACCGTTGTCTTCGACCGTTCTAACTTGGCCAGCATGGTTGTAGATGGCACCACAAAAGTGAGAGTCTCCCAGGAATGCTACCTGGTCAAAAGAGCACGCTAAAGTCGATGTGTTGGCCTACGGGTTTCGGCCCAAGGGCGCATAACAGACACATCGCAATCACATCTGAAAAAACACTCCGGATGAACGAAAAGAAGAAGAAGAAGAAACTCAAAGAAATTATGCTGTTACTGAACTAGAGGCTTTAGCTTTAATTGAAAGTATTGAAAAGTTCTCTAGATACTTACTAGGTAGGAAATTTCTATTTATTTCGGATAACAAACCGCTACAAATTTTCAAATTGGGTCATCCGAAGAATTCTAGAATACATAGATGGTCATTACTATTACAGGATTATGAATTTGACATTTGTCATATTCCTGGAAAAGATAATAATCTTGCTGACATTCTGAGTCGATTATAGAATGGCTGATTTTTTGTTGTTGATTATTTAGAGTTGAATTGGAGTTATAGTTCTTGTTGTATTAAGTTCACAGTTCAGATATATATGGAAATGATTACTTGTGTATTACAAGCCTTATTAGTGGGTCAAGATAACAATAACCACCATGTTAAGATAGGTTATTTGATTAAATATTATAAATAAGGTACATTTGTATCTGATATGTGTTCAAAACAGAGCCACGGCAAGGATGAAAGTTATTAACAGACACAAGGACTTCTGGTTGGAAAGAACTCGGAAACACTTGAGTATAAAGTTGTAATTGTGAATGACTATATCTAATTTATTTAGCATTTATATTAGTTAATGAGAAGTGTTGGGTCCGAAGGGTATGTGTCATGTTATGCTGTATGCTTATGAATCAGTACAAAGGCTAAATAAGACCAAGTGACAGTCCAAATCCCAAAAGAAAATATCGGGAAAAAGTTAAGGTGGAATCACAGACAAGCACCCTACCCATTAAATGACAATACGACAACAAGTAACGACTACGACTAACATGGTTACTGGAAAAACGTCATTATTACCCTCATCCTAGAACTAGGACATACTTGTCATTAGGACAAGGTAGGGACTAATATTCAATTATTAGTTGAAGTGATCCCATAGGATCAGTCACACGACGTTCGACGTAGGGTTCGGACAGGTGGGCGTGCCCGTTATGTAGCATTTATGATTTTTTTTTTGAGGGTTAATGATGGGGTAAATCCTGGAGCTATGTGGTAGTGCGTAAAAATATGGTTACAGTTGTAAGTAATTATGAGAGGAAAAATGACATAGCATTTTTTTGTGGGAGGGGGCATTATGCCACATAGTGGTCACGCCCACACGCACCACCTAATGTAAATTAGGAGATTCCCAGTCTAACAATAGAATGACTTGACGACTAGAAACTGAGGATGACGTAATCATCGTCAGGGAGAGGAGAAGGTGACTTCGAGAAAGGACCTCAAGACGGCTGTGTGTGTTTTTCCCTGAAAGCTCCGTGAGCAAAAGGTTTGATCATCTAGGGCAAGGCATTGTTACTGAGGAAGGGATATCGCCTGTTTATATAGCATTCTTGTCATACTCAGGACCGGGACATATATCAAGTATAGACAACGAGTTATTTTGGACATTAGCTGCAATATGCTTTAGGAGATTGGGTAATTATAGAATTAGATGAACGGCCAAGTGTGTATTAACATATATAACGTCCCGTCCCTGTGTCAAGGGCCCGTTATATGATACAGCAGTGTTGTGTTCATTTTGTCTAAAAAAGAGAGCAGATCCGAAATAAAAGGATTTATCTCAAAATTATATCAGTCTTCCAGGTGAGCGACTTTTGTTATATAAATTCATTCAAGTTTGAGTTTTAATGCTTCGGCGGTTGAATGCACGTCGAGACAGCAGACAATACAAAAACCGACTTTTAGAAGAAAATTGCCTAGGATAGGAAAGAAGTGTTGGTAGAATTCTACAGTCCATCTGGTCCTGGTGTTTTGTCTGTTTGCCTTTGATTGAGTGCATGTATTATGTCTGCTAATGTAAGCTCTGTATGTCCTTATCTGTGTCAGACAGTTACTTGTGTGTACTACAATTACTACGACTATGATAATCACCCATTCATATCACTGCCAAGGTTTTACTGGTAACATATCAAAACGCCACAGAGGATCCTCCCCGCATGCTACTATTACTAATGCTACTATTGCTACTACAACTATAACCCCCACCGCTACTCAATGACTTTTTGTACAAGCCGCCCGCCCTCCTCCGTGTGACCGATGAATCACTTCTTCACGCCACCGTCCGCCCACTTAATGACTTTTGCATATCGCGCCGATGACGTAGGGACCCGCCAATCTATGGCAGTAGTAGTAGTAATGGTAGGGTGTTTTCTCGGACATCCGCGTCCATTAATACAACAGGGGAAGGCTGTGCTGTGCGCCGTCTCTGTACCTTTGTGTTCCAGTATGTATTTGTCTCATTGTGTGTCTTTCTTGTCTGTATGTTTGATTGTGTGTAGTTGTCACTGTTCATGTCTGTATGTACAAGTGAGTACTTTTGTCTGTATTGTGGTTGTGTGTGTCTGAACTTGTGATGTCGCTGTACTTGTGTGTATGTGTATTTGGTCCATTGTGTGTTTGTCTGTGTGAGTGTGTATGGATCTTTGTTCTTGTCTGTACGTGTGTGTGGTTGTGTGTGTCTTGGTGTTTATGTGTCTGTACGTATATGTCTTTGTGTGTCTGTCTTTGTGTTTTTGTGACTTTTACACATTCCAATACAGAGACTTGTATCTCTACCAATGCAGCAGCTACTATTGCTGTCGCTACTACTAATATTACTACTATTAATAAACCTAATACTACTTCCTCTTATTCTACACTTACTACAACTACTGTCTTCTACTCACTTTACCCATCACGGTTTCACTATACGTACTTTCCCCGAAAATTTCCTCACCCGACCACTACGACCTCTATAGACCACTAATAACCGCCACCCACCCCTTATCAATGAATGTCACTAAACCATACCAACTACAATCAAGACCACCAGCCATCTTTACTTTTTAACGTTTTAATGTGTAACCCGTATGATGATAGTGTCTACACCACTATGATCCTCTACAGCTCACTAATAACAACTACCCACCCCTTCCCAACTAATTTCACTAAGCCATATACCGGCTTCGTGGTGGAAGGCTTGCGAACGTGGTTCGTGAGCCGGGTACCAGGCGTTCAAATTCAGCTGTGACCGATTTGTGCAGCAGACCTTGTCGCGTTGTGTTATAACTTGCTGGTATGGGAGCCGGTCATTCAGAAAGCAATGGCAAACTACATAACGTAACACTTGCCTAGCACATCAACAGCAGCTGAAAAATGCTGGTGTTGACTGCAACGTCCCGTAAGGGATATGCAACACACACACATATCCATTACAATCAATACCACCGGCCATGTTTACTTTTTAAGGTTTTCATTTGTAACCCTATGATGATAGTGAATAAGCCACTACGACACTCTACAGACCACTAATAACCGCCACCCAACCCTTATCAACGAATTTCACTAACTCATATCCATTACAAACAATAATACCGGCTATCTTTACTTTTTTAAGGTTTTTATTTAAAATATACACCCATCCCAACATTTTTCCACCCACCAACATTTCCCAACTTCCAATTCTCACCACACACCCACACACACACACACACACACACACACACACACACACACACACACACACACACACACACACACACACACACGCACGCACGCACACACACACACACTTACACACACACTTTCCCGGTTCGAACCACTGATCCGATTGCCTCACGGGATCCTCCATCCTCTTCCCAGAAAAATGGGGTCCACTGTCCCTACATCACAACTGGCAGCTATACAAGTATCTGGAGTACAGTGATGACAATCTGAACTGAAGTGTTGTGGGATGTGGTTATAATCCTCAAGTGGCTCTCGGGTTTTAGTTAATAATTTTCTTCTGCCGCCTTTAAACTTCAATGGAGCGAAGGTCCGGAACCAATTCGCCCCAAGCTGTCTCCTGCGGCACCTCTAGCCCATAGCTTTCCTGTATTAACTCTGTGCCTAATTCTCCCCTCCATACCTCGATTGACATTACTAGTTTCCTCCGTCTACCCTGTTGTCATCATTCTTCGATAAAACCACATCTCTGCAGCTTCTGTATAATTACTAACTTGTTTGCTAATTATCCATGACTAAAATGTTGACTTCTCGCCCTTGACTTGGGGGAGGTAAATTACATGTACCCTAGAAGTCGAAGTGCTCATCCACACGAAAAAAATCAGTCGAGTGCACTAGAAGTATTAGCACGTGTATGGACTACGCTTAAGTTCAAAGCGAGCGAGCGCAAAACAAAACCAAAAAAAAAAAAAAAATCCACAATTCACTTTCCGTACATAGGTTTGGCTCATATAGCTCTGAAGAACTCTTTTCTTTTCCTCGACTGACAAAGATAAATCAGAAATGCTGTTTTGCGTGCGCTATTCTACATTTAACTTCTTTAATACATCTTCCATCTTTTGTTATCATAGTATCAAGATACTTAAATACATTGACTTATTTCAGACTAGTTCCATTCACTTTGATGTTACATCTCGGAAGACATGTGTTCCTTGTAATTATCTTGACTTCGTTTTATTTGTATTTTTATTATGACGAAGACCTTTATTTTGGCTTTCTGTTTAGAGGTCACACTAGACAACATCCTAGATGAAAGTTCTAGTGTGACAATACGACAATCCGAACCTGCCTAATCCAAATGATAGCATCACCTGGTTGCAGAAATAAGCCTCTTGCGACGCATGGCCTGCTATCATCATCATCATCATCATCATCATCATCAAATGCCATGCCGCTGGCGTAGGCGTTTATGACTCTCCACAGATTTCGATCTCGGTCTTTGGTTTTCTGGATCAACTCTGCTGATGATATTCTTCCATGCCACCGTCTCAATCCATCCAACAGAATTTCTCTTGGTCTGCCTCTGCCTCTCTTGCCCTCGATCTTTCCAGTCGTCACAATGTTCTCCAATGCCTTTCTTCTCATCACACGACCAAAAAAAGCTGTTTGTCTCCTTCTTATTGCTGTATATAATGTTCTAGTTTCATTAACCTCCTTCAGGCAATCATTGTTAGTTACGTTGGCAGTTAGTTACCTTGGCCAGGTATAGCTTTCAATTTTTATATTACCTTGTGTAAACCCCTAATCCCTACGTGCATTTCTACTTCTATGTGTGTCATCAATATCTGTGCATGTATTTCTCATGCAACAGTTGAAAACGTTAGAGTGTTGAAGAGTGAGTCATATAAATACATTACTGTATCAAGAGTCTTGACTCCCTGTGTGTCCATGAATCTACGTGAAGAAGAAAAAACGATGCTCACTTTTTTGTTTTGTTGTTTAAACAATAGACTAGTTGATGAAAGGGAAGATATAATTTAAAAAAAAAAAAGAACTACAGCAATTATCTTCTTCTTCTTCTTATCCCTCTCCTCCTCCTCCTCGTCCTTCTTCTTCTTCTTCTTCTTCTTCTTCTTCTTCTTCTTCTTCTTCTTCTTCTTCTTCTTCTTCTTCTTCTTCTTCTTCCTGGAATGTATTTAAATATTTCGGCACTTTAATAACAGCACATAACAGATGTATTAGGAAGTTAATTAAATGTAGAGTAACCCAAGCATAAGCAACAGTTCACAAGATGAATATTCTCTGCAATTTATCTTTGTCAATGGAGGTGAAGAAAAGAGTCCCCAGGAGCTAAATTGAGCCAGTCCTGGTGTAGAGATGTGAATCAGGGGCAATTAGCAGACACGTGAGGAATTATATGGAAGCTACGGACATGAGGTTTTAAGGAAGAATGAAGAGAGCGCTGTGAACGGATAGAAAGCGTAATGAAGATATATTGAAAGAAGTTAACTCACAAGAAAACTGGTTACTGGCATCAGTAGCAGACAGTCCACATTATTTGGGCATGACATGACGGGAAAGTTACAGGGGAGGAGAACGAACGATCGAACGAAAATCTTTATTTTCAAAGGGTTAAGAATTGGGCACGCAGGCCCGTCTGACATTCTGCTCTGCTTCTCTATTTCACCTCATACATTCTTTCATTCAACATCTCTTATGAAGCAATTCTTTAACAACAAAAGAACAATAATCATTAAAACGCATGAAAAATAATCAATAATACATGACTCGTTGAGGCAATGTTTAACATGGGCATCATAAATACCCAAGGTGGGTGTAACGTGCCACACATATGGGAATGTTTTTTTTTTTTTTGGTTTTTCTGGCTAGTTGTCTTTCGAGATAATTTACCATTATTATTGTCTTTGCTGCTGCCTTTTTTTAAAGGGGGCATGTAGTCTGTCCTGAGGTAGTGTTCAAACAGGTTGCGACTGTATGTATAATGATTGGTGGTGCCTTTGATTTCTTGTGGAAGATTATTCCACAACTGAGTGGCACAGTATGCTAAGCTTGTTTTATATAAGTCTATCCTAGGTTTAGGGACATGAAGTATATTTAGTCGTTCGCTATGTCTTGCCTTATATTTAAACAATGGCCAAAGGTAGCTTGGGGCATTTTGAAATAGAATTTTGTGAGTTAATTTAGCCTTATTAAAAAGTAGGCGTTTGTGGAGTGGCAGTAACTGAAGACGTTCATGTAGGTTAGAATCGTCTGTAAACTTATCACCATTGATTAGACACACTGCCCTTTCCTGGAGCAAATAAAGGCGTTTTGTTATTGATTTGAAGCATCCATCCCAGATTGTGGAGCAATAATCAATATGTGTTTGTATGTGGGAAGTATAGAATATCTTTCTTGTGTTTTCGTCGAGGAAGTTTTTAATTTTGGCAAGTTGGTATACTTTTCTGGCTATTTGTTTAACTAGAGCATGAATATGAGAATTAAAGGATAGATTTTGATCTATGATAAGACCCAGTGCCTTGTGCTCGGTTACACTTTCTACAGGCATGCTACCAATGTGCAGCTGAAGAGTTCTCTGCAAGTTTAGAGTGTGAAGTCTTTGCTTGGTTCCTATTAACATAGATTTTGTTTTAGAAATGTTAATTTGCATGCGGTTTGCATGACTCCAGTTAACTACACTATTTATTTCCTGTTGCAAGGATAATTCTAGCACATTACGATCAATAGCGTTTGTATATACTGTGCAGTCGTCTGCAAATAGATCGCAGGACGATGACAGATGTAAGGGAAGATCATTTATATAAATGGCAAATAACAGAGAGCCAAGTATAGACCCCTGAGGTACTCCAGTATTAATGGTAATGGCTTGGGATAGAGATTTATTGTGTGATACTACTTGTTTTCTGCCTAATAAGAATGAGTTTATTAATGTCACTATATTAAAGCTTACTTTCATTGTTTCTAGTTTTTTAATTAGGATAGTATGATCTATCATATCGAATGCTTTGTTAAAGTCTATAAACATCGTTCCACATAGAGTATTTTTGTTAATATTTTGATGCCAGTTTTCTATCATGTTTGTTAGGGCCGTATGGCAGGAATATTTTGGCCTAAATCCTGACTGACTGTCAGCTATTAGTTTGTGCCGAACTAAGTGCTCTAGTGTTGTCTTGTGGATGTGCTTTTATAGCGGTTTGGATAAAGAGGATAATACAGAAATTGGCCTATAATTACTCATGATGCAATCGTCTAATGAACCAGCTTTTAAGTGAGGATAAACTTTAGCGATTTTAAAGGCTGATGGGAAGTGGCTTTGGTGAGACATTGGTTGTATATAAAAGTTAGTGACTCGCAGATCGCCGGTGCAGCATAGCGAATGTTCCGATACTGATTCCATCTAGTCCTGATGAGTTATTGTTTTTAGGTTACTGAGATGAGAAAATACTTCAGTGGTCGTCATTAGCAGTATGTTTGTGGGAATGTCTCCATAGCATTTGCTCTCACAGAATGATGATAATAAAGATATGTAATGAGGCACACCTGGTATTGCAGCCTTCAGTTGGTTTATGTCAGACTGAAAGAAACTACTGAATTGATCACATGTAACCTGATTTGATGGTAACGATTGTTATGATTTGTGTTTGTTTGTCAAGGTATTAATTGCTTTCCATATATCTTTAGTGTTGGTTTTTATCTATTATTAAGTTCTTAAAATAGTTTTTTTCCCTTTCGAATAACATATTGAACTTTGTTTCTCAGACTACGGTACATAGTTAGATCTCTATTTTTATGTACCCTGTCCCGGTCTCTCATAAGTTCAACTACCTCCTGTGTGATCCACGGGGGCTTAGTGTGATGTTTAACACGAACTTCCTTAAATGGAACATGCTTATCAAATACGCTTAGAAAGGTCTTCAGCCAGTAGTCCAGAGCATCATCTGGGTCGGGAAGCTGGTAAACATAGTCCAAAGATGAGTTGACCAAATCTTGTAAATAGGCATCTTGATTAAAGTTTTTGTAATTTCTATATTTTATACTTATATGTTTGTGTTTCGGAGTTTTGGTACCTATTTTTGACCACGTGCAACATATTGGGTAGTGATCGCTCATTGCATTAATAGGTACAGTACATTCTGTGATGTTGTCAGCGCACGTAGTATAGATATGATCTGTAACTGCTGCAGATGATTTTGTTATTCTAGTGGCTTTTTTGACTAACTGTTGGAAGTTATACGACTCTATTATGTTTTCCCATGTTTTGTTTGATTTGTTAGTGTCTATGTTGAAGTCGCCTAGCAGTATTATTTCTCTAGCATTACTAAAGACTACATCCATCACAGTGGTGAATTTTTCATACCAGATATTTCCTGCACTGGGGTTTCGATAAAGATAGCCAACTACTAGGGGTCTGCGATTTTGAAGTTTAACCTCAAGCCATACACACTCAATCTCACTGGTTTCAAAATCTAGCCTACGGTGGGCGTTAAGAGAGTTAGAAATATAAACTGCAACACCCGTCTCTTGTTTCTGATAGGGATCTCTTCTAATGGTTTTAAAGCCTCTGATAGCGATGTCTTCATCTGAGATGTTGCTATTTAATCGACTTTCGCTAACGCCGAATATGTGAACATTTTGATTAACTATAAGTGATAGTTCAGGCAGCTTCCCTAATAGATGGCAGATATTTAAATGCCCGATTCTGAGCCCATTATTACTGAGCCAGTGTTCGTACTTATTAGACATTTTAACAATGCGTAATCATGAATTTTTTTAAACACAAAATGAATACAACTTACGTCCCTTATAACAATACACACTCTAAAGTACAGAGAAACAGTAATATCTCTATCAATATACAGGCACACACACAAAATACGTATAAAGATCAGTAAGAATTATCAGTGAAGACCCCCATCACTCACAGTATAAACGCGATAAAAATTATTATAAAAGATATCGAACTAAGTGTCAATCTCTGTGACTTCAATACGAGTCAATGTTTATAGCCACATACAATCTAATACATTGCTATATAAAACAATAACGAAGTATGCACATAAACTTTCTAGGAGAGGCTCTTTCTTGAACCGAGGTCCAGTGTTGCTTTGTGCTGAATTGCTAGTAAATACCAGGCTGTGTTGGTCCTTGGTACAGCGACATCATAAGTGCCTGACGAAGTGAAGCTGGGCTAAAACGTGTGAGGTATAACAACTCTGGGTTACAATGGAATGGATACTGGTGATTTCTCACTGGATTGATCCTTGCTGTGGAGAATAGGGAACGTATCTTCATAATTATCACCCTCCTGTGTGAAAGAGGGCTATTGTACGGATTTGGTGTGGTGGAAATGTTTCGTCTGGCTTGAATATCAGGTGCCGTGGTTATGAGTGGTCTGCTCTCTTCTGGCCTATTGGTACTTGATGTGGCGGGAGTATGTCGTCTGGCTTGAGTTTGAGGTTGTGTAGCTAAAAGTGTCCAACGCGATCCAGTATTGGATGTAGGTTGTGTACGTTCTGGGTATTTAATATTTTTGGCGAGCAAGCTGGTGCCCAATGTAGACAAATGTACTTGATCCTTATAAAGTCGCTTTTTAGGTGCTCCAGACTGTGAAGTAAACACCGGTGTGTTGTTGATAAACTGTATGTTGTTGTGAGAACAAAACTTCTGCAATATGTTGTTATTTATGTCAGCTAGACGACGCTGGAATCCATAACTCGGTGATATGATGAAGGAGAAAAAAATGGACGAGTTAGGAAAAGTGTGACGTAATCCGTTTAAGAGCGCCAGCAGTTGAGATGCTGTGATTTGCTGGTTGTTCATGGTTTCATTAATACCAATATGAACGCTTGCCTGTTTAACGTTACGATTTACAGCCAACCTCCTAATCTTGTCTGTTAGCCGGTCAACACCAGCCCCAGGCAATGGAATTATGGAAACAATGTCTTTGTCTGAAGTGGCCATCCGGTCGCTGTATAGACCTTTCATTAGAGAGTCGCCTATTATAATGTGTGTACAGTCGGGTCGTGCTGTCTGCATATGGTGGTTGTCAGTACGCCTTGCCCGTTGTTTCTCCCATTTAGCAGAGGTCTGTACGTCTCCATGTGATCTCCCTGTCTTTCCTGGAGGCGTGTGTTGTCTGTTGGCAGTGCACTATAGCACTGTACGTTTTCTGACGAATTTCTTGAAGAACTTCGAATCTGTTGCTTATTTTTACACCAATGGGATAGACTGCTTGTAGCGTTTTATCTTCCTCTGCACATTGAGGTTTTTTTCGCGTGTTGTTTAGTTATTTGTTTTTGGTGAAACTGGGCTTCAAGATTCTCCGAAGTTGATACAGCTGCTTGGGAGTTACACGCTTGTTCAGTTGGGTTGGTGGTGGACTCGTGCTGTAAAGTTTCTATTGTTTTTCTTAGCAACAGATTTTTCTGCTGCACAACTGATTGAATTCTTCAGCATTTCCCATTGATCAGCTACATCTTGAAATATGATCTCTAGATCAGACAATAAATCACATTTGTTCTTTACTTCTATGTTAAAATTATCGTGTATTTCTTTGTCAGTTTTCAATTTGCACAAGTCATATTTAGGGTTTCCTGCTGTATATTTGACTTTCTTTAACTTTACCCTCAATGTGCCTGTAATTAATCTGTGATTACTGTAACAGTCTGCATTTGGAATTGTTTTTACAACTGTTAACGCATTTCGAAACCTTTTGCTAATCAGGATGCAATCTATCTGGTTTTTAATCCTGCTGTCTGGACTCCTCCATGTCCATAATCTTCTAGGGTGCTGTTTACACCAGGTGTTTCCTACAACCATTTCTTGTTCTTTTGCCCATTCTACAAGTCTGTATCCTCTTTCATTTCTCTCTCCCAAACCATGGTTGCCTACACTGCATCCATCGCTTTGCTTTCCTATTTTTGCGTTGAAATCACCCATTATGATATTTATTTCTGAATTTTTACGGTTCTTCAAAGCAGACTCCACGTCATTATAAAATTCCTCTATACTTTCTTCACTGCATTCACTTGTTGGGGTATATACTTGAATGACATTTATTTTAAAAGGTCTTCCGTTTAATTTTACTAATAGAACTCTGTCTGACACAGCCCCATATCTCTTGACAGAATTTGATGTTTGCTTATCTAATATAATGGCTACACCTCTTTGCTGTTCTTCTCCCCCAGAGTAAATAATCTTACAATCCTCTACTGTCCTTATCCCTGCTCCTTTCCATCTCATTTCCGATATTCCTAATATATTAATCTTCTCTCTCTCTCCGTTTCTATTCTCCATTTTCTCTAATTATAGTATAATGAAAGTGCTTACAGAAAATATTTATTTCACTTACAAATGCATTATTTACATGTATCATGCAGATTTTAATTTTAGTATGGCACTTAAATTGATTTGTGGAAAGGGGCAGTGGTTTGCTATTCAACTAAATTCGCTTGGCGGTAGCGGTCAGAAGCTTTGAACCCGACGCGCCGGTATACCGGCTTGACGTACTAATAAATGAGACCCTACGAGCCGGCATACCGGCTTCCACGTGTTTTCTGTTTACATCTCACTTTTAATAAGCATCCAGCTTACATCTAGACATGGCTAACATGTTTGAGGTCATTCTCCTTCCAAAGATGTAAAATGTTTTCAATAGTTGATGGGGTTTTTGGCCAAAATAAGCTGTGAAAATGGAAATTGGTGAAAAACAGTATGGATTTGTGGAAGGAAAGGGTACAAACAATGAAATGTATATATATCACAGACACTAAAAGAAAGATAGGGGGCTGAGTCGTCTTGAGATATGGTGTCTGCTTCGAGTGCTAGAGTTCCCGTGTTCGGGCCCCGGTGAGGAGCAAGATATTTTTTTAGTGAATTTTGGGGGGAAATCCGCAAAAACGATGGTAAATTTACACTTTTCCCCAAAATTGCATAAATATATTTTTTAAATCACTTAGAAACCTTTTTCTTTTCCTCGCTTAGAAACATTTCCTATGTTTCTTGTTATTGTTCACCAATGATTCCCCCCCCCCCCCCCCTCCTTTCCAGAAATAACGTCTTTTTCAGGTTAAAATATTGAAATATTATTAGTATGCCAAAAAATTACGATTAATGACCCGGGAACCCCAGGGTACAGGATATTTATCTTTGGGTACTGGCAGGGTTCAAATGGTTAACACATCTGAATTGTGGGGGAAGTCTGTTCTTGAGCACTTGTTCCTTAAAGACACTAGGTAAAACATATCAATAGTTAATACAGTGATATTACAGGGATGAATTGCTAGACGTTCCTAAACAATAGAGCAATAATGAATTGTTGGACATTCCTAAACAATAGATAATGTTGCAATAATGAATTACTAGACATTCCTAAATAATAGATAACAATGTTGCAAAAATGGGTTGCTGGACATTCCTAGACAATAGATAACAGTAATGTTCTCATTTCATCTCATCTCATCTCATGTTCCTCTTGTACCGTGCGGTGTTGAGGTGAAGTATAAACAGCGGGAGAGTGTCTGATTATGGGCTTCATGTATCGATATTCCCATGGACTCTGCTATTCCCTCCAACGTTTAAGTGCGTGGTCGGCGTCTTCCTCTGTTTCCATCTGGTCTGTACATCATTGCATGTTGTGGTATGCTGTTGAATGATAACCTACTTGCATGGCCAAACCATTTGACTTGCTGCCTTCTAATAAAATCTAGTGCTGCTATAACCCCCACTTTAGTTCTGATTTCTTCATTTCTAATCTTATCTCTTCTTGATATGTTGAGTACTCTTCTCAGGTATCTCATTTCTGTTGTTGTGATGTTTCTTTTCTCTTTTTCTGTCATTGGTAGCATAAAGTTGGTAGGAAGATTGTGTTGTAAAGTGCTTTCTTGGTAGCTATTGATACATGTTTATTCTTTAGTAGTGGTGCCATTTGTCCAATGAGTTGGTTTAACTTATTGCATCTATTTTCGATCTTGTCTTCTGATCTGCCATTTGATGATATTATACTTCCTAGGTACTTGAAACTCTTTACTTGTTTCAAGGGATGTTCGTTAAGGTGAATTGTTGTTGCTTTTTCTTCTTTAGTTACAGTCATTACCTCTGTTTTGCTTGTGCTAATTTTCATGTTATGTTCCCTACACATTTCGTTTAGACTATTCGTGTGATCTTGTAATTCATCTTCTGATTTTGTTATTGGTGCTTGGTCGTCTGCAAACTGGAGTTCTCTAATGGTTAGATTTGCAGGTGGTTCTTCTATATTCTCGTCATGCGGTATTCTTGCGGTCTCTGTTTGGCTGGTTTCTTTACATATGTTGTCTATATATGTTATGAACAAGAGAGGGGACAGGACACAACCTTGTCGTACTCCAGATCTTATGGTGAAGGGTTCTGAGTGTCCTCCAGTTGCCCTCACTATGCATTCACTGTTGTTGTATAAGCTTCTACATAGGTTTGTTAGATGTGTACACACTCCATATTGTTTAAGGATTTCCCACAGCTTGTTTCTTTATACTCCAGTGTTTCCCAACCTTTTTTGTGTTATGCCCCACCTAAGCCTTTCTAAAATTCTTATGCCCCCCTCCCCCCACCTAACATATACATTATTTTTAATATTCAAAAATTGAAATGTTCACTAAAGAAACTTGAATGATAGGTTTTAGGAATAAATCAATAGGAAATTATTAAGCAAACATAGTAAGTAAATTTTCAAAACATATAATGGAGAATTAATTCAAGTACAAAATAATTTTAATGAAAGATTTTTCTATATTATTTTAATTATTAGTAATTATTTATTATTTAAATTTAGTGAGATCCTTGCGCTTGATGCTTGCTGCAAAGAGATTTTATGTCAGGTTCCAATTTAGTAACTTTCAGTCTCAAGTCTGCCCGTTTTGTTATATCCAGCCGATTTCTTCCATTTTCGAATTGCCCCCCTGTGGGGCGTGGGCCCCAGTTGGGAAACACTGATCTACTCTATCAAATGCCTTTTCTTGGTCGACAAAGGCTAAATATAGTGTTTCATTGAATTCGATTGATTTTTCTATAAGTTGTCTAAGAGCAAAAATGGCATCTGTGCATCCTTTGTTTTTCCAAAATCCAAGTTGTGTTTCACTTAGCTGGGGTTCTATAGTTGTTCATTAAACAGTAATGCTGCAATAATGAATCGCTGGACATTCCTAAACAATAGATAACAATAATGTTGCAAGAATGAGTTGCTGGACAATCTTAAACAACAGATAACAGCAATGTTGCAAGAATGAATTGTTAGATATTCCTAAATGAACCATGACGGTAAGAAAAGGTGTAATATGGGTACTGTTTAGGAAGACAGCTAAGTATACAAATTAGTGGGTAGAAACAGAGTTCCATTATAGAAATTGATATAGAGAAACTTTTTCAGCCTTATTTACTTTAGCGATAAGAAATTCAAAACAATATATTCCCTTAGTGAATGTTAGCACAGAAGCCACAAATAATAATTTCAGTTAAAGCATTCATTTCAATTCATTTGATATATAACTCTGCAGTTATGGAGCATAATGGGGACGACCCGTTGCCGTGAAGTTGGAACCTCGACTAACTAACGAACTAACTAACTAGCCAACCAACCAACCAGCCAGCCAACCAACGAACGAACGAACCTACGAACGAACGAACGAACCTACGAACGAACGAACTAACTAACTAACTAACTAACTAACTAACTAACTAATTAACTAACTAACTAACTAACTAACTAACTAACTAAAACTCTGCAGTATGCACCTGAAATGTGCCAGCTAATAAATTGTGCAACATATTGTTCATGGCTTCTGTGTTTAAATAAGAAAGCCCGGACAGTGTAGAGCCCAGTGTAGATCTGTTCTGTAACAATGAAATGTAAGGAGTTACGAATGCAATTCATAATCACATAATCCCGCACACAGCATTCAAAACACAGCTCCAGATGATTTGGAAGCAGACCGCCTGGCGTTTATTTCTCATACAAAAGGTATAAGCGCAGTTCATTTAGAAAGCAATGGCAAACTACTAAACGTAAACTTGCCAATAAATCACAAACAGCCAAATAAAGCTAGGGTTGACTGTGACATCCTGTAAAGGATATGCAACTAACAGTAGAAATTAGAAACTCTTGCAGCTGTGTTCATGTAAATGAAATAGATAACCCACAGTAGAAATAAGTTTAGAGAATCTTTTGCAGCTCTATGTTCATATAGATGAAATAAGACAACCCACAGTAGATCAGTTTAGACTTTTGCAGCTTGTGGTTGATATAGACTCTATTCTCTAGACGATCGTCTCATGAGTAATTATAGGCCAATTTCCATATTATCTTCACTATCCAAACCACTAGAAAAGCACATCCACAAAGCAACACTGGAGCACTTAATTCGCCACAAACTAATAGTTGACAGTCAGTCAGAGATTTCGGCCAAAATATTCTTGTCATACGGTCCTAACAAACATGATAGAAAACTGGCATCAAAATATTAACAATACAATATGTGGAGCGGTGTTTATAGACTTTAGAAAAGCATTCGATATGATAGATCATAATATTCTAATTTAAAAAAAAACTAGAAACAATGAAAATAAGCTTTAATATAGTGACATTAATAAAATCATTTTTATTAGAAAGAAAACAAGTAGTATCACACAATAAATCTTTATCGCAAGCCATTACCATTAATATTGGAGTACCTCAGGGGTCTATTCTTGGCCCTCTGTTATTTGCCATTTATATAAATGATCTTCCCTTATATCTGTCGTCGTCCTGCGATCTATTTGCATATGACTGCACAGTATATCCAAACGCTATTGATCGTAATGTGCTAAAATTATCCTTGCAACAGGAAATAGTGTAGTTAACTGGAGTTATGCAAACCGCATGCAAATTAACATTTCTAAAACAAAATCTATGTTAACAGGAACCAGGCAAAGACTTCGCACGCTAAACTCACCGAGAACTCTACAGCTGCACATTGGTAGCATGCCTATAGAAAGTGTAATCGAGCACAAGGCACTGGGTCTTATCATAGATCAAAATCTAACCTTTAACTCACATGTTCATGCTCTCGTTAAATAAATGGCCAAAAAAGTATACCAACTTGCCAAAATTAAAAATTTCCTTGACGAAAACACAAGAAAGATATTCTATACTTCCCATATACAAACATACTGACTATTGCTTCACAATCTGGGATGGATGCTCCTAATCAATAACAAAACGCCTATATTCACTCCAGAAAAGGGCAGTGCGTTTAATTAATGGTGAAAAGCTTACCGACAATTCTAACCTACATAAACGTCTTCGGTTACTGCCACTCCACAAACGACTACTTTATGATAAGGCCAAACTAATTCACAAAATCGTATTTCAAAATGCTCCAAGCTACCTTTGGCCATTGTTTAAATATAACGCAAGACATAGCGAACGACTAAATATACTTCATGTCCCTAAACCTAGGATAGACTTATATAAAACAAGCTTAGCATACTCTGCTGCTCAGTTGTGGAGCAATCTTCCACAAGAAATCAAAGACACCACCAATCATTATACATACATTCGCAACCTATTTGAACACTGCCTCAGTACAGACTACATTCCCCCATAAACAAAAACAAAAAAGACAATAATAATGGTAAATTATCTCAAACGACAACTAGCCAAAAGACATTCCCATATGTATGGCACGTTACACCTTCCTTGGGTATTTATAATGCCCATGTTAAACATTGCCTCAGTGAGTAATTTGTTATTGATTATTTTTCATGCGTTATAATACTATTGTTCGTTTGTTGTCAAAAATTTGCTTCATAAGTGATGTTGAATAAAGAATGTATGAGAGGAAATTGAGGAGGACAGAATGTCAGACGGGCCTGCATGCCCAATTCTTAACCCTTTGAAAATAAAGATTTTCGTTCGTTCGTATAGATGAAATAAGACAACCCACAGTAGATCAGTTTAGACTTTTGCACAGCTCTGTGTTCATATACCTGCTTTCTGTCAGCGCCGAATGTTGGGCGGCGCTTACCAAACCCGACACCCCACATTGTGCCAACGGCTTCGGGCGGAAGAGTGCAATTGGGAGGGTACTAGCCTTATCCTGGTGCGAGGAAATGCAACCCAAAGACAAAATAAGTCATGGCAGGGCAGACCAGGCCCTAAGCCTTGGTTGGCAGCTGGTCTAGGATCGAAGCTCCGACAGGCGGACAGTTAGAGCATTGCTTTGCTGATCCGGCAGCTTCTGCAGCTTGTCTTGTTCCAGATGTATAGGTGTTAACTTTCCTCTGGAGTGTACTAGGCAGGCCGAGAGAGGGATCATGCTGCATGGGCAACACATGGTTTCTTTATTTTAGCCCAGGCTTTGTGCTATGGAGAGGCAATAACTCCATCCCTGGTCTTAACCGGTCTCGGAATCAAAGCGAGAGGCAACTGTTACGGGTTATAAGTCCTTGTCAGTTGGCGTAGACATGGGGCGCCACGCGTTGCCTCTGACGGTGGGAGACACCTACAGGTGTCACTGATCAGCTACCGCCCGCCTCAAGCTGGGCAGCCCCCGGCCAATTGGGTGCTGATCCGCCACAGCCTGCCTGCTTCAATGGGTGCTTGGGGCTAGGACAAAATCTGAATCGCAGGCTGTAAAACCAATGCACCAGGTACTAATAAAAAGAATAATAAAACCTCAAGCTACGGCTTGCAACCTGGAACGTGAGAACCATGTGTCCAGGATTTTCCACTGACTTGACAAATATTGACGATGTGAGAAAAACGGCTGTGATTGATGCTGAACTCAATCGTCTTAACATTGATATTGCTGGCCTGCAGGAGACTCGCCTCGCTGAGGAAGGGTCACTCAGGGAAAACAATTACACCTTTTTTTGGAAGGGAAGAGGGCAGGCAGAAAAAAGGCAACACGGTGTGGGCTTTGCAGTGAAGAATTCGCTACTGGGAATGATTGATATCCCAGCTGGAGGTAATGAAAGATTATTATCACTGCGCTTGGCAACCTCTTGTGGATTTGCCACCATTCTCACTGCATATGCACCGACACTCACTTCCTCTGATGATGTGAAAGATACGTTCTATGAGCAGCTAGACTCGGCGATCAAGGCAGTTCCAAAATCTGACTACATTTATATGCTCGGTGATTTCAATGCTCGTGTGGGCAAGGACTCGAGTTCATGGCCAGTGTGCTTGGAAAATACAACATCGGTCGCATGAATGATAATGGGCAAAGGCTGCTGGAGCATTGCACTAGAAATGACCTATGTATTACAAACTCCTTTTTTAAAACAAAAGAGATGCATAAGGTCACATGGAAACATTCAAGATCCGGCCATTGGCATCAGCTGGACTTCATTATCACACGGAGACAATATATGAACCATACATCATTAACTCGAAGTTACCACAGTGCTGACTGCGATACAGATCATTCTTTGGTTGTTGCAAGGGTTAGACTGAGACCAAAGAGAATCTACACAGCTAAACACAAGTCTAGCCCCAGGATTAATATTATTAACACTCACGATCCTGGAAAGTGCTTTGAATTTCAACAGCAACTTGAGGACGCTTTCAATGATACATCAGAAAATTGTATAGTAAATGATAAATGGAGTAAACTTAAGGAAACTATTTATAAAACAGCGGTAGGGGTTTACGGCACTGTGGATCATAAGAGGCAGGACTGGTTTGCGGCAAACAGCCAGATACTGCAGCCCTTGATTGATAAAAAGAAGATAGCTCTCTTAAGAAACAAGGAAAGACCAACGCGTAACACTCTGAGTGAGCTGAAGCAAGCGAGGAAGGATGTACAAAAGGCTGCCAGGCAGTGTGCGAATGACTATTGGATCAAGTTATGTGAGTCCATTCAAATCGCAAGTGATAAGGGAAACATCAGAAGCATGTATGAAGGGATAAAGAAAGCCTGTGGTCCAATGATCAAAAGAAGTGCACCGCTGAAAACCTTGACTGGAGAAATCATCACTGATAAGAAACAGCAGATGGATAGATGGGTCGAGCACTATTTAGAGCTTTACTCAAGTGAGACCAAGCTGGCGGATGATGCCCTCAACGCCATAGAGGCCCTGCCAACTCTTGACCACCTGGACACACTTCCCACTATAACAGAAGTTAAGTGTGCTATAAATGAGCTTGCATCTGGCAAGGCTCCAGGTAAGGATGGGATTCCAATAGAGGTGATCAGGAGTGGGCAAGACACCCTCGCTCTACAGATCCACCAGCTAATAGAGCTATGCTGGCGAGAAGGACAAGTCCCACAGGATTTCAAAGATTCAAACATCATAACGCTGTACAAGAACAAGGGAGATCGGAGCGACTGCAACAACTATAGGGGTATCTCACTTCTGTGTATTGTTGGGAAAGTATTTGCCAGAATTGTCCTGCGCAGACTTCAAGTCCTGGGAGATCAAGTCTACCCCGAATCACAGTGCGGCTTCCGTCAGAACCGGTCTACCATTGATATGATATTCTCATTGCGACAGATGCAAGAAAAATGCCGGGAACAAAATCAGCCACTGTTTATTGCCTTCATCGACCTCACAAAGGCATTCGATTTGGTCAGTCGTGAGGGTCTGTTCAAAGCACTAAAGAAGATTGGCTGTCCACCAACTCTTCTGTCCATTGTGGAATCGTTCCACACAGGCATGAAGGGTATAATCAAGTTTGATGGCTCAACTTCAGAAGAGTTTGAAATCAAGAGTGGAGTTAAGCAAGGTTGTGTACTAGCCCCCACCCTCTTTGGGATATACTTTTCACTTCTACTGAAATATGCCTTTCGTGATCAGGATGACGGTATATACATTCACTCACGCTCAGATGGTGGCCTCTATAATGCTCAGAGATTGAAGGCCAAGACCAAAATTAGCAGGGTACTAATCAGAGAGTTGCTTTTTGCGGATGATGCTGCGATTACGACCCACTCTGAGGAAGAATTACAACATCTACTATCTGCATTCTCCAATGCTTGTTCTGAATTTGGTTTAACAATTAACAAAAAGAAGACACAGATTATGTCACAAGGTGCACATGGTGTACCATCAATCTTTATTGACGACGCCGAACTGGAGATAGTAGACCATTTTACATATCTTGGATCAGAGGTAAATAGCAAATTATCCCTCGATCAGGAAATCAACATCAGGATTGGCAAGGCAGCAACAACAATGAACATGTTAGCAAAAAGAGTCTGGGAGAACAGGAAGCTTACTGCCAAAACAAAAGTCCTCGTCTACCAAGCCTGTGTCCTTAGTACTCTTCTTTATGGCAGTGAAACCTGGACAACTTACTCACGCCAAGAGAAACGTTTAAACAGCTTTCATATGCGGTGTCTGCGAAGAATACTTGGTATTAAGTGGCAAGACAAAATCACAAATACTGAAGTATTGGAAAGATCAGGTTCTGTGACGGTGTATTTCATGCTCAGTCTTCGTAGACTTAGATGGATAGGACACGTTAGGAGGATGGATGATGGTAGAATACCAAAGGACATCTTTTTTGGTGAATTACAGACGGGTAGGAGATCTCAGGGTCGGCCTCTACTACGATACAAAGATGTGTGTAAGCGGGACATGATTGATACAGGCATTGATAATGCACAATGGGAGCACGTCGCCGCTGAACGTGTTGCATGGAGGGCAACTATCAGTAATGGAATAAAGACAAAGGAGAAAATCATTGCAGATAAAGCACACACAGAGCGTGAGAGACGTAAGATGGTGCAAAATGGTGGAAATGACCATGTTTTCACATGCACCTACTGTGGGCAAACATTTGCAGCAAGAATTGGCCTTACCAGCCACACTCGCCACCGCCATGGATCGTAGTTATTGCCATATGACAGTTATTAAGCCTTTTTGAAGCACAATGTACCAAACTATCGTCTGTCAAGACGGAAAGGTGCAAATGTTGTGTTCATATAGATGAAATAAGACAACCCACAGTAGATCAATTTAGACTTTTACAGCTCGTGGTTCTTATACATGAAATAAGACAACCCACAGTGGAAATCAGTAAAGCAACCCAGAGTAGAAATTGGTTTAGAGAAACTTTTGCAGCTCTATGTTCTGATAGATGAAATAAGACAACCTAAAATACATCATTAATTTAGTCAAACGTGTGCAACTTTATGTTCATATAGATGACATAAGACAACTCACATTAGATAATAAATTTACAGAAATTCTGCAGCTCTATGTTCATATAGATGGAATAAGAAAATCTGCATTAGTATTTGGTTCCATGGAGATTAGGGAAGACATCACACTGTAGAAATTGGTAGAGATCAATTTGCATAGTTAAATTCCACAGGGGAATGCAAAAATAGAATTATCATATGCCTATTCTGTGAATTTAAAAGATAATTGTTTTCCTTTAACACATTTTTTGTATCCACATAGTGTTATCCATTCAGAAGCGCATCAAGTCATATCATGGTAGCTGCAGTGCAGGGTATGTTGACCTTGTCATCCAGCTCCTGGATATTCTGGTTCCTTTTGTCCCAAGTTGGTACTTGACCTAAAGAACCAGGTGAGGACATTGTTTTGGTCATTTCTCTTATACCTTAATATGTAGAGAAAAGTAAGATATTGAGGCCTGTAATTTAAGCATTTGGGGAAAAAACGTAACTGTGGAACTGGTAAAATACCAACTAAATATTTGTTGCAGGAGTGTCCAACACATACAGAACCTCTCCCCCCCCCCCCCCCCCCCCCCAAAAAAAAAAAACTATTTTGGCTTACCATTTAAGGACAAAAATGTATGGAGTCAACATGTTTTAAGTTGACTGCTTCTTTCTGTCATGAAATGCAGCCTTTACAGCCCAGAACAATTTTCGGTTCACTTTTGATGGACTGCTTTCTCTATAAGCATGTATAAGACGTTTCACATGACGCAAGATTACAAACCACCACAGATGGCTTTCTATCTGAGAAGTGTAATTTGACACCAGTCAAGCTACCCAGCCAGTCCAGCTTCAAGGTGGTACGTGTCAAACTGATAATTACCCCCCACTGACGTGCAGACTCAACAGAGTGTGAACAGACCTTGTAAAACTGATCCTAAACTTGACTAGAGGCTAGTAACTCCTGTAGACAGGTAGAAAGGCGGGGTGTTAGAAGGATAATAAACCATTTGGACTGGATCCAGAAATTAGGTGTTGGGTGTCTGACAGAGGAAATTAACACTGGGCTGTGGACTTTGTACCAGACAGAGAGGAGCAAGGTGTGAAGGCTAGTTCAGGAAGAATTTATGACTGGACAGGTTGGAAGTCTGCACTGTAGGAATGTGTGAAACAGATCTGATAAGACAATTAGAGCTGGATTGGAGGAATGTTAATGACATTTGGGATACTGAGTTAAATAGGCTAGGCTTGTAAGTTTCTAGTCAGAATATGTTTGACTTCAGAACAGGTAAGGCAACCAGTTCAATGTCTATAGTCTTATGTCTGCTAGATTTCACTAGGAAAGTTATTTCTTAATAACTAGTCAAAGTCTTTTAGTTGTATGTACTGATTTTCAGTCTATATCTGACGTAGGTTACTTCAAGAACTATCATTGCTTCAGGTTACTTGAGTGTATATCCTATTGCTATAAGGGTTGTTCTTACTATACAAGTTGTTCTTACTATACCTTTTGGGAGGCAGACTTTTGACTTTCATTTATCATGTTAGATGTCTGTTACTCTATGGACACTATTAGTTTCTCAGTCGTTGTAGATAATCATGTTACTACAACTTGTTTGCATTTCATACTATGTATGTAAGAATACTTTCACATGCCTAATGTTTAAGTATATATTGGATGTATGTATTGGTAACTTCATATGAATATACGATGCTAGGACTATGCTTCGTAATATTCTTTTTATGTGTATACGCCTCATTTTGTATGCATACAAACTAACTTTGCATAATGCTATTATGTTAAAGTATCATAATATGTATCGTTTAGTTAATATATTTTATGGGTATTTCATGTTTGGTATATTGATTTGTCACATGCAAACCTACCAATATGAAGTGTTGTGCTATTGTGTGCGCATTGGCCATCGATTGCATTGGAAGCAGAAGTGTAATGGTACAGACATTACCCACAACTGGTATAGGGTATATGGTGCTTAACCCTTTCAGTGTATTTTGGACGGAGCAGCTGTACGACACAGAATGTTGGTATTAGCGACAAGGACATAGGGCGGCAGAAATGTAATAATCACAGGCATGTGAGACAATTGAAAAGCCCGTCCCGACTAAGACAGTAGGACAGAGATATGGAGGGAGAAGGAGATTGGTGAACGCAGTAGAGCTGGAAGATAAACTTGACCAGACTGGTCATTGTATATGTGTGTGCTAGGATATGTTTTACTTAGGATTGTGCTGATGTAGAACTAGATATACCACATTCTTGATTTCTTCCTAGCTCTCAATAAGAGCGCCTATGTTTAGATCTCAAGACGAGTGACAACCAGGTAGTGCCAGGACTGACAGGCGTCAGAATACCAGCAAGCTGTTTTTTTTTTTGGTTTCTACTGGAGAGAGGGGATCCGGACCACAGATCCAGATAGTTCAAGTAACATTAATAAAGTTATGTAATGTTTGTCATCACTATCATGTTATATGATTTCATCGTCATCATCTTGAATAACATCCAATGTCTAATATGATTAGTAAATAAATGTTGTAGTATTGTAACTCATAGTTCTGTCGGTATAAATTTAATTCCAATTGTGCATACGTGTTGTGTGTGTACATTGGTGGGGGTTCACTTAGACACCAAGGAAGGGAGCAGTCAGGGAGAAAAACCTGTACTGGGATAGTTGTCACTACTATTAAATTTAGACTTAAAAATCTATCTTAGCTAACCTTCTCTTTCCCATTCCTTGGCGAATATTCAGCACAGTTCATTTCATTTTGTAACGAGCCACTTGGAGCTGTACGTTGGATATTCAGGGCTTAATCTGTAGTTCAGTCATACAGATTTTGTCCCTAGTCAGTTTCTGACTATTTGGGGTTGCTTGCCAGTGAATAATACTTTCATCTAGGCGGAGTCCACCCCGACTTCTGACACTTTCTTTGGATTTGTCTGAAAGTGCATGCAGAAGACAATGACCACTATGACTCCTTAACTATGACAGTGTCTACATTAGTCTAATCTACCAATGATAGAAACACATTTTAAAATGTACATAATACATGTTCTTTATGAGTATTTTGTAACACATATATTTACTCTATATCTGCTTGTGGGAAGTGAAAATGTTATTTTCTGTATAAACTTCTGCAGGCCACAAACAACGCTCTGGGCAGTATTCTTGTCCATGGACAGCCTCTGAAGTTCCAGCCACAGGGAGAAGTCAAGTAGAATATTGTCAATGGCTAAATCTTGCATCATTATTGCTACATTTGTACAATTGTAACTGCATCATTAACACAGTTTACACCATGTTTGCAGTTTGCAAACAAGCAGAAAAGTTCTAACTTGTTTGATACATAACATTTTCATTACAATTGTGGACTTTTCATTGTATTTGTGGATTAATTTTCAATTGTTTGAAATCATGAAAACAAGTAGCAAGTTGCTTTGTGTGTGCTTATAGGATTTCGTGTTTTTTTTTTTTTTAAATTAACGTATATAATATAAGCTATAGAAGTACTTAGTTAATGATAACGTTTGTTATTACATTTTTTTTCCCCCAGATGCTTTTCATGTTGTGGCAAACTGTTGTTGTTTACTTATTTAACCTTTCTGCACATTTAAAAAATCTCAGACAGATGCAAGGCCCAGAACACTTCGGATGAAGACACAGTGACAGTGAAAGAAATCAAGGCTGTGCTTCGACGATCAAAAAACAGTGCTCCAGGTCCTGATGGCATAAGATACGACGACATAAATAGGTGTACCGACAATGAGCTAGAGAAACTAGCAGACATGTACAACAACAGTATAGGGAGTGCTAGCATCAAGGAGGAATGGTTACATAGCTATCTGATTCCCTTGCCGAAGCCTGACAAAGACCACAAAAAAATTCAGGGATATCGAATTATAACCATGCAGAATACAGTAGGCAAGCTGCTGGAGAAGGTAATTGCCAGGAAAATATCAAGCCAACTAGAGAGGCAAGGTGTTTTCCCACCTACCCTGGGTGGGTACCGTCCAAAAAGAGACACCTGGACCAATGCAGCAGTCTTTGCCCATGATGTCTATGAAGGTTTCCACTCAGGCACTGAAACTGTTGCTGCAGCGATTGATCTTGAGGACGCATACAACAGAGTACCACTGGAATTTTTAATGTTTCAGCTTCTTGAACTAAACGTAAGTCCATTCCTCCTTAGTTGGATCGCTGCAGCCCTCTTCCAACGGAAAGTAGTTTTTAGATGTGGCAGTTGGACTTCGGAACCAACAACAATATATCCTGGCCTACCACAGGGATCACCATTATCTCCGGTACTGTTCAACACCTACACAGTGAGAATCACCAGTGAGCAGATCACTGGACCTGGCAGGACATTGTCATATGCCGATGATGTTTTAGTGTATCGTCAGGGTAAGGATAGAGAGGAGGTTGCTGTGGAACTACAAACCGAACTCAATCGCATAAGTACTTGGTGTGATGAAGCTGGGGCAATGGTCAACCCAACAAAGGCAACAGTGACTTGGTTCTCGTTGAATAATCATATTGTCAACAATCCAACACCAACTGTAATGCTGTGTTCAGAGACGGTGGAAAGAACGCAGGCAATGAATTACCTGGGGATACGGTTTGATCGAAGCCTTGCTTATAATGTGCACATAGACGAGGTGATAACAAAGGCCAAGCGGGGCTTGGCAGTGATGCGGGTGATGGCGGCAGCAAACTGTGAGCAGCGCCATCTATGTCTTCTGTACGAGGGGCTGGTCATGTCTGTTTTGGAGTATGCAATGGCAATCCTGACTCTCAGCCATAAGCAGATAGAAAGGATGGAAAGGATACAGAATGAAGCTATGCGCATTATTCTTGGATGTACAAGAGATACAGCATGCAGGGCGCTGCGCTACCTTCTTGATTTTCCAACCATTGAAGAGAGAATGCAAGTTTGCAGGGCACGCGCCTACCTCAGAATTAACGCAAACACACAGCATCCACTGCATAGTGAAATTAGGAAGGTGAAGGGCAGCAGGTTAAAAAGAGGACGGTCGTGGATGGGTCAAGCCGAAGACATTCTTCAACAGGTGTGTTCACTTGAGGACTTAGAACCTGGCGAGGAGTGGGTGCAAGTGCCAACAGACTTCTGCACATCCTTTTCAGTTTGCATCCAACTAGATAGAAAATGCAGACAAGAAAATCCGGCTGCTGTGGAGGCTGAAGTACAAGCGTCGATTTTCGAGAATTCGCTAGACAGTGACGCGGTCATCTACACAGATGGGTCGGTCGTCCGACATGTGAGAAGCTCATGGGCCTTTACAGCTCGGGCCGGAGGGAGAATTGTGAAGGAGGACTCTGGTGCTTTCACTGAAACCACAAGTAGCCTGACCATGGAAGTCATGGCAGTAAGTAAAGCAATAACATGGCTCGAGACACAGACATTCACTAGGGCTTGTTTCCTTAGCGACTCAATGAACATGATCAAGAGGATAGAGGAGGGGTCGATCCGAAGAGAATGGTTGCTGCCTCTGGAGTGGTATCGGCTGGCAAAGATTAGTTTCATCTTCGTGCCAGGTCATGCGGGAGTACAAGGAAATGAGCGGGCTGACAAGCTCGCAGGTGAGGCTACTGTGGAGGGCGGACGCGCCATGGACCAGGCTGACATTCTGAATGCTCTACGAGAAGTGAGACTTTTGCAAGAACCAAGTGATGACTGTGAATCTACAACAATGGCCAGACTGCGAGAGCAGCAAATTAAAAGAGGGGTGGCCAAACAAGAACACTACGCAGGAAGCCAAAGAAGATTGATAAACCAACACAGAACTGGCGTCGTTAGCCGCTACACGCTGCGGGATTTGCTGAGGAGGGGATCCGAGCACTTATGGACTGAATGGTCCGATGTGCAACGAGGATGATCTGTCGACTAACTAACTAACTAACTAAAAAATCTATGTCAGAATTAAATTGTAGAACAGAAACAGGAGAAATAAAATATTTAACAGGGATTAAAATAACAAAAGTCAGTAAGGGAACCTGTTAAGAAATAAATTCATGCTGAGATACTTGTTTGCATTTATTATAAGACTGTAAATAAACACACACACACAAACACATAAGACTTGTCTGCAAAATACTTTGAAATGTAGAGATAATTGGGAAAACATGGTAATCCTTTCTGAATTATATATGCTGCAGTGTTTTATGTGTACACTTATATGGTTATGTTCTGCATGCTAGTGATTCAGTTTCTGTACAAAGCAAGAGATCTGTTAACTTCTAAGAAATAAAAATATACCACTACAAATTGAGTGTTAATCTTTTTGTTATATTTGTCTCAGAACAAATTTATGGTTTTTATATTTTGTAAATCATTGAATATATTTTCACTAGGCTTTGTAAAGCTGAAACGAATGTTACCAGTGTAATTTGTTGTATTCCTTGGGAAGGCTTAACATTTTTGTCACCTAAAGTCAAATACAAAAGTTTAGCCAGTACAGTTAATTGTAACTGTGGCCTTCATTTCTCAGCCAGGACAAACTCCCTCCTGGCATCAGCAATGGTATATGTACAGCTACGGTGGATTTTGTTTTTAAAGAGTATTATTCTGTTGTATGGTACTTTCTGGTGATTCTTTTCTTATCTTGGTTATATGAAACTATCTGTACACCTGCCATAAAGAAAGGTATTTATTGTGAATATATAGTTTGTTTGCATGTTTTAAACACAAGGTACTCACACAGCAGAATATAAATGTACACTTTTTAATAATTAACATATGTTTGCTTTGGTAAGATTTTCTTGACTGAATTAGATCGATAATAAATAATTGGTTTTGAGATTATGGAACAGAGTATTACCCATTTATATGCAATATGTAGACCTGTAAACTTAGTATTATGTTGTGAACAATATGTAGACATTAAGCTAAAATTCATATATAAATTTTTAAGCTTATTGAAGAAAAGATCAAGAGAATGTTGACAAATATGAGCTTAAACAAACTGCATGATTAGCAAGGAGCAGATGAGAGTTCACATTTGATAGCACCTGTAAGCAAGTGGCTACTTCACATCCTCATGATTCAAACCACTGGGGTAACTTCATGCAGAGCAAACATCTAAGATGAAAGACCCCAAGATATAAAATGGAGTGGTTAAACTCAATTTCTGTTCTATTCTGAGCCATGTTTCTTACACAGGAGGGGATACTTTACATCATACTTAGTCAAACCGTAGGGATAACATTGTTTAAAGGAAGTGTTTAAGATATTAATTAGTGATATTAACCCTGGAACAAATCTACGATTAAAGACCACAAAATATTAAATGGTAAGATTAATATTGAAACAAATTCTGCGCCAGGCAATGCTTCTTTAAATACATAAAGTGGCAAAATTAACACTAGGACAAATTGTGGTAAGCAAAAAAAAATGTTTTTCTGGCATAGCAAGGAGTTTGAAACCCCATCTGTCCATCCCTACTGTTAGCTTGTTTATCTGTTTTTGGAGCGGTCCTCGTGTAGTCTTTGCCGCCTTACCACTCCTCCATATGGCGCATTCGTCCGCGAATTGAGATAGTCTTGTTTTCTGGTCTTGAATCTCCTCTGTCAGGTCGTTCACCAGTATTGAAAAGATTGTTGGTGAGATGACCGAGCCCTGTGGGATGCCGTTCTCTTGCACATATGAGTCGGATACCTCATTCCCCATCCTCACTGAGAAGCTTCTATCTTTGAGGAAGTTTTCTATATATTTGTAGGTTCTTCCCACTATGCCTACTTTCTTTATCTTGATTAGTGCGGATTCTCTCCAGCATTGATCGTACGCCTGGGCTAGGTCCAAGAATACAGCCAACGTCTTTTCCCCTCTCTTGAATCCTTTCTTTACATGGTTTTCCAATTTGATGATCTGATCCATCGTGCACCTGTTGGCTCTAAACCCGGATTGTGTATGGCTGTACGGTTCAATCTTTTCCAGGTAGAATGTTATTTATCACAGTATCAATAACTTTGCCCAGGTGCGATGTCAGCGATTTGGGG